>OZ024741.1:26761934-26844434 GCA_964016885.1 Eledone cirrhosa
ATCTTTCTCTCATTCCTTCTGACATTCCTCCTCTCATTCTTTCTCTCATTCCTTCTGTCATTCCTCCTCTCAATCTTTCTCTCATTCCTTCTGTCATTCCTCCTCTCAATCTTTCTCTCATTCCTTCTGTCATTCCTTCTCTCATTCCTCCTCTCATTCCTTCTGTCATTCCTACTCTCATTCTTTCTCTCATTCCTTCTGTCATTCCTCCTCTCAATCTTTCTCTCATTCCTTCTGTCATTCCTTCTCTCATTCCTCCTCTCATTCCTTCTGTCATTCCTCCTCTCATTCCTCCTCTCATTCCTCCCCCATTCTTCCTCTCATTCCTTCTCTCATTCCTTCTCTCATTCCTCCTCTCATTCCTTCTCTCATTCCTTCTCTCATTCCTCCTCTCATTCCTTCTCTCATTCCTTCTCTCATTCCTCCTCTCATTCCTCCTCTCATTCCTTCTCTCATTCCTCCTCTCATTCCTTCTCTCATTCCTCCTCTCATTCCTTCTGTCATTCTTCCTCTCATTCCTTCTCTCATTCCTTCTCTCATTCCTTCTGTCATTCCTCCTCTCATTCCTCCTCTCATTCCTTCTCTCATTCCTCCTCTCATTCCTCCTCTCATTCCTCCTCTCATTCCTTCTCTCATTCCTCCTCTCATTCCTCCTCTCATTCCTTCTCTCATGGTTCCTCTCATTCCTTCTCTCATTCCACCTCTCATTCCTCCCCTCATTCCTTCTCTCATTCCTCCTCTCATTCCGCCTCTCATTCCTCCTCTCATTCCTTCTCTCATTCCTTCTCTCACTCCTCTCATTCCTTCTCTCATTCCTCCTCTCATTCCTTCTGTCATTCTTCCTCTCATTCCACCTCTCATTCCTCCTCTCATTCCTTCTCTCATTCCTTCTGTCATTCTTCCTCTCATTCCTGCTCTCATTCCTCCTCTCATTCCACCTCTCATTCCTCCCCTCATTCCTTCTCTCATTCCTCCTCTCATTCCTTCTCTCATTCCTCCCCCTCATTCCTTCTCTCATTCCTTCTCTCATTCCTCCTCTCATTTCTCCTCTCATTCCTCCTCTCATTCCTCTCATTCCTTCTCTCATTCCTTCTGTCATTCCTCCTCTCATTCCTTCTTTCATTCCTCCCCTCATTCTTTCTCTCATTCCTCCTCTCATTCCTTCTGTCATTCCTTCTCTCATTCCTTCTCTCATTCCTCCTCTCATTCCTTCTCTCATTCCGTCTCTCATTCCTTCTGTCATTCCTTCTCTCATTCCTCCTCTCATTCCTTCTCTCATTCCTCCTCTCATTCCTTCTGTCATTCTTCCTCTCATTCCTTCTCTCATTCCTCCTCTCATTCCTTCTCTCATTCCTCCTCTCATTCCTCCTCTCATTCCTTCTCTCATTCCTCCTCTCTTTCCTCCTCTCATTCCTCCTCTCATTCCTCCTCTCATTCCTTCTCTCATTCCTCCCCTCATTCCTTCTCTCATTCCTCCCCTCATTCCTTCTCTCATTCCTTCTCTCATTCCTCCTCTCATTCCTCCTCTCATTCCTCCTCTCATTCCTCCTCTCATTCCTTCTCTCATTCCTCCCCTCATTCCTTCTCTCATTCCTTCTCTCATTCCTTCTCTCATTCCTCCTCTCATTCCTCCTCTCATTCCTTCTCTCATTCCTCCTCTCTTTCCTCCTCTCATTCCTCCTCTCTTTCCTCCTCTCATTCCTCCTCTCATTCCTCCTCTCATTCCTTCTCTCATTCCTCCTCTCATTCCTTCTGTCATTCTTCCTCTCATTCCTTCTGTCATTCCTCCTCTCATTCCTTCTCTCATTCCTCCCCTCATTCCTCCTCTCATTCCTCCTCTCATTCCTTCTGTCATTCCTCCTCTCATTCCTTCTCTCATTCCTCCCCTCATTCCTTCTTTCATTCCTCCTCTCATTCCTTCTGTCATTCCTCCTCTCATTCCTTCTCTCATTCCTCCCCTCATTCCTTCTTTCATTCCTCCTCTCATTCCTTCTGTCATTCCTCCTCTCATTCCTTCTCTCATTCCTCCCCTCATTCCTCCTCTCATTCCTCCTCTCATTCCTCCTCTCATTCCTCCTCTCATTCCTTCTGTCATTCCTCCTCTCATTCCTCCTCTCATTCCTCCTCTCATTCCTTCTCTCATTCCTCCTCTCATTCCTCCTCTCATTCCTCCTCTCATTCCTCCTCTCATTCCTTCTGTCATTCCTCCTCTCATTCCTCCTCTCATTCCTCCTCTCATTCCTTCTCTCACTCCTTCTCTCATTCCTCCTCTCATTCCTCCTCTCATTCCTTATCTCATTCCTCCTCTCATTCCTCCTCTCATTCCTTCTCTCATTCCTCCTCTCATTCCTCCTCTCATTCCTTCTCTCATTCCTTCTGTCATTCCTCCTCTCATTCCTTCTCTCATTCCTCCTCTCATTCCTCCTCTCATTCCTTCTCTCATTCCTTCTGTCATTCCTCCTCTCATTCCTTCTCTCATTCCTCCTCTCATTCCTCCTCTCATTCCTTCTGTCATTCCTCCTCTCATTCCTCCTCTCATTCCTTCTCTCATTCCTCCTCCTCATCCCTCCTCTCATTCCTCCTCTCATTCCTCCTCTCCTTCTCTCATTCCGCCTCTTATTCCTCCTCTCATTCCTTCTCTCATTCCTTCTCTCATTCCTCCTCTCATTCTCCTCTCATTCCTCCTCTCATTCCTTCTCTCATTCCTTCTCTCATTCCTCCTCTCATTCCTTCTCTCATTCCTTCTGTCATTCCTCCTCTCATTCCTCCTCTCATTCCTTCTGTCATTCCTCCTCTCATTCCTCCTCATTCCTTCTCTCACTCCTCCTCTCATTCCTTCTCTCACTCCTCCTCTCATTCCTCCTCTTATTCCTCCTCTCATTCCTCCTCTTATTCCTTCTCTCATTCCTCCTCTTATTCCTTCTCTCATTCCTCCTCTTATTCCTTCTCTCATTCCTCCTCTCATTCCTTCTCCCATTCTCCTCATTACTTCTCCCTTTCTTTCCATCTGTCTATCTGTCCATCGACATTTTCACCTTTTTCTTCTCATTTTCTTAATTTTCTTTATTCATGTCTTTCTTTGTCCATTTTCTTTCTTCTTTTACATTGAGATGGATCTCCTTCAGTTACAACGATGAGTGTTCCAGTTGTTTGATCAATAGATTGACCTTCTCATCAAATTAACACAACAGCATTTCTAATGAAATACTCCCCATTTCAGTTAATTAATGAAGAATTTCGAAGGATAACATTATTAATTATTTCATCACTAAGATAGTAACTTAATGTAAGATTCTGATATAAAATTATTTTGGAAGATTTTGATTTAAATTGTAAACCTTTAAAATGAGTGACTTTATTTCTTAGAACCAGAGCTGGTTTTGGCCAGGCTGGTAACTAAAGTGTTAACGTAATTCACTGATGTAGTGGGATCACAGGTAAGCTAACTAAGAACACAGATTTTACATGTGGCCGGTGCTCTGGTGCAATAAGTAGCAACAAGTGCCCACAAAATACTAACTCTTTCAATTGCGCAGAGGGTTCTATAGAAATAGTGGACAGCTTCCGTTACCTGGGTGAGAAAATCAGCAGTGGGGGAGGCTGCTCTGAAAGTACAGTAGCTAGAGTCAGAACTGGATGGAAAAAGTTCAGAGAGCTTATACCACTATTAGCCGCTAAAGGGTTCTCCCTAAAAATGAAAGGCAGGCTGTATGATGCCTGCATACGAACAACAATGTTGCATGGCAGTGAGACCTGGGCATTGTGTGCAGAGGATATACGCAGACTAGAGAGGAACGAAGCTTGCATGTGAACGGCAAAGCATAAACGAACTAAGGAAAAAATTAGAAATAAGAGGGATCAGATGTTGTTTACTCGAGAGAAGGCTACGTTGGTATGGTCACGTGATGCGCATGAAAGACGACAGCCGTATAACAAAGTGCAGGGCAATAAAGATAGACGGTAGCCACGGAGTAGGCAGACCCAGGAAAACCTGGGACGAGCTGATAAATTCCGACCTCACACACTTACACCTCACCAAGACAAAGTCACTGGACCGAGACCTTTGGCGGTACTCAGTAACAGAGAAGACCCGCCTTACCTAAATACAAAGTAAAACCTACTAGTCAGTAGGCATCTCTAACAAAATACACCCCCGTCCCACCCCATCCACACCGCCTCCTTCAATGCAAAGTTATGTTGGTGCCACAACATCCAGGCCGAAACAAACGAGATCGTGTAGGTGTCACGACAAAAAACACACAGTCCACGCTGTAATGTGACCGTGTGGGCAACACGGTAAAAACCTCCCAGTCCCACACTGTAAATGTGGTTGGTGTTAGGAAGGGCATCCAGCTGTAGAAAACACACCAGACAGTCCACGCTGTAATGTGGCCATGTAGGCAACACGGTAAAAACCTCCCAGTCCCACACTGTAAATGTGGTTGGTGTTAGGAAGGGCATCCAGCTGTAGAAAACACGCCAGACAGTCCTATGCGAGCAAGACAACCACTCTTGCCTCAAGTGGGAAAACCCCCGTCCAAACCCATGCAAGCGTGGAACAGGGACGTTAAACGATGATGATGATGTGAGGTTCAGCATGACTCTGTGTGACAATGTTAGACTGGGTATGATTTATTATGGCACCATCATTAGAGAGGTCATCATATGATCACCCACACCAGTCTTTCTCACTGTTAGGCTGGGTATGATTTATTATAGCACCATCATTAGAGAGGTCATCATATGATCACCCACACCATTCTTTCTCAATCTTCTCTCCCTTGTTGCCTATTTTTGGTGTCAAAAGACTTTCAGGCTCAATAATGTTTCAAATCAATTTGAAATTTATGATTTATTATAAGAAAACATCAGAAATTTTATTTAAATAATTTCTGAATTATTTGCTTTTAAAAATAAGGTAAAGCAGTTTGTGTTGGTTGGTTTTGATCATAAAATCTGTCCAACGATACTTTCCTGAGGTATTCTAACCACATGCCCATAGTATCGGCCCTGTGATCTCTCAATTTGGGGTAGTAGCACTACCTAGAGAAACTCTCTGACCTCTGAGCTCTATCGAGTAACATTGCTTCAAAGACCCTTCAGAGAAACCCCATTTCTGCTGAAGAAGAGAGAGAGTTTGTATTTTCATAATTTTACACCAGTGGAAAAAAAAAATAATACAATTTCCAAACCCACCTATTTTCCTTGGGCCAACTCCAGACCCATTTAAAAAATTTCTCAGGCCTACTTGTGAGCCTAAGGGCCCATGTTGAGAATTACTAGTCTGGACTGAAGTGTGTGTCAGTGCATTTGTGTATGTGTTAATGTATATTTGTGTATATGTCCGTATATTTATCTATATGTCAATGTATATGTGTGTATCTGGTATGGTCCTGTAACTCCTGATGGAGTCATAGGGTTGTCGCGTTTCTTGGGCATTTTAAGCCTAATGGAGCCCATCCCTCTCCACGCCTGAATACAGTAGATTTCTTCCAGAGAAGGATAGAGAGTGAGAGAGAGAAAGTGAGAAAGAGATACAGAGGAAGAATCGACCCCAGTATTAGACTGGTACTTTGTTTTTTATCAACCTCGAATGGATGAAAAAAATTGACCTTGGCAGGATTTGAACTCTGAGAGCAGAGAGTCGAAACAAATACCACATAGCATTCTAACAACTCTGCCAATTCGCCGCCTATATTTGTGTGTGTGTCTGTATCTTTGTCTATATGTCAATATTTGTGTGTATGTTAATATTTGTGTATATGTCTGTATATTTGCGTATGTCAGTACATTTGTAAATGTGTCAATGTATAATTGTGAATGTCAATGTATATTTGTGTGTATGTCAATATATATTTGTATATGTCAATGTATATTTGTGTGTATGTCAATGTATATTTGTGTGTATGTCAATGTATATTTGTGTGTATGTCAATGTATATTTGTGTATGTCAATGTATATTCGTGTATGTGTCAATGTATATTTGCGTATATGTCAATATATTGTATATGTCAATGCATATTTTTGTGAATGTCAATGTATATTTGTGTGTATGTCAATATATATTTGTATATGTCAATTCATATTTGTGTAAATGCCAATGTATATTTGTGTATATGTCAATGTATATTTGTGTGTATGTCATTATATATTTGTGTGTATGTCAATGTATATTTGTGTATGTCAATATATGTTTGTGTATGTGTCGATGTATATTTGTATATGTCAATGTATATTTGTATATGTCAATGTATATTTGTGTATATGTCAATGTATATTTGTATATGTCAATGTATATTTTTGTGTATGTCAATATATATTTGTGTATATGCCAATGTATATTTGTGTATGTGTCAATGTATATTTGTCTAGACGTCAGTATTTGTGTGTATGTCAATGTATATTTGTGTATATGCCAATTGTTTGTGTATATGCCAATGTATATTTGTGTATATGTCAATATATATTTGTGTGTATGTCAATGTATATTTGTGTATGTGTCAATGTATATTTGTCTAGACGTCAGTATTTGTGTGTATGTCAATGTATATTTGTGTATATGCCAATTGTTTGTGTATATGCCAATGTATATTTGTGTATATGTCAATATATATTTGTGTGTATGTCAATGTATATTTGTGTATATGCCAATGTATATTTGTGTATGTCAATGTATATTTGTCTAGATGTCAATGTATATTTGTGTATGTGTTAGAATATCTGGGCATGTGTCAGTATGTTTGTGTATATATTAGTGTATTTGTGTATATGTTAGTGTATGTGTTTATGTGTTTATACATGTATATTTTGCTTTTTATGTGTAAATGTGTGCATTGATGTTATATCTGTATTGTATGTATATATGTATATTTTATGTATATATGTGTATTGATTGTCTGGATGTATGTATGTGTGTGTGTTGGTGCATTTGTGTTTGTGTCAGTGAATTTATGTATGTATATGTATCTATATATGTATGTATATATGTATGTATGTGCATGTGTATGCATGTGCCAATATACTTGTATTTAATCATGTCAGTACATTTGTGTTTGTGTCAGTGTTTGTGTATACATTTGTATGTATGTACATGGGTGTGTGTGTGTGTGTATTTTCATCTGTGTATGTATGTACATGTATGTGCATGTGTCCATATGTACATATGTTGTGTATGTGTATGTATGTATGTAAATGTATGTGTGTCCATGTGTATGTATGTTATGTTGTACTTATGTATGTATATATATATATGTGTGTGTGTATATGTATGTGTGTAAATGTATGTGTCCATATGTATGTATGTTGTACTTATGTATGTAGCTATATATATATGTGTGTGTATATGTATGTGTGTGTCCATGTTGATTAGTTAGTTAATTTCATTTCAAGTTAGTAATCAGTTTTCATAAGTTTAATTAGATTCAGTCGAACAATTCTCTGAGAGAGGAGTTCCTCACTGAAACAGTTCATACAATTACTTCCATAGCTGTGTGTTGGTGTGTGTGTCAGTGTAAGTGTATGTGTGCATGTCAGTGTATGCGTGTGTGTGTCAGTGTAAGTGTATGTGTGTGTTGGTGTAAGTGTATGTGTGTGTCAGTGTAAGTGTATGTGTGTGTTGGTGTATGTGAGTGTCAGTGTTTGTGTTTGTGTGTGTGTCAGTGTATGTGTGTGTGTGTCAGTGTAAGTGTATGTGTGTGTGTTGGTGTATGTGAGTGTGCCAGTGTTTGTGTATGAGTATCAGTGTGTGTGTGTGTGGTGTGTCAGTGTATGTGTGTATCAGTGTGTGTGCATGTCAGTGTTTGTGTGTATAATTTAGTGTATGTAAGTGTGTGTGTGTGTGTGTGTGTGTGCTGCTGTATGCATGTGTGTGTGTGCCAGTGTGGATATGTGTGCTAGTGTGTGTGTATGTTGGTGTGTGTGTGAGTGAGTGTGCCAGTGTGTGTGTTCATGTGTGTCAGTGTTGTTGTGTGTGTATGTAGTAGAGGTTTCTGTGTTGTCCTTCTTCAGCCACCCGCTGACCATGTTTCGCAGCATAGAGTTACGGCCCTTTACGTTCTGAGTTCAAATCCCGCTGATGTTAGCTTTGCCTTTCATCCTTACAGGGTTGATAAAATGCATTGGGGTTGATTTAATTGACATTTGCTTCCTCTTCAAATTGCTGGCCTTGTGCCTAAAGTAGAAACAATTATTATTATTATTATTATTATTACAGTGGATTGGCAGTATAGGTAGAGGATCGGACGCCATGCTTTGTAGCATAGAGTTACGGCCCTTGCCATTCTGAGTTCAAATCCCGCCGAGGTTAACTTTACCTTTCATCCTGACGGGGTGGATAAAATAAAGCACCAGTAATACACTAGGTAATTGCTGGCCTTGTGCCTAAAGTAGAAACAATTATTATTACTACCCTGCATTGTTTTTGTCATTGTCTTGTCCCGGTCTTGGGTTCCTGTAACCACTAGAACAGATTATTGTTGTTCTTTCATAATTTGTTTATTTCCCAAATTTCTCTTCCGCAATTCTTATGAATGGTGGCACCACCATCAGTCACTACCACTGACACTGCCAACACTACCACCACCACTGCCACCACTACTGCCTCACCACCACCACCACCACTGCCACTACCACTGACACTACCACCACCACTGCCTCACCACCACTGTTACTACCACTGACACCACCACCACCACCACTGCCTCACCACCACTGCTACTGCCACCACCACCACCACCACCACTGCTACTACCACTGACACTGCCACCACCACCACCACCACTGCCTCACCACCACTGCTACTACCACTGACACTGCCACCACTACTCCACCACCACCACCACAACTACTACCACTGCCACCACCACTACTACTACTACCACCACCACCACGACTACTACCACCACCACTACCACCACCACCACCACTGCCACCATTACTACCACCACTACCACCACCACCATCATCACTACCACCACCATCACTGCCACCACCATCATCACTACCACCAACACCACCACTACCACCACCACCACCATCATCACTGCCACCAGCACTACCACTACCACCACCACCATCACTGCCACCAGTACCACCAGCACCACCACTACCACCACCTCTACTTCCACCACTGCTGTCTGTGATAGATTGTTAACCAGTCATCTCAAGAATGTTTGGTCTTGAAAGTTCTGCAAAACACACACACAAAGCTAGCTTGTCTTATTGCTGTCAGACAGGAGAGGCAAAGGAGAAAGGAGATGATGGTATGATCTGCAGCAGGCTGGAGAGTGGGCAGGGCTTGGTCTGATGAGGTCGTGGAGAGAGATAGGAAGACAGAGACAGACAGGGAGAGAGGAGATGGTGATGGCTAATTAAGTGTTTTAAAGACATATTTTGGCTGATGTTTCCAGACAATGCTGGCTGCAATGGGTTTAGCAATATCCCCTTACAGACAATGACATCTCTCTTCAGTTTGTTTCTTGCAATAGGTTAGCTGTGTATGATGATGATGATGATGATGATGGTAGGTGTGTGATGGAATAATGAAATAACAGAATGATGGAATAAGTTAAGTGAGTCATCATCCACTGATGACAACATGGCAACATCTTCAGATCACTAGACTTACTTTACAAGTAAAAAGTATTTAACTCTTTTCATACCAAACTGTCAGAAACTCTTTCAGTTTTACAATATATGTACTCTAATGTACTTTCCCTCGATCAAACCCTTCACCTTTACAATATATGTACTCTAATGTACTTTCCCTCAGTCAAACCCTTCACCTTTACAATATATGTACTCTAATGTACTTTCCCTCAGTCAAACCCTTCACCTTTACAATATATGTACTCTAATGTACTTTCCCTCAGTCAAACCCTTCACCTTTACAATATGTGTACTCTAATGTACTTTCCCTCAGTCAAACCCTTCACCTTTACAATATATGTACTCTAGTGTACTTTCCCTCAGTCAAACCATTCACCTTTACAATATATGTACTCTAATGTACTTTCCCTCAGTCAAACCCTTCAGCTTTACAATATATGTACTCTAATGTACTTTCCCTCAGTCAAACCCTTCACCTTTACGATATATATACTCTAATGTACTTTCCCTCAGTCAAACCCTTCACCTTTACAATATAGGTACTCTAATGTACTTTCCCTCAGTCAAACCCTTCACCTTTAAAATATAAGTACTCTAATGTACTTTCTCTCAGTCAAACCCTTCACCTTTACAATATATGTACTCTAATGTACTTTCCTTCAATCAAACCCTCCAGCTTTACAATATATGTACTCTAATGTACTTTCCCTCAGTCAAACCCTTCACCTTTACAGTGTATATACTCTAATGTACTTTCCCTCAGTCAAACCCTTCACCTTTACAGTGTATGTACTCTAATGTACTTTCCCTCAGTCAAACCATTCACCTTTACGATATATGTACTCTAATGTACTTTCCTTCAGTCAAACCCTTCAGCTTTACAATATATGTACTCTAATGTTCTTTGCCCGAGTCAAACCCTTCACTTTTACAATATATGTACTTTCCCTCAGTCAAACCCTTCACCTTTACAATATGTGTACTCTAATGTACTTTCCATCAGTCAAACACTTCAGCTTTACAATATATGTACTCTAATATACTTTTCCTCAGTCAAACCCTTCAGCTTTACAATATGTGTACTCTAATGTACTTTCCCTCAGTCAAACCCTTCACCTTTACAATACATGTACTCTAATATACTTTCCCTCAGTCAAACCCTTCAGCTTTACAATATGTGTGCTCTAATGTACTTTCCCTCAGTTAAACCCTTCACCTTTACAATATGTGTACTATAATGTACTTTCCCTCAGTCAAACCCTTCAGCTTTACAATATGTGTACTCTAATGTACTTTCCCTCAGTTAAAACATTCACCTTTACAATATGTGTACTCTAATGTACTTTCCCTTAGTCAAACCCTTCAGCTTTACAATATATGTACTCTAATGTACTTTCCCTTAATCAAACCCTTCAGCTTTACAATATATGTACTCTAATGTACTTTCACTCAGTCTAACCCGTCAGCTTTAAAATATATGTACTCTAATGTACTTTCCCTCAATCAAACCCTTCAGCTTTACAATATAGGTACTCTAATGTACTTTCCCTGAATCAAACCCTTCAGCTTTACAATATATGTACTCTAATGTACTTTCCCTGAATCAAACCCTTCAGCTTTACAATATATGTACTCTAATGTACTTTCACTCAGTCAAACCCGTCAGCTTTAAAATATATGTACTCTAATGTACTTTCCCTCAATCAAACTCTTCAGCTTTAAAATATATGTACTCTAATGTACTTTCCCTGAATCAAACCCTTCAGCTTTACAATATATGTACTCTAATGTACTTTCACTCAGTCAAACCCTTCAGCTTTACAATATATGTACTCTAATGTACTTTCCCTCAATCAAACTCTTCAGCTTTAAAATATATGTACTCTAATGTACTTTCCCTCAATCAAACCCTTCAGCTTTACAATATAGGTACTCTAATGTACTTTCCCTCAGCTAAACACTTGTTAAATACTTTGCATGGTCGCATACACATGCAATACATCATACACATATTATGCATTATACACACATTCAATGCATCATACACACACACACACATGCTATGCATCATACACACACTAGTCATCTTACACTGGTACCTTTGTCACTTCCTCCACCTCCTCCACACTGTCTTTTAATTATACAAGACCATTAACCATGTCACTATCATATTTCTAATAAAATACTCTGTGTTTTTCAATTATTTTTTAATATCAACAAAGAATTTTAAGGGATTTAGTAAAATAACTAACCATATTATTAAGGTGATGTTTAACCCTTTAATGTTCAAACCGGCCAGAATTCTCTTCCGCTTTCTGTTGAAACTGGCTGTAACTGGTCGCTCAAACTGATGATAAGGTATTGTTCTCAAAATCTCACAGATTCGATATTATGTGAGATAATTATGCGAGGTAAAGCCTTTACCATGAAAATATAGCAGTATATATAGAGTAGTGTGAATGCTAAAGGGTTAAGGGCTGTAGATTGGCAGTATCGGTACATCATCGGACAACATGCTTTGTAGCATAGAGTTATGGTCCTTTACATTCTGAGTTCATTCCCACCAAGGTTAACTTTGCCTTTCATCCTTGTGGGATCAATAAAATAAAGTACCAGTACCGCACTGGGGTCAATTTAATTGACTCTCTCCTTCCCCACAAATTGTTGACTTTGTGCTTAAATCAAAAACCTTTATTAACCCTTTAATTATTTACTACTGTATTTTCACAGTAAACACTTTATTTCACATAATATCGAATCTATGAGATTTTGGTATTATCTATTTTGAGAGCGGGCGGTGGATTGGCAGTATCGGTAGAGGGTCGGATGCCATGCTTTCCAGCATAGTTACGTCCCTTTACGATCTGAGTTCAAATCCCGCCGAGGTTGACTTTGCCTTTCATCTTTACGGGGTCGATAAAATAAAGTACCAGTAATGCACTGGGTAATTGCTGGCCTTGTGCCTAAAGTAGAAACAATTATCTATTTTGAGAACAATACCTTAACGTCAGTATGAGTGGTCAGTTACAGCCCATTTGAACAGAAAGAGATGAGAGAATTCTGGCCGGATACTGCTGGTTTAAATGCTAAAGGGTTAATTGACTTTCCCTGCCCCCAAATTGTTGGCCTTGTGCCTAAGTCAGAAACCTTTATTAAGTTGACATTTAATAGAAAGCCAAACAAAGGTATTTTCCCATAACATTATTTTTATTTGAATTGGCAGTATCGGTAGAGGGTTGGATGCCATGCTTTGATGCATAGAGTTACGGCCCTTGCCATTCTGAGTTCAAATCCCGCCTAGGTTAACTTTGCCTTTCATCCTTACGGGTCGATAAAATAAAGTACCAGTAATGCACTGGGATAATTTCTGGCCTTGTGCCAAAAGTAGAAACAATTATTTTTATTTAAATATGAATACTTTAATACTAGAGGTCTGTCATCATAAAATTGGGGTAGTTTTGGGTAAGTTTGTCTCAAATTACCATATACACTTGAATATAAGTTGAGGAATATGTGACCAGAACATTGATGGTAAAATGTGAGGTTGGCTTATATACACCATCAAACAATGAGTTGATTACCTGCCTTGGTTTATAAACAGGGTTTGGATTTTCACCTATTTCTCAGACATAAAATAGACTTGGAGGGTTGGTTTATATCTGGATCAGCTTATATTCAAGTATATATGGTTACTATCACATTATTAAGTTGGGGTTTGGAATACATAAAAATTTTGCATCAGCTTTCTTTCTTCTTTCAATAGTCTCAACAATGGTGCTACTCCGGAGCAGTGGAAAACTGCCAGTGTCATTCCCCTGTTCAAAAAAGGTGACTGCACGTCACCTGTCAACTATCGTCCAGTCAGTCTTACTAGCTGTATTGCCAAACTGATGGAATCCTGTGTCAGAGAAACACTTTGGAACTTCTGGAGCTCTCACAGCCTCATCCGGCCCTTGCAATTTGGATTTATCCCTAACTCCAGCTGCTGTGATCAGCTTATCGAGTTCCTTGAAGACATTACCCGGATCACTGACAGTGGCTCATGGGTGGATGTTGTTTACCTTGACTTCGATAAGGCTTTTAATTCTGTACCACACAAAAGACTTATGGCGAAACTCTCTGCAATGGGTGTGAGGGATGATCTTTTTAACTGGTTGAAATCCTTCATTCTCAGTCACGGTTCTAGGACAGCATTCTTCACCATATATGATGTCATCTGGTGTACCACAGGGATCTGTTCTTGGTCCCCTTTTGTTTGTTGCATGCATTAATGACATAGATGCCAACTTAAAGAATGCCACAGTACTGAAATATGCAGATGACATCAAGCTGTACCTTGAAATCAAAAGGACAGATCCTGAAATCTACAACTCTTTCCTACAATCAGACCTGGACACAATGCAGCAATGGATCACAGACTGGCAACCGAAGCTGGCTGTGAACAAGTGTACCACCATGCATTTTGGGAGGCCGAGGGTGTCTTGGCATCACTCAGCAAGACCTTTGTTAGCCGCTCTCCAGCCATCTATTTAAAGCTCTATACAGCTATGGTATGACCACACTTGGAATTCGCATCATCAGTCTGGAACCCCTATCTTGCTCAGAACATTGACCTCCTGGAAACTGTTCAGAGACGTGCAACCATGCGCATACGCTCCATCAGACACCTACCATACTCTGAACGCCTTGCGTCCCTGGGCATGGATTCATTGAAGCTCCGACGTCTGGCAATGGACTTGGTAAACACCCACAAAGTTATTAACCATCTTGCCAACAACAACCCTGAGCACCTTTTTGATCTCCATGTGTCTAACACATGTGGACATGCCTACAAAATCAGAAAACAGCACAGCTCCCATGACTTTTGGAAACATTTTTTCACGCTTAGAGTTGCTGAAGCATGGAACAAACTGCCTGCGTCAGTTGTTAGCTGCCGAGACACTGCATCCTTTAAAACCCTCATGCTTCCCGAAATTCGCCAAAACTACACCTGATGTCCCACTTCCATACACATGCTCACATGTGTATATCATGACTCATGCACTGTTCATTTTCCTGATGTTTGTACATTACCCTATGTACTATACATACACTTTTGATTAGTTGTAGTGCACCTGAGCACTGTACACAATATTTCATTATTATTATTAGTACCAGTAATGCACTGGTTGATTGCTGGCCTTGTGCCTAAAGTAGAAACAATTATTATTATTATGATGCAAAGTTTTCAGATAAACACTTTAAGATGAGAGGTTTTATATCATAGAATTATTAACAGCTTCAGGTAATTTGGTATTTTAGGGGTTAAAGGTTGGATATCAACTAATTTTACATCTTCAGTTTTATGTTTATAGTTGTTGTTGTAGTTGGTGTAGTTATTGCTGTTGTTGTAGTTGTCTGTTTGTATTTACAATTGTTGTCATTTATTTTGAGTTGTAATTTTGTATTTATTGTTGGTGTTGTTGGTATTGTTGTTGTTGGTGGTGGTGTTTATATTTGTTTCTAGTTGTTGTTGTTAGTGGTATTGTTGTTGTTGTTGTAATCCATATTTCTGTTTCTAGATGTTCTTGTTGTTAACCATATTTATTGTTGTTGTTGTCAATATTTCTGTTTCTAGTTGTTGTTGGTGGTATTGTTGTTGTTAACCATGTGTTGTTGTTGTCAATATTTCTGTTTCTGGTTGTTGCTGTTGTTGTTGTTAACCATATTTGTTGTTGTCAATATTTCTGTTTCTGGTTGTTGTTGGTGGTATTGTTGTTGTTGTCAATATTTCTGTTTCTGGTTGTTGTTGGTGGTATTGTTGTTGTTGTAAATATTTCTGTTTCTGGTTGTTGTTGGTGGTATTGTTGTTGTTGTAAATATTTCTGTTTCTGGTTGTTGTTGGTGGTATTGTTGTTGTTGTAAATATTTCTGTTTCTGGTTGTTGTTGGTGGTATTGTTGTTGTTGTTAACCATATGTGTTGTTGTTGTCAGTATTTCTGTTTCTAGTTCACAACTCTCTACAATCCACTAAAATATTTCTATTTTATCTGCTGATGTTTTCTAATTGATTGGAAAATTGGCTGATTGTTCAAGTGTTTTTAACTGAACTGTTTGTTTAATTGAATCTGTGTGCTTATGGTGTGTGTGTGTGTTTGTGAATTGGGTGTCTAGTGTGTATAGAGTTTGTGTGTGTGTGTAGGTGAAGTGCCTTTCTGGTGTGTGTGTGTATTGAGTGGATATCTTGTGTGTGTGTGTGAATGTGGAGTGGCTATCTGGTGTGTGTGTGTATGTATGTGGAGTGGCTATCTGGTGTGTATGTGTGTGTGTGGAGTGGCTATCTGGTGTGTGTGTATAGAGCGGATATCTGGTAGCTGTTGTGTGTGTGTGTGTGTGTTTAAGTAAGTAGGTAGATATATGTATGTGTGGGAATTGATATATAGAATTGATATAGTTGTTTTTTTAATTATTTTTCTAAACATCTCGGTATCTCTATCTCTTAGAAGAGAGTCTTAACCAATGTAATCATTTTACACCAATATTTACTCCAGTTCTTTGTGTTTTAAGTTCAAATCCAACTGTGGTCTACTCAGACGTTGGACTTAATCCATTGCTCAGTTCAACCCCATGACTGAACCATTGGTTGCCTTTAGCAGAGTTCACTCTGTCACAACTATCCAAGCCATGTTTCCATTTTAAGGATCAACTTCTCTTTTTCCCACCATTCTTGGAGGTCCTGAAAAAGGTCATAAGTTCTGCCCTTCCTTCCCCCAATAAACAGTAGAAAAATAACTAAAAAAAAACTTTGATAGTTACCAGCTTGAACTTGCTGGATTCAGTAATCTGAAGCTAAGTATTTTTGCCACAAACACTATATATGACTGTCATTGACAAAAGGGGTCAGGAGAAGAACTCTTCCATTGTGTCAAGGACATGGCAGCCATGATAAAATACTCCTTCTGTACTCTGTGACATGACAGCCATGATAAAATGCTCCTTCTGTACTCTGTGACATGACAGCCATGATAAAATACTCCTTCTGTACTCTGTGACATGACAGCCATGATAAAATACTCCTTCTGTACTCTGTGACATGACAGCCATGATAAAATGCTCCTTCTGTACTCTGTGACATGACAGCCATGATAAAATGCTCCTTCTGTACTCTGTGACATGACAGCCATGATAAAATACTCCTTCTGTACTCTGTGACATGACAGCCATGATAAAATGCTCCTTCTGTACTCTGTGACATGACAGCCATGATAAAATACTCCTTCTGTACTCTGTGACATGACAGCCATGATAAAATACTCCTTCTGTACTCTGTGACATGGCAGCCATGATAAAATACTCCTTCTGTACTCTGTGACATGACAGCCATGATAAAATGCTCCTTCTGTACTCTGTGACATGACAGCCATGATAAAATACTCCTTCTGTACTCTGTGACATGACAACCATGATAAAATGCTCCTTCTGTACTCTGTGACATGACAGCCATGATAAAATACTCCTTCTGTACTCTGTGACATGACAGCCATGATAAAATGCTCCTTCTGTACTCTGTGACATGACAGCCATGATAAAATACTCCTTCTGTACTCTGTGACATGACAGCCATGATAAAATGCTCCTTCTGTACTCTGTGACATGACAGCCATGATAAAATGCTCCTTCTGTACTCTGTGACATGGCAGCCATGATAAAATACTCCTTCTGTACTCTGTGACATGACAGCCATGATAAAATGCTCCTTCTGTACTCTGTGACATGGCAGCCATGATAAAATACTCCTTCTGTACTCTGTGACATGACAGCCATGGTAAAATGCTCCTTCTGTACTCTGTGACATGACAGCCATGATAAAATACTCCTTCTGTACTCTGTGACATGACAGCCATGATAAAATGCTCCTTCTGTACTCTGTGACATGACAGCCATGATAAAATACTCCTTCAGTACTCTGTGACATGACAGCCATGATAAAATACTCTTTCTGTACTCTGTGACATGACAGCCATGATAAAATGCTCCTTCTGTACTCTGTGACATGACAGCCATGATAAAATACTCCTTCTGTACTCTGTGACATGGCAGCCATGATAAAATACTCCTTCTGTACTCTGTGACATGACAGCCATGATAAAATGCTCCTTCTGTACTCTGTGACATGACAGCCATGATAAAATACTCCTTCTGTACTCTGTGACATGGCAGCCATGATAAAATACTCCTTCTGTACTCTGTGACATGGCAGCCATGATAAAATACTCCTTCTGTACTCTGTGACATGACAGCCATGATAAAATACTCCTTCTGTACTCTGTGACATGACAGCCATGATAAAATACTCCTTCTGTACTCTGTGACATGACAGCCATGATAAAATACTCCTTCTGTACTCTGTGACATGGCAGCCATGATAAAATACTCCTTCTGTACTCTGTGACATGACAGCCATGATAAAATACTCCTTCTGTACTCTGTGACATGACAGCCATGATAAAATCCTTCTTCTGTACTCTGTGACAAGACAGCCATGATAAAATACTCCTTCTGTACTCTGTGACATGACAGCCATGATAACATTCTCCTTCTGTACTCTGTGACATGACAGCCATGATAAAATACTCCTTCTGTACTCTGTGACATGGCAGCCATGATAAAATACTCCTTCTGTACTCTGTGACATGACAGCCATGATAAAATACTCCTTCTGTACTCTGTGACATGACAGCCATGATAACATGCTCCTTCTGTACTCTGTGACATGACAGCCATGATAAAATGCTCCTTCTGTACTCTGTGACATGACAGCCATGATAAAATACTCCTTCTGTACTCTGTGACATGACAGCCATGATAAAATGCTCCTTCTGTACTCTGTGACATGGCAGCCATGATAAAATGCTCCTTCTGTACTCTGTGACATGGCAGCCATGATAAAATACTCCTTCTGTACTCTGTGACATGACAGCCATGATAAAATGCTCCTTCTGTACTCTGTGACATGACAGCCATAATAAAATACTCCTTCTGTACTCTGTGACATGACAGCCATGATAAAATGCTCCTTCTGTACTCTGTGACATGACAGCCATGATAAAATACTCTTTCTGTACTCTGTGACATGACAGCCATGATAAAATACTCCTTCTGTACTCTGTGACATGACAGCCATGATAAAATACTCCTTCTGTACTCTGTGACATGGCAGCCATGATAAAATACTCCTTCTGTACTCTGTGACATGACAGCCATGATAAAATGCTCCTTCTGTACTCTGTGACATGACAGCCATGATAAAATACTCCTTCTGTACTCTGTGACATGACAGCCATGATAAAATGCTCCTTCTGTACTCTGTGACATGACAGCCATGATAAAATACTCTTTCTGTACTCTGTGACATGACAGCCATGATAAAATACTCTTTCTGTACTCTGTGACATGACAGCCATGATAAAATACTCCTTCTGTACTCTGTGACATGGCAGCCATGATAAAATACTCCTTCTGTACTCTGTGACATGACAGCCATGATAACATTCTCCTTCTGTACTCTGTGACATGACAGCCATGATAAAATACTCCTTCTGTACTCTGTGACATGGCAGCCATGATAAAATACTCCTTCTGTACTCTGTGACATGACAGCCATGATAAAATACTCCTTCTGTACTCTGTGACATGACAGCCATGATAACATGCTCCTTCTGTACTCTGTGACATGACAGCCATGATAAAATGCTCCTTCTGTACTCTGTGACATGACAGCCATGATAAAATGCTCCTTCTGTACTCTGTGACATGGCAGCCATGATAAAATACTCCTTCTGTACTCTGTGACATGACAGCCATGATAAAATGCTCCTTCTGTACTCTGTGACATGGCAGCCATGATAAAATGCTCCTTCTGTACTCTGTGACATGGCAGCCATGATAAAATACTCCTTCTGTACTCTGTGACATGACAGCCATGATAAAATGCTCCTTCTGTACTCTGTGACATGACAGCCATGATAAAATGCTCCTTGTGTACTCTGTGACATGACAGCCATGATAAAATGCTCCTTCTGTACTCTGTGACATGACAGCCATGATAAAATGCTCCTTCTGTACTCTGTGACATGACAGCCATGATAAAATACTCCTTCTGTACTCTGTGACATGACAACCATGATAAAATGCTCCTTCTGTACTCTGTGACATGACAGCCATGATAAAATACTCCTTCTGTACTCTGTGACATGACAGCCATGATAAAATGCTCCTTCTGTACTCTGTGACATGACAGCCATGATAAAATACTCCTTCTGTACTCTGTGACATGACAGCCATGATAAAATGCTCCTTCTGTACTCTGTGACATGACAGCCATGATAAAATGCTCCTTCTGTACTCTGTGACATGGCAGCCATGATAAAATACTCCTTCTGTACTCTGTGACATGACAGCCATGATAAAATGCTCCTTCTGTACTCTGTGACATGGCAGCCATGATAAAATACTCCTTCTGTACTCTGTGACATGACAGCCATGGTAAAATGCTCCTTCTGTACTCTGTGACATGACAGCCATGATAAAATACTCCTTCTGTACTCTGTGACATGACAGCCATGATAAAATGCTCCTTCTGTACTCTGTGACATGACAGCCATGATAAAATACTCCTTCAGTACTCTGTGACATGACAGCCATGATAAAATACTCTTTCTGTACTCTGTGACATGACAGCCATGATAAAATGCTCCTTCTGTACTCTGTGACATGACAGCCATGATAAAATACTCCTTCTGTACTCTGTGACATGGCAGCCATGATAAAATACTCCTTCTGTACTCTGTGACATGACAGCCATGATAAAATGCTCCTTCTGTACTCTGTGACATGACAGCCATGATAAAATACTCCTTCTGTACTCTGTGACATGGCAGCCATGATAAAATACTCCTTCTGTACTCTGTGACATGGCAGCCATGATAAAATACTCCTTCTGTACTCTGTGACATGACAGCCATGATAAAATACTCCTTCTGTACTCTGTGACATGACAGCCATGATAAAATACTCCTTCTGTACTCTGTGACATGACAGCCATGATAAAATACTCCTTCTGTACTCTGTGACATGGCAGCCATGATAAAATACTCCTTCTGTACTCTGTGACATGACAGCCATGATAAAATACTCCTTCTGTACTCTGTGACATGACAGCCATGATAAAATCCTTCTTCTGTACTCTGTGACAAGACAGCCATGATAAAATACTCCTTCTGTACTCTGTGACATGACAGCCATGATAACATTCTCCTTCTGTACTCTGTGACATGACAGCCATGATAAAATACTCCTTCTGTACTCTGTGACATGGCAGCCATGATAAAATACTCCTTCTGTACTCTGTGACATGACAGCCATGATAAAATACTCCTTCTGTACTCTGTGACATGACAGCCATGATAACATGCTCCTTCTGTACTCTGTGACATGACAGCCATGATAAAATGCTCCTTCTGTACTCTGTGACATGACAGCCATGATAAAATACTCCTTCTGTACTCTGTGACATGACAGCCATGATAAAATGCTCCTTCTGTACTCTGTGACATGGCAGCCATGATAAAATGCTCCTTCTGTACTCTGTGACATGGCAGCCATGATAAAATACTCCTTCTGTACTCTGTGACATGACAGCCATGATAAAATGCTCCTTCTGTACTCTGTGACATGACAGCCATAATAAAATACTCCTTCTGTACTCTGTGACATGACAGCCATGATAAAATGCTCCTTCTGTACTCTGTGACATGACAGCCATGATAAAATACTCTTTCTGTACTCTGTGACATGACAGCCATGATAAAATACTCCTTCTGTACTCTGTGACATGACAGCCATGATAAAATACTCCTTCTGTACTCTGTGACATGGCAGCCATGATAAAATACTCCTTCTGTACTCTGTGACATGACAGCCATGATAAAATGCTCCTTCTGTACTCTGTGACATGACAGCCATGATAAAATACTCCTTCTGTACTCTGTGACATGACAGCCATGATAAAATGCTCCTTCTGTACTCTGTGACATGACAGCCATGATAAAATACTCTTTCTGTACTCTGTGACATGACAGCCATGATAAAATACTCTTTCTGTACTCTGTGACATGACAGCCATGATAAAATACTCCTTCTGTACTCTGTGACATGGCAGCCATGATAAAATACTCCTTCTGTACTCTGTGACATGACAGCCATGATAACATTCTCCTTCTGTACTCTGTGACATGACAGCCATGATAAAATACTCCTTCTGTACTCTGTGACATGGCAGCCATGATAAAATACTCCTTCTGTACTCTGTGACATGACAGCCATGATAAAATACTCCTTCTGTACTCTGTGACATGACAGCCATGATAACATGCTCCTTCTGTACTCTGTGACATGACAGCCATGATAAAATGCTCCTTCTGTACTCTGTGACATGACAGCCATGATAAAATGCTCCTTCTGTACTCTGTGACATGGCAGCCATGATAAAATACTCCTTCTGTACTCTGTGACATGACAGCCATGATAAAATGCTCCTTCTGTACTCTGTGACATGGCAGCCATGATAAAATGCTCCTTCTGTACTCTGTGACATGGCAGCCATGATAAAATACTCCTTCTGTACTCTGTGACATGACAGCCATGATAAAATGCTCCTTCTGTACTCTGTGACATGACAGCCATGATAAAATGCTCCTTGTGTACTCTGTGACATGACAGCCATGATAAAATGCTCCTTCTGTACTCTGTGACATGACAGCCATGATAAAATACTCCTTCTGTACTCTGTGACATGACAGCCATGATAAAATACTCTTTCTGTACTCTGTGACATGACAGCCATGATAAAATACTCCTTCTGTACTCTGTGACATGACAGCCATGATAAAATACGCCTTCTGTACTCTGTGACATGGCAGCCATGATAAAATACTCCTTCTGTACTCTGTGACATGACAGCCATGATAAAATGCTCCTTCTGTACTCTGTGACATGACAGCCATGATAAAATACTCCTTCTGTACTCTGTGACATGGCAGCCATGATAAAATACTCCTTCTGTACTCTGTGACATGACAGCCATGATAAAATACTCCTTCTGTACTCTGTGACATGACAGCCATGATAACATGCTCCTTCTGTACTCTGTGACATGACAGCCATGATAAAATACTCCTTCTGTACTCTGTGACATGGCAGCCATGATAAAATACTCCTTCTGTACTCTGTGACATGACAGCCATGATAAAATACTCCTTCTGTACTCTGTGACATGACAGCCATGATAAAATCCTTCTTCTGTACTCTGTGACATGACAGCCATGATAACATGCTCCTTCTGTTCTCTATGGAATGTGGTATCTTATGTGAGATGTGCCCTCCCATTATATATTTAGGAGGCCAGAAGTTCTGTTCATGGTATTAACATGCAAGTGTCTGAGCATTCCACAGATATGTGTACCCTTAATGTAATTTTCAGAGAGATTCAGTATGACACGGTATAACAAAGCTGGCCATTTTAAATTCTGGTACAGCTTTTTTTTGCCAGGTGAGTGAACTAGAACAATGTAAAATAAAGTGTCTTCTGCAAGAACCCCCCTCTACATCCCCCACCCCAGGAATTGAACACACAAACTGACAATCATGAGTTGGATGCTCTAATGATTAACCCTTTAGCATTTAAACTGGTCATATCCAGCCAGAGTTCTCTCACCTCTTTCTGTTCAAACCAGCTATAACCGGCTGCTCATACTGACATTAAGGTAGTGTGCCCCCAAATAAATAACAAAATCTCATAGATTCGATATTATGTGAGGTAAAGCGTTTACTATGAAAATATAATAGTATATATAGAGTAATGTAAATGAAAGTTTAAGCCACATACCTCTTTTTTTTTTTTTTCCAATTGATCAACAATATCTCCGATTTCATTCGCATACTGAGTGTGGTGGAATTCATCAAATTGGACCAAGGAAACAATGTTTCCATTGGTTTTTCAATTGCTGATATTACTCCTGTTCGCAACTCCTGGTAGAAAGCCATGTGAAATAAGAATAAAGTGTCTTACTCATTATTCACATACACTTTCTCTACTGATACACCATTATCCTATAATCCCAACAACATCCATACTATTTTCCTTTAAATCATAATGTTTGTAGATAATGAGTGACCATTGTTTTAACTGACATAGCTCAAGGAATTCTCAAATACTGGAATACTGAAATAAAAAACAAACAGTCATTCATTAATTCTTCACTTTGTTCTTTCATTTTTTCTTGTTTATTTTTGCATACAAAACATTTGTTTTTATCTTCTGCTATTTTCCAATAAATGGTAGACTGGATTTCTCTTGTATTTTCTTCCATTAGAAGTGATTATTATATTTCTTTTGTTTTTTTTTCGCATTCTACTTCAGTTTGCTGGAATCTTTCGGAAATTAATGGAAATTCTTTTAATGTTTTTCAACTTAATCAAATTTGCTATTGTTCTTAAGTATAAACATAAAATATATATGTGTGTATATATATATATGTGTGTGTATATGTGTGTGTGTATATATATGTATGTATATATATATGTGTGTATATGTATATATGTGTGTATGTATATATGTATGTATATATATATATGCATTTGTGTATATACGTGTATGTGTGTATATATGTATGAATATATAAAATATGTGTTATATATATATATGTGTGTGTGTATGTATATATATATATATATATATATACATATATATATATGGAAAAACTTGTAAAATAATGATGCCAATGACAATATCTTTGATTGAATGCATGCAACACATATTTCCATAATATAAGTATCTCTCTCTCTCTCTCTTTCCCCCTCTAACCCCCCTCTACCACCTCTCTCTCTGTCTATATATATATATATTCATTTATATTAAGGCTAAAAAGTGAGTCTTGTTACTCTGGAACCTGTGATAAATAAGTGAAACTCCGGAGTATGTATATATTATATATATATATATATATACTACACATACATAATCTGCTAGATGGCGCTACGTCATCAGCTCCAAAATTCATAGCTAAAGGCTTTCAAATGTTTATTCATAAACATACTGTATATCGTTACATATACAAAATACGCATAGACATAGATATGTATTCTTTATTATGGCTTTGAATCACATGTATGTATATATATATATATATCATCATCATCATCATCGTTTAACGTCCATCTTCCACGTTAGCATATATATATAAATATAGGGTGAAGAGACTGGAAAAACAAAATTAAAAATGCCAGTACAAGACAGAAATATAGGGAAATTAGTGGATACTAGTTTAAACCTCTGTAGTGAAAGTCAGAGAAAGTCATTCCATAGAATTTCGGACTACACCTTTCATTAGATGGTTGAAAGAGAAAGATATGAATGTAGGGAAAAAAATAAAAACTAAGAGAAAGTTGACAACAAAGTGATGATGATAATGATATATGTATGTATGTGTTTGTGTGTGAACTCTTCCTAAACACAAAATCTTCCAATATAATTTTGTAAGATATCGCCTTTGTGCACCTGATACTTGCTCTATAAATATGATGGTTGCCCTCTCGTTATCGAGTATGGCCATTGCACGATATAACATTATCATCATCATCATTCACTGTTTTATGTCCATTCTTCCACGCTAGCATGGGTTAGACGGGTAATTATCAATTAATGCTATCGTGCAATGCCTGTTCATGAAGATTTTTTTTATAGTGAGGAAAGACTGTGCACTGAGCCAATCCCACTCTCTGAGCGAAAGTAGCTATAACCCGAAAAGAAGAAAAGATCATCATCATCGGTAACTACAGAGCCGCAGGTTTTATGTCGGAGTTGTCCCAGTTTCCTTAGTTTCCTTCTCCTAGAATGCCCTGACAAAGGCTATGGGTCCTTCATTCCCTGTGGTTTAACCACGCGATCAGGTATCCAGCGCGATTATTTCTATGTCCCCGCACATATATACCCATCTGTATAAATGTATCATATATACATATATACATATTTACACAATTTTGGATGGCCGTTTACTCATGAGTTTTTTCGCCCTTTGTCAGGTTTTGGTTTTTGTCCTGCAGGGTGTCTAAAATTACCCTCCTCACCAATGGTGTGGTTGCCAGTACAACCTGTCGCTGACGACCCATCCATGCGACAGGTTGTACTGGGTTACATGTTACCAGTAGCACTCAAGAGTGACGCGATATAATATATATAATATACAGTAAAATGACAGGAGGTCGAACTGGTTAAATTCTTTCAAATTTTTATTTCTACAAACACTATGTACATTTCAGTGGCCAGGTTACATAGGATCCTGGTGACATTATGGTTAACATTGTGGAATAACCAATTCTACCCAGTGGTGAACCACGAAACTTAAATGTGTGTATATATATATATATATAATGGAGGCACATGGCTTAGTGGTTAGAGCATTGGCCTTGTAATCGAAAGGTTGTGAGTTCAATTCTCAGACCGTGAGATGTGTTGTTTCCTTGAGCAAGACACTTTATTTCACATTGCTCCAGTTCACTCAGTTGTAGAAATGAGATGATAGGGACTGGGGTCCATATCATTCCACTGCAAAGTGGTTGTGGAGGTGCCACGGCAAAAAAAGCATCCAGCACTCACTGTAAATGAGGTTGGTGTTAGGAAGGGCATGGTGTTAGCGGACATAAAATGGAGTAGGGGTAGTGGATTGGGGGTGTGTATATATATATATATATATATATAATGAAAGACACTTTCTATGAGACACTGATGCTCACTACCTCCCAATAACCGACAGTGACTATATAATTATTGCTGGCGACCTAAATGGTCACGTTGGACAACATTGTGACGGCTATGATGGAATCCACGGAGGCTATGGGTTTGGTACTAGAAATGAGGAAGGCTCCAGAATCCTGGAATTCTGTGACGCAAATAACCTAACAATCTGTAACACTAACTTCAAAAAACGAGACAATCACTTGATCACCTACAGATCAGGGGAACATACCAGCCAGGTAGATTATATCCTTACCAGAAGACGTGACAGAGTGTCTGTTGTAAATACTAAATCCCTCCCCCATGAAGAATGCACCTCCCAACATAGACTGATAATTAGCGACCTCATAGTCAGGATGAGACGTACCCGACAGCAGAAGAGGACTATCCTCAGGAGAAAAATATGGAAGCTAAAGGACCCCACAGCCAGAAATAAATTTCAAAGCATATTACTTGATGCTTTCGACAGTAAGGAAGAGCATTTAGAGTCGTACAATATAGAGGAACAGTGGGAATTCCTGAAAGCAAACCTGCTGATGGCGGCAGACGAAGTCTGTGGCCGGAGCAGGCCTATAGGCAGCAGGAGAGTAACATGGTGGTGGAACAGTAAGGTGGAGGAGTCGATTAAGGCCAAAAAGCAGGCTTGGAAAGTATGGCGGGATGGGGGAAGTAGAGAAGACTATCAAGTGGCCAGGAGGGAAGCTAGGAGACAAGTGTACTTAGCAAGAAGGGAAGCAGAGGAAAGAAAGTCCAAGCATGTTCTACAACACGAGGACCAAAAACTTGAGGTGTTCAGGATTGCTAGGCAATGTGTCAAGGAAAACCGTGATATTGTCGGGGAGAAGTGTGTACTAAATGATGATGGCGTACTTGCCATCACTGACGCTGATAAGAAGGTAGCTTGGAAGTGTCACTACGAAAGGCTACTAAATGAGGAGAATAAATGGGAGAAAGACAGTCTCCCCCATATCGATCCAATAGAGGGACCAGCAGTGTTAGTTGAAGGTAGTATAATAAGTAAGGCAATCAAAGATATGAAGACGGGTAAGGCGGCTGGGCCTTCGGAAATAGTTGCTGAGATGCTGAAAGCCTCTGGAACGGTGGGACACACCATGGTCACCCGGATAGTAAACCAAGTCATACAAAATGGGGTTGTTCCGAAGGACTGGCGTAGCAGCATCATCATTAACTGTTACAAGGGTAAAGGAGACGCCCTAGATAGGAGTAACTATAGAGGCATTAAATTAATCGACCACGTCATGAAGGTCACGGAAAAAGTAATAGTGCAACTAATCAGAGAGAGAATTGATCTAGATGAAATGCAGTTCGGGTTTGTGTCAGGCAAAAGTACCACAGACGCTCTTTTCATTGTACGACAACTACAGGAGAAGGACCTAGCTAAAAGTAAACCCCTATACTTAGCTTTTGTTGACTTGGAGAAAGCCTTCGACAGAGTCCCCCGTTCCATTATCTGGTGGGCCCTTAGAAAACTAGGCGTTGATGAATGGCTTGTGAGAGCTATACAAGCCATGTATAAAGAAACAGTCAGCAAGGTTAGAATTAACAACGAACATAATGAAGAGTTTAGCGTAAAAGTTGGTGTTCATCTGGGCTCTGTTCTTAGCCCCCTACTGTTTATTATTGCCCTACAGGCTATAACAGTGGAGTTCAAGACCGGCTGCCCATGGGAACTCCTATATGCAGATGATCTAACGCTCATAGCTGAATCAATGGCCGAGCTAGAGAAGAAATTCCAAACATGGAAGCACGGCCTAGAATCAAAAGGCCTTAAAATTAACATACGAACAGCAATGTTGCATGGCAGTGAGACCTGGGCATTGTGTGCAGAGGATATACGCAGACTAGAGAGGAACGAAGCTTGCATGCTCCGCTGGATGTGTAATAGTAATATACGCGAACGGCAAAGCATAAACGAACTAAGGGAAAAATTAGAAATAAGAGGGATCAGATGTTGTTTACTCGAGAGAAGGCTACGTTGGTATGGTCACGTGATGCGCATGAAAGACGACAGCTGTATAAAACTGTGCAGGGCAATAAAGATAGACGGTAGCCACGGAGTAGGCAGACCCAGAAAAACCTGGGACGACCTGATAAATTCCGACCTCACACACTTACACCTCTCCAAGACAATGTCACTGGACCGAGATCTTTGGCGGTACTCAGTAATAGAGAAGACCTGCCTTACCTGAATACAAAGTAAAACCTACTACAGTCAGTAGGCATCTCTAACAAAACACACCCCCGTCCCACCACCCCCACCCTATCCACACCGCCCCTTTCAATGTAAAGTTATGTTGGTGCCACAACATCCAGGCCGAAACAAATGAGATCGTGTAGGTGTCACGACAAAAAGACACACAGTCCACACCGTAATGTGGCCGTGTAGGCAACACGGTAAAAACCTCCCAGCCCCACACTGTAAATGTGGTTGGTGTTAGGAAGGGCATCCAACTGTAGAAAACCCGCCAGACAGTCCTATGCGAGCAAGACAACCACTCTTGCCTCAAGTGGGAAAACTCCCATCCAAACCCATGCAAGCGTGGAACATGGACGTTAAACGATGATGATGATGATGATGACTGTGCTTTGTACAGTGAGTGCTGGGTGCTTTTTTGCCGTGGCGCCTACACGCCCACTTTACAGTGGAATGATAGCGAACCCAGTCCTATCATCTCACTTCTACAGCTGAGTAAACTGGAGCAATGTGAAATAAAGTGTCTTGCTCAAGGAAACAACACATCACACGGTCTGAGAATTGAACTCACAGCCTTTCAATTGCAAGCCCAATGCTCTAACCACTAAGCCATGTGCCTATATATATATATATATATATATATATATATATATATATATATATATATATATATACACACACACACACACACACACACACACACACACATACATTTAAGTTTGGTGGTTCACTACAAAGGTTAAACTAGTATCCACTAATTTCCCTGTGAAGGCGCATGGCTTAGTGGTTAGAGCATTGGGCTTGCAATCAAAAGTTTGTGAGTTCAATTCTCGGACTGGGTGATTTGTTGTTTCCTTGAGCAAGGCACTTTATTTCACATTGCTCGAGTTTACCCAGCTGTAGAAATGAGATGTGGTCGTGGAGGTGCCACGGCAAAAAAGCACCCAGCCCACACTGTAAAGTGGACGTGTAGGCGCCACGGAAAAAAAGCACCCAGTACTCACTGTAAATGAAGTTGGTGTTAGGAAGGGCATTCAGATGTAGAAATCAAGCCAGAATCAGTTCCCGTATGAGCAAGACAAGGTCAGCCGACCGGACACTGCCCTCAACAGGACAACCCATCTAACCCATGCTAGTGTCGAAGAACGGCTGTAAAACGGTGATGATGATGATGATATATATATATATCATCATCGTTTAACGTCTATCTTCCACGCTAGCATGGGTTAGACGGGAATTGTCCC
Source organism: Eledone cirrhosa (assembly GCA_964016885.1). Taxonomy (NCBI): domain Eukaryota; kingdom Metazoa; phylum Mollusca; class Cephalopoda; order Octopoda; family Eledonidae; genus Eledone; species Eledone cirrhosa. The sequence continues at coordinate 26,791,832 of OZ024741.1, forward strand.
ACTTGAGGCAAGATTGGTGTCTCACTCGTATAGGACTGTCTGGCAGGTTTTCTATGGCTAGATGCCCTTCCTAACACCAACCACATTTACAGTGTGGACTGGGAGCTTTTTTCCGTGTTACCTACACGGCCACATTACAGCGTGGACTGTGTGTTTTTTTGTCATGATAGCTACACGACCTCATTAGTTTGGACTGGATGTTGTGGTACCAACATAACTTTACAGAGAAATGGTGGTGTTGGGAGTGGGAGGATGGAGTAGGGGTAGTGGATTGGGGTGTGTGTATATATATATATATATACTGTGCTTTGTAACATTGCCTTTAGTTGTGCAATCAGAGAGCAATCACAAATCTCAGGATTGTAACAGAGAGCAATCTGTGTACTAAACACCTGAAGAATCTTCAGGTATTTAGTGAAGATATATTTAGTCACAAAATCTGGTACAGCAGCCAACACTGTTTATGAGTAAATTACATACAGAATAATTGTTTCTACTTTTGGCACAAGGCCAGCAAATTACCCAGTACAATACTGGTACTTTATTTTATTGAAGGATAAAAGGCAAAGCTAACCTCAGTGGGATTTGAACTCAGAATATAAAGAAATGTAACAATATGCCACAAAGCATGATTTCCGACGCTCTATCGATTCTGCAAGAGATACAGAAAATAGTGCTGACTGGCACTGTTCACGTCCTAAGAAGGGCATTATCAATTTAAAACGCTTGCAAAAACATTTACTCATGTTTGTGCCCTTGTGACATCATCTGTATGACAAATGATCGTAAAATGTGTGTATTGCCAAATTTTGCCTCAGGTGTCAGGTTGACACTCAGCATGGTTTGGGAAAGAAGCAGAATTCAAAGGAATTTTCCAGAAATAATAATAATGTGTTCTAATTGAGACATAAGGTCAGCAATTTGAGGTGAGGGTAAAGTTGATTATATTGATCCCAGTACTTAATTGGTACTTTATTTGAACCCCTATTCCCGTAAGGAGGAAAGGCAAAGTTGACTTCGGTAGAATTTGAACTTAAAGAGCTGTAAGGCATTTTGTTCAACTCGGCAATTTTGAAAATTTCCCAATCTATAATGATGGTGATGGTGGTGGTGGAGGTGATGGTGGTGGTGATGGTGGATGGGGTGGGGAGTAGAAGAGTATTTTAGTTCTTGAATTAATGATTCTGCAAATCTGCTTACCCTTTTACATGATGATGATGATGATGATAATGGTTTTGGTGTTTGTAGAAGAACATTTGGGTTCTTACATTTAAAAAGAATGTTAACCCAAAATGGTTGAATTAAGGAACATTGGGAAAATTTTAAATGTGTGTAACCCAATGCAAATTACCATAGTAATAATAACATCATAGCCAGTCACTGTATTTATAGTCATCAACTATTATTATGGTCATTTGTGTTGGGTGACACATGCATTTCAAATTACAGGAAAGATTTTTTCTTTTAATTACAAGTGATGAACTTTTATTTCATCATCATCATCATCAGTCCCTTGACTTCTGTAGTCATCTGGGGGGATGCAGAAGCAGCATACATTCAAAATAGTCTATAAACGGCGGCCATCAGCAAATCTGATGTAGTCATGTGCATCCATTCTTTGACATTGTCGAACCAGTTTTTGCGTTGGCGTCCCCCTTCAACAGTGCCTTGCATGATGGTCTTGCACAGGCTGCCATGTCGTGTGATGTGGCCAAACTACGCCAGTTTCTTCCTCTTGACATTGGTGAGAAAAGGTTCCTGGTGACCCACAAAACTTTCAACCTTTCCCCACACATATTCATTGGTTTTACATTCCCAATAGGATCTTTTTCATACATTTATTTACAGATGACATTACAAATGGGGAAGGGCAGATCTGGCTGAATGTGAAAGTAGAGGAAAGGACTATAAATGTCATAAATGAGAGGAAAAGGAGAGAAAAGCCAGGACTCTAGGGCCACAGAAGAAAAGGAGGGGGAAGGGGAGAGGGTGATGGGTTCTTGGCCCAGAGCTTGGCAGTGTTGGGGCTTAAAATTTAAAACCAAAAGCTATAAGATATTGATATATTTCTCATTAAATTTTCTTACTTCACTGTTCTGATTTCAACATCTAGAACCTTCTGGCAACTCTCAGATAATTCAATGGTTTACTCTCTTCCTCTTCTACTTCTTTCTTCCTCTTCTTTTCTCTTCAATAACTTCTCTTTTCATCATAATTATTTAATCACATTCACTCAGAAATATATATTTACCCTCTCCCCTTATCAACAAATAATTTTATTTCTTTTGAAATTTTATTATAGAAGTTTATTTCATTATTTAACTTATTATTTATTTTATTTATTATATATATATATATATATATATATATATATATATATAGGAGGAAGTTATAGTTCACTTGAAGCATTGTGTAATGAGGTATAAACGTTTGTATTTGTAAAGCCAAAACAATGCAGGTATGGATATAGAATATAAATGCAAATGCAAAAGATATTGTTGACAATTAGTCTTTTACCTTAAATTTATTTAAATATCCTTAATTTTTGAGATAATATCTCTTCTTCGGAGGGAAGTAAAGTTGTTAAACCAACGTTCTAAATAGCTTGCCAAGTCATACCATTTCCTGTCAGCATGACTTGGCAAGCTATTTAGAACGCTGGTTTAACAACTTAACTTCCCTTCAAAGAAGAGATATTATCTCTAAAATTAAGGATATTTAAATAAATTTAAGGTAAAAGACTAATTGTCAACAATATCTTTTGCATTTGCATTTATATTCTATATCCATACCTGCATTGTTTTGGCTTTACAAATACAAACGTTTATATATATATACAATGATATTAAATAAATGGAAACTATATTTATAAAACCATATTTATTTTATTATATATATTTCAAGGGTACCAAGACACATTGGTACGCTTTCATCAGATAAAACACAAAGTTTGTTTTAAAAATAGAGTCATACAACAAAAATAATAATGATTTTTTTTGTAAGGTTTCTCTAGTAATCAGTTGCTAGGTGCAGAGTTTTAAATGGCCTCAGATCAGTCCCTGATCTCAGAGGCTCAAATAATAATAATGATAATAATAATCTGGTGGTGATGGTGGTGGTGGTAGTAGTCTCTGCGTGTATCTGTTAGTGGGTATAGAGGCTTCTTCTGTGTCTAGTTTTCTGTCCCATCTGGCATGTGTGCGTGATGTGTGTCCGTGTACAATCTGTTGTGTGTGTGTGTGTCTTGTGTGATGTGTGTCTGTGTGTATGTCCCATCTGGTGTGTGTGCTATTATTATATTATTCCAGTAATTAAATATTTTACAATGTTTTCATGAGATGGATTTTGTAAAGAAGCAATGGCGAAGTAATAGTAGTAGTGGTAGTGGTGATGGTGGTGTTGTGATGGTCATGGTAGGAATAGTGGTGGTGGTAGTAATAGTAACGATGGTGGTGGTGGTCCACCTTATGATAGTGATGGTAATGGTGATCCTTGTTTTGGTGGTGGTAGTAGTAGTAGTGGTGGTGGTAATGGTTGTAGTAGTAGTAGTGATGGTAGTGGTAGTAATATTGGTAGTGGTGCTGCTGTTGTATTGGTGTTGGTGATGGTCATCATGGTAGTGGTGGTGGTAGTAGTGGTGGTGGTGGTGATGGTTGTGGCAGCAGCTTGGTGGTGGTGGTGCTGGTGGTAGTAGTAGCAGTGGCGGTGAGAGATAACCCTGTACCATTAGACACTGAAACATTTCTAATATATTTTGTGGTAATCAGTTCGGTTAACCCTTTAAAAGCAAACTACCTGAAACCTCCCTTTGTTCTTTGATAGAAAACTGTTTATTTTAAGGTGTTAATATCCATCCAAAAACCTTCCATTGTAATTTTATGTAAGAACTTTTGTTGAGTTATGTTCCAAACATCAGCTTAATAATGAGGAAGTTAGTTATATTAGCAAATCTCTCCAAATTCTTGATCTTCATCTTCTTTACCTACTTATTCCTGAGAGGGTTATGGAGGTAAAGCCCTCAAACACACCTTCCAGCCGGTCCTGTCAGAAGCAACCATTTCCAACTGATCTGGCTGGATCATCAAGCAAGACCAGCCAAGCTCATGGATGTTCACCTACCATCTGCCGGTTGGTTTTGCCCAAACAATCTGTCCAGTAATTCTTTCCTGAGACATTCTAACCACATGCTCAGAGTATCGAAGCTGTAACCTCTTAATTCGGAGAAGTAGCGGCTCTACCTGGAGTAACTCTCTGATCTCCCAGCTATGCTCTCTATTAAGTAATGTTACTCCAAAGACCCTTCAGAGGAACCCCATTTCAGCTGCTTATATTCACGATTGTATTCTTTTGGTCATTACCGAAATTCTTGATTATTTTCAAAATGATTTGAAAATCACAGTCAGTGTTTTTCATGAGAAATATAGTAACAAAAGGGTTAATTTAGTCATTAGTATATGTACTATTGACACTACACAGTAGCAGTGATAAAATACTTGTTGAAAGCCAGCCAACACCCTAACAACCCTGTTATCAATATAGAATAATTCAATTGTTATTAATGATCATTTAGAAGTCTGTCCAGTATTGAACTTCACTTAAATACAACCAAAATTTTAATATTTCAACCATCGATTTACCCATTTTTTTAAAAATTCTTCATTGATTTCATTTTATGTAATATTGAGGAGCCAAATTTAATCATTTTTCAATTTAATTTCATAATTTCCTCTTTCTTTCTTTTTTTCTGTCTTCCTTTTTTATTTATTTATTTATTATACCTAAATTGTTTTAAATCTAATCAATTAGAGGTTTCCTATTTTAAAATATGGTGTTTTACATATTTTTATTCCTTGTGTTATCATGGGTATAGGGGTGTGTGGTTTATGTAAATCTGAACAGTTCTATATTGTGAGGCAAGAATTGCTTTTTGAAATGTTTTACACAAATAATCTAGAGTCTTGACCCTTTCTACTTTTAAGTTGTTTTTTGTTTTCACTTATCCTTTTCTTGGCCATATTTCTAATGAAATGCACTACCCATGAGTTTAAAATCATTTTTAAACCTTTGTTACCAACCCCGCCAAAACCAGCTCTGGTTCTATGAAAGGTTTTCAAGTTAAATTAAAATCTTCCAACATATTTTATATACGAACCTTAAATTAAGTTACTATCTTACTAATGAAATAATTAATAATTTTAGCAAATTCCTCAAAATTCTTCATTAAGTAATTAAAATAAAGTGTATTTCATTAGAACTGTGGTCATGAAAGGGTTAAATAATCAAGAATTTAGATGGATTTAGTAAAACATGTAACTTTGTTGTTAAACTGGTTTTTGGAACAACACTACTTAACAAAAGATTATTACATAAAATTATGATGGAAAGTTTTAATTTCAAATATAAACTTTTTAAAACAAGATGGTGTCATGCAGTAATACAGAAGACCCAACTTTTCACGGGTACAAGCCGAAACTGAAGCATATAGACAATATGACCCCACTCCCTCCCACTGCAAAGTGGTCGTGTAGGCGCCACGGAAAAAAAGCACCCAGCACTCACTGTAAATGAGGTTGGTGTTAGCAAGGGCATCCAGCTGTAGAAATCAAGCCAGAATCAGTTCCCATATGAGCAAGACAAGGTCAGCCGACCGGACACTGCCCACAGCAGGACAACCCTTCTAACCCATGTTAGCGTGGAAGAACGGACGTAAAACGGTGATGATGATAACATAAATTCATGGGTGGTCTCAGATAGGTTGATATTGAAAGGGTTAAAATACCCCCCCCCCCCCCTTTCCAGTTATCAGAGGTGTGTCATGAAATATATGCTAGGGTAAGCAAATGGAATGTTGTATATTTAAGGGAGATACAGTACAGATGTATCTACTTCAGCATATTGATACTATTGGTGTTATCACAAACTCTGATCATTTACAGGAGACAGATTATAAGAGTGATTTCAGCAAGACTTAACCCTTTCATGACTATATTTACCTTGAAATTCATTAAATATATTTCAGTTGATTTTGAAAATAATCAAAAATTTTAAAGATTTTAATAAAATAACATTTTCATTAACCCTTTTATGTCTGCATTTTTAATGAAATACACTTTATTTTAATTAATTAATGAAGAATTTTGAGGGATTTACTAAAATTATTAATTATTTCATTACTAAGATATTAACTTAATATAATATTCTTATATAAAATTATGTTGGAAGATTTTAATTTAAATTGGAAACCTTTAAAATGGGTGGTTGTATTTCATAGAACCAGAGGTGGTTTTGGCCAGGTTGGTAACTAAAGGGTTAAGTTTGTGTTAAGAAAATGACAATAAGTTCTTACATAAAATTATGATGAAGGTGTTTAAACCTGATCAATATAAAATGAACTGTTTTATCACAGACACACATGTGGTTTCAGGCGGGATCTGATTAAAAGTTCCACAGAATTTAAATTTTGTATCTGTGGGATGTTGGTTTCTTTCATTCTTCCTTTCTATATCATATGTTCAAAGTATGTGCCAGTAATTGTCTGATACACTTGGTACATTTCCTTTGGTTTGACTACCTTTGACACACAGATACACACATAGACACATACACAGACACAGACACATAGACAAGCACAGACAGGCAGACAGATGTAGACACACACACACACATAGGCTCAGGCACAAAGACGCACATACACAGACACACACACATAGACGCACATACACAAGCACATAGACATAGATACACACACACACATACAGGCACACACACAGCAACACAGACAGACACACACACAGAGAGATAAGTATACACATTATATATTTACCTGGTTTAACAGCACCACCACCTGGTCTCTGGCTATCTTTAGCAGAGTCTACTCTGTTATAAACACTAGCAGAAAAACCACTCTTGGGTAGTTTTCTGCTAGCATGTGTAGTGTGTATTATACACAAATATATATGCATGTAGATATGATACATCAAATAAAATCGTAATTGATATATACACAGAAATTGAACAAAGTCTATGTTACACTGTCTTCTGTAATCAGTAAAGTAATCCATGATACATTTAAAAAAAGACGATATTATATATAAACTGCATCAGGAGAAAATTAGTGATGGAAATATATGCAATATTTTTATAAGTGTTATAATATAACGGCTGCTAACCGGAAGTGTTGACATTTGAAAATTTTAAAGATCTTTAAATAATCTATAAAATATATTTAATCAACAGCCACGAAATTTAGTACATAAATTATGTAATATTCATTCATTCAAAGTAATCCAACTTATTTTACAAACGGGTTAAAAAGATATATTCTAGACGCAGTCCCGCACTCCTTTCTTTATTATAGTTTAGATTCAACCAAACCACATGAAACCATTCCTGGTTCTATCTTACAAACCTATTTGTTTTTATGTATTTATATTTATATAAAAACCTTCCATCACAATCATATCTAAAAACCTTTGTTAAGTTATGTTCCAAACACCAGCTTAATGTGAAAGTTAGTTATATTACTAAATCCCTCCAAATTCTTGATGGTGTGGTCATGGTGGTGGTGCTGGCGCTGTAGATTAGTGTAAGTGGTGGTGGTGGCAGTGGTAGTGGTGTAGTTTAGTGTAAGTGGTGGTGGGGATGGTTGTTTTAGTGTGAGTGGTGGTGCTGTAGTTAGTGTAAGTAGTGGTGGTGGTGGTGGTAGTGGTGTAGTTTAGTGTAAGTGGTGGTGGTGGCAGTGGTAGTGGTGTAGTTTAGTGGTGGTGGTAGTGGTGTAGTTTAGTGGTGGTGGTGGTGGCAGTGGTAGTGGTGTAGTTTAGTGGTGGTGGTAGTGGTGTAGTTTAGTGTAAGTGGTGGTGGTGGTGGTGGCAGTGGTAGTGGTGTAGTTTAGTGGTGGTGGTGGTGGTGTAGTTTAGTGTAAGTGGTGGTGTTGGTGGTGGCAGTGGTAGTGGTGTAGTTTAGTGGTGGTGGTGGTGGCAGTGGTAGTGGTGTAGTTTAGTGGTGGTGGTGGTGGCAGTGGTAGTGGTGTAGTTTAGTGTCAGTGGTGGTGGCAGTGGTAGTGGTGGTGGTGTAGTTTAGTGTCAGTGGTGGTGGTGGTGGTAGTGGTGGTGGTGTAGTTTAGTGTTAGTGGTGGTGGTGGTGGTGTAGTTTAGTGTTAGTGGTGGTGGCAGTGGTAGTGGTGGTGGTGGTAGTGGTGTAGTTTAGTGTCAGTGGTGGTGGTGGTGGTGTAGTTTAGTGTTAGTGGTGGTGGTGGTGGTGGTAGTGGTGTAGTTTAGTGTCAGTGGTGGTGGAGGTGGTGTAGTTTAGTGTTAGTGGTGGTGGTGGTGGTGGTAGTGGTGTAGTTTAGTGTCAGTGGTGGTGGTGGTGGTGTAGTTTAGTGTTAGTGGTGGTGGCAGTGGTAGTGGTGGTGGTGGTAGTGGTGTAGTTTAGTGTCAGTGGTGGTGGCAGCAATGGTGTAGTGTAAGTTGTAGTAAATTATGTATATGCTATTATTGGATCAATAAAAGTTGGTTTGAAGAGATGTTGTTGCCATAGTTACAGTAACTGCTCACCTTTCTGTCCACTTGTCATTAATAGGGGACACTTGATGGGATCTTACTGTATGTCTATATGCCTGTCTGTCTGTGTGTGCACGTGTGTGTGTGTCTGTGTGTGCGTGTGTGTGTCTGTGTGCATGTGTGCGTGTACGTGTGTGTGTGCATGTGTGTGTGTTTGTGTCTATGTGCACGCGTGTCTGTGCATGTGTGTACGTGTGTGTCTGTGTGCATGTGTGTGTGCATGTGTGTGTGTACGTGTGTGTTTGTGTGTGTGTCTGTGCATGTGTGTACGTGTTTGTGTGTGTGCATGTGTGTATGTGTGTGTGTGAGTTGGTGTGGGTACGTGCATGAGTGCATGTCCAGTAACAATGAATTGTAATTATAAAAGATGGCGTGTGTACATGTGTTGGTGTGGGTTAGTGTGTGTATGCGTTAGTGTGCGTGTGTACATATGTTGGTGTAGGTGAGTGTGTATATGTGTGTGTGTATGCATGTGTGTGTATGACTCACATATACATGTATATGTGGTGTGTGGATATCTAGTTATATAAATTCTCTGATAATTAATGGTGGATTACAACTTGTAGCTGATAAAGACTGAGTCATGATCTCTGTGTGTGTGTTAGTGTATGTATTAGTGTGTGTGTGTCAGTGTTCGTGTGTTGATGTGTGTGTTGGTGTATGTGTTGGTGTATATATATGTGTGTGTGTGTGTGCGTGTTAATTGGTGTATGCATTTGTGTGTATGTTGGTGTGTGTGTGTGTTGGTGTGTTTGTGTGTATGCGTTGGTGTGTGTGTTGTGTGTATGTATGTGTCGGTGTATGTGTATATGTGTTGGGGTGTGTGTGTTGGTGGGAGGTGTAGACATCCACCCATGAAACCATGAGGTAGCTCTTCAATTGATGAAGGTGTGTTACCTGATAGGTAATTGAAGGTGAGTCACACCAGGTGTTGGTGTGGAGATACTTGATGGCTTTGTCTCACCTTTGTTAACATTATTTAATGATGATGTCAGACCAACGATAATGATGCTGATAGTAGTAGTAATAATAATAATAGGGATTGGAAAGTACATTAAACAAATAGGGATTGCAATACGGATGGAACACTTACAAAAAACAGCTTGGAACAGCTTGAAAACTCTGGAGGGTACTTGAAAAATAAATGGTGTTACTTCAATTCACTGGTAGTGAACAGCTAACACTGTAATACATCTCTAGGGTTAGAGGCTGACTAAAGAAACAATGATAATAATAATAATAGTTTCATTTATTAGCCACAAGGGCCGACATATAGGGGACAATACAAAATACAGGGACAGTGGGAGTTTACATATAAAACGTGTAAACAATGTAAATAACAAAATAACAATAAAAATACAAGGAAAATTCCCCAGTAGTGGGGTTGACCACCCAGGGTTCACTCAGGTACCCCACCAATCCTGAATGACCCGACGCTTCGAGAGCACCCAGGAAGGGCACCCCTCTCCTCCTCAAATTCACCCATCTACAGGCACATTATCAAAGTAGGCCCACTCACACGGGCCATTTCCGCCACATTCACCCACCTTTCAGCAAATGTACTGGGGGACAGCACTTCTCTCACCACCCTCACCTTTCATTCCAAGTGAACTAGACAGGGTTCAACAAACACTGATGAAAGAAAAGATTAGAAAGGAATACTATAGACTAGTTATGAGCAAACTGTTCCAAATTCAGATGTAGAAAGATTACACCTACTACGAATAGAAGGAGAAAGGGGCCTTATGCAGCTAGAAAACTGTTTTAAAGTAACTACTGTAAGACTACAAAAATATCTAATGAAGAATAATGGAAAGTTAATAAAATAGCCACGGAACATGAATAAAACAAAAAATTGTTTTCTGTCTTGAAGGAAGCCAACAAATTTAAAATAGAAGTTGGATTAACAGATAATTGTGAGGTTAATGAAAACGGCAAAGAAACAACAACAGAAATTGGGAAAAACTTAAAATCTAAATTGAAAACAAACATTCAGAATATCATACTAAAACAATGGCAAGACAAACCCTTTACCAAGTATTGCAACGATTATGCACAATAAAAATAAAACTAATAGATAATGATAATAATGGTTTCTTGTTTAGGAACAAGGTCAGCAATTTTGGGGGAAGAGTGAAGTCGATTAAATTGACCCCAGTACATTACTGGTGCTTTATTTTATTGACCCTGTAAGGATGAAAGGCAAAGTTAACCTCGGCGGGATTTGAACTCACAGCGGTAAGGCCCATAACTCTGTATGGTAAAGTGTGGTGTCTGACGCTCTACTGATACTGCTAATAATAATAATAATGGTTTCTGATTTAGGCACAAGGCCAACAATTTTGGGGTGGATTAAATCGACCCCATTGAGTTTCTGGTACTTTATATATTCATTTTATTAAGGCTAAATAGTGAGTCTTGTTATTTTGGAGTTTCACCTGTTTAGAAAGCTTGCTAAATAAGGGGTTAGGAGAATCCTTCTGTTTGTGTTAAAGACCGTACATAAGCGGGATACAGATCTCCTTGACATGTTTGGGACATCAGTGGCCTCGCTTCAGTGCTGTATGTAGACCTGTCCAACTCTTGCTAGCTTGGAAAGCAGATGTTAAATGATGATGATACCAGATGCAACTCACTTTCTTCTAGGCCACCTTAGCACTCTAACACATCCTTTCCCACAGTGCTATGATGCCCTTCACTCCCATCAATGCCTCCCCAGTGCTGATACCATAATAAAAATGTGCCCACTCCTCTCTGTAAGGTCTTTGTGGTGGTATCACAAAAAAATGCACCCTGTAAAGTGATAATACCAAAGTCAGGATAAAATGCTCCCAGTACACACTGTTAAGTGGTTGGTGTAGGGAGGATACCCAGCTATAGAAACTTTGGCAAAAACAGAATGTACAAACAAAACATATTCACCTGACCTCACATGGAAAATAGATGTTCAACTGTGGTGGTTGTGGTGATGATGATGATGATGGTCGTAATGGTAATAATAACTGTAATGGTGATGGTAATGGTGATGATGATGATGATGGGTTGGAGGAGAAAAAAGAGTAATGACATTCTTGATTTTAATTAACTGTTTTATAACCACATTTCTCATGAAATATATTACCACATGTGGTTTAATTAATTTTGAAAATAACGAGGAATTTGAGGAGTTGGGCAGTAAAATAATTGACTTTTATATTATAAATCTGCTCTTTGGAGCACAACTTAAAAGGTTCTGGTATAAAATGGAAAGGTTTAATACCCACTTGAATTAGGAACTAGCTACAGTCTGAAGTAGTTTGGTAGGAAATAGGTTAAATACTGAGATTTTAATGCAAATGTTATCAGCCATTAAAAGAAAAACCCATCACCTTCTTTGCCCTAACCCAGTCATCTCATTCATATTCATACTCAGTCTTTGTTGGGGACATAATAACCCCTCTAGTGATGGTGCCATGGTAAAATACACCCATACATTCTGATAGAAATGGTGGTGATGTTGATTGTGGTAGTGGTAGTGTGTATTGATGATGAAGATGATGATGATAGTGATGAAGATTGTGGTGATGATGGTATTTGTAATGGTAGTGATGGTGGTTGTGGTGGTGGTGGTAAGATATGTTGATGGTAGTGGTGGTGTTGGTGATGATAGTGATAATGATTGTGGTGATGGTATGTTGCTGATGATGGTATTTGTAATGGTAGTGATGGTGGTTGTGGTGGTGGTAAGATATATTGATGATGGTGGTGGTGTTGGTGATGATAGTGATGATGATTGTGATGATGGTATGTTGGTGATGAGGGTGGTGGTAAGATATGTTGGTGGTGGTGTTGGTGATGATAATGATGAAGATGTGTATGTAATGATAGTGATAGTAGTGTGTATGTAATGGTTGTGGTGGTAAGATATGATGATGATGGTAGTGTTGGTGATGACAGTGAGGTACACATAAACATTCTCTATACAATTTTAAACATTCAGCCTAGGTGTAAACATATCCCATCAGATTAGTTATATAATAACATCTCTCTCTCTCTCTCTCTCTCTTTCTCGCTCTCTCTTTCATTATGCATAGATATTGATTTATTGATATTTCCAATCAATCAATAATTTCTCAAATATTCATATAAAAATATACAGTCCACTTATCATCATCATCGTTTAATATCTGCTTCCCATGCTGGCATGGGTTGGACGGGTTATAATGGCCGCCAAGGCTAGATGGATCAGAAAGACCTTATCCTGCTCATACATATATTTTGGCATGATTTCTACAGTTGGATGTTTCTTCCCTTCCATCTTCTCCATTCTTATTTCATTCCACTCACAGGAGAAGATGAATGTTCTATAATGTCATGTCACCAGTCAACTCAAGCCTGTGTTATCACCTCTATCAGGTCAGCCTTCACCATATCATCACAATTTCCCTTGGCTCTGTCGTCTTTAAAAACCCTGCTCTTCCTTTGCAGCTCTCATCCTCCACATACATCAATTGTCCATCCATACCATCGCAGTCTTCTTTTATCTACACTACATCTGATCCCTCTTATGCTCAACTTTTCTCTGTTCTTTTATGCTTCATCCTTCATGCATACTACTATTACACATCCATTGGAGTAGTACATTGTTGTTGTTGTTTTTTTTGTTATTTATATATATATAAATATGTGTGTGTATATATATATATATATATATATACACACATATTTATATATATATAAATAAATATATATATATATATATATTTCTCATCATCAACATCATCATTTAATCTTCATTTTCCATGCTCGCATGGGTAGGGCAGGCTATCCCTTTGTAAGAGATCAAGCCGGAGCACTGTTTTGCTCATACAGAGCTGATTTTGGCTTGGTTTCTACTGCTGGATGCCCTTCCATGCCTCCCCATGCCTATATATATATATATCATCATTTTTCATCATCATCATTTCATTTTACGTCCGCTTTATCCCTGCTTGCAAGGGTGGGACGGGAACTGATTCTGGCTTGATTTCTACAGCTGGATGCCCTTCCTAACACCAACCACATTTACAGTGAGTGCTGGGTGGTTTTTGCCGTGGCACCTCCACGACCACTTTGCAGTGGAATGATATGGACCCCAGGCCCTATCATCTCATTTCTACAGCTGAGTAAACTATATATACATATATATATATATATATATATACACACACACACACACACATGTAGATCCTGAGTGAAATTGGAGGTAACCACGGTAAATAAGGGACTCAATACATTGGTAGAGTGAGAATAATGAAATTTAATATAGAAATGACTTCTACAGGACTGGAACTGTTTCATTTGTATAAAATCATCCTGATGATTTCATACAAATTAAACAGATGAGATAGACGGACAGATAGATAGAGCGAAAGAGAGTGAGAGAGAGAGAGACAGGCAGATAGATAGAGATATAGAGATAGATAAAAGATAGATGGATAGAGAGAGAGGTGGGTATAGATAGAGAGTGATAGAGATAGAGAGATAAATAGATAGATAGATAGAATGAGAGAAAGTGAGATAGATAGATAGACAGATACATATATATAGAGTGAGAGAGAGAGAGAGATGTTAGAAATGAGACGTGCTTTAAAGAAACAAACCTACTTGACATATCTTTTATTTATTATATTGACTAATGAGAAAATTGTTTGTACATTATATATGAAAATTCTGAAGTATATTACATTAATCATTTACAATTGATTCAGATTAGAGCCAATAGATAAATATTTGGTAATGATCTACTTATTCTTCTTAGTCTTATTATTTGTATTATTTGTATTAAGAGTGATGGAGTGGCTGAACAGAGAGAGAGCTAGGGAAGTATTTAGTTGCATTCCTTTATATTCTAAGTTCAAAGCTAACGAAAGTTGAATTTTTTTTTTTACCTTTCATTCTTCTAGGGCTGAATCCCTCCAAAAAATTGTACCATGTGAATTGTTGGAGTGAGGGGGTAGTTTGATATAATTGCCTATAGGTTCCCCCTCCTGCTCCCAGTTTGTTATGGCCTTTTCTACCTTTATTAGAAACGATTGTGGATTAGCAGAGTTGGTAGAGTGCCAGACAAATTATATTGTCATCTTTAGTTAAGTGTCTTTAGGTTCTGGGTTCAAATCTTGCCAAACCTCACTTTGATTTTTGTTAGTACAACAGCTGATTAAATTGACCCCTGGTACTTTGGTTTTCCTTGGTGTTTATTTACTGGGAGTTGAATACGGTTTACTGAGAGCTGAATCCAGTTTACAGTAAGTTGAATCCAGTTTACTGGGAGTTGAACCTGGTTTACTGGGAGTTGAACCCAGTTTACTGGGAGTTGAACCCAGTTTACTGAGAGTTGAACACAGTTGACTGGGAGTTGGACCCTGTTTACTGGGAGCTGAACTCATTTTACTTGGAGCTGTCAATAACCAGTGGTGGCTCTTTCTCAAGAGAGTCATTGCAGTAGGACTAATAAAATGGATACAAAAAAAGGTAGCAATAAAAATAACAAATATTAGAGATGGAAATCAATAGACAAATGGAAGGGGTTAGAAAGGTTATCGTAACTGATATGTTAACAACAAAAATGCTGCTCAACTGCTTCTTGTGGTTGTGAAGGTTGTGTATCAGAGTTAAGGTGCACAACCGTAGATATGAGGGCACAAAACCCGTTCAGTGGGTTCAGGTGGCTGAGATGTGATTTGACACAACAAAGCCACTGTTTTGGTTGCTATTTCCAGCAGCAATGTAAGGCTCTCATATTGTCCTAATACATTAAGTGGGATACATGTATATATAAGATATACTGTAGTAATGTATACACACATACACACACTCACACAATTACACGCATACATACCCACAAACACATACATACACACAAACACACATACACACAATTACACACACACTCACTCAATTACACACACACACACAAACACACATACATACAAACACATATACATACACACAAAGACACACAAATACAAATATATTTATTCTGCTACTTGAGATTATCTGCTTAAAATTGAAGAAAAGAAGAATATAAATGTGACCTTAAGTAAACTCATGTACACATACACATACATACATATATATATATACATATATATATACATATATACATATATACATACATATATACATATATATATACATATATACATATATATATATATACATTTACTGTCATTTCTATAATACGAAGAGGGTGTTTAACTCCAACACGCTCCAGTATTTTAATCCTTATATATATATACATATATATATACATATATATATACATATATATATACATATATATATATATATATACATATATATATACATATATACATATATATACATATATATATATATACATATATATACACATATATATATACATATATATATACATATATATATATATACATATATATATATATATTCATACATATATATACATAGACATACATATATATATACATACACTTAGACATACACATATACATGCATACATACATATTGAAGAGTTTAGCGTAAAAGTTGGTGTTCATCAGGGCTCTGTTCTTAGCCCCCTACTATTTATTATTGCCCTTCAGGCTATAACAGTGGAGTTCAAGACCGGCTGCCCATGGGAACTCCTATACGCAGATGATCTAACGCTCATAGCTGAATCAATGGCCGAGCTAGAGAAGAAATTCCAAACATGGAAGCACGGCCTAGAATCAAAAGGCCTTAAAATTAACCTGGCTAAGACCAAAGTTCTAGTTTGTAGGAAAGAAAATAAGGCGCCGGTCCCTTCCGGGAAATGGCCATGCTCAGTGTGTAGGAAAGGCGTAGGTAGAAACTCCATTTTATGTCCCAAATACAAAGTATGGGTGCATAAAAGATGTAGTGGGATCAGAGGTAAGCTAACTAAGAACATAGATTTTACATGTGGCCGGTGCTCTGGTGCAATAAGTAGCAGCAAGTGCCCACAAAATACTAGCTCTTTCAATTGCGCAGAGGGTTCTATAGAAATAGTGGACAGCTTCCGTTACCTGGGTGACAAAATCAGCAGTGGGGGAGGGTGCTCTGAAAGTACAGTAGCTAGAGTCAGAACTGGATGGAAAAAGTTCAGAGAGCTTATACCACTATTAGTCGCTAAAGGGTTCTCCCTAAAAATGAAAGGCAGGCTGTATGATGCAAATGAGATCGTGTAGGTGTCACAACAAAAAAACACACAGTCCACGCTGTAATGTGGCCGTGTAGGCAACACGGTAAAAACCTCCCAGTCCCACACTGTAAATGTGGTTGGTGTTAGGAAGGGCATCCAGTTGTAGAAAACCCGCCAGACAGTCCTATGCGAGCAAGACAATCACTCTTGCCTCAAGTGGGAAAACTCCCGTCCAAACTCATGCAAGCGTGGAACATGGACGTTAAACGATGATGATGATGATGATGATACATATATAGACACACTCACACATATATATATATATACATATATATATAGAGAGACACACGCACACATATATATACGCACACATTATCTCTCTCTCTCACACATTGTCTTTCACATATATATTTTCTCTCTTCCACCCAAATACACACTAAGAGAATCAGCTTCTCTTTCACTCCTACACTAACACATTGTTTTACTCTGTCACTCACCCACACACACTTCAAGCATCTTCTCTCTGCCTCTCCCTCTCTCTCTCTCACTCCCTCTCTCCTTCTGTCTCTCTCCCTCTCTCTCCCTCCCCTTCTCCCACTCTCTTTCTCATACACCCACCCACACAGACCCATGCACTACATTTAAAACTAGTGTAAATAAAGTCAATAAGATGTCAGAAATTACAGAAACACTTCCATTGATTTTAAGGTGGTAAGAAATTTCCTTCTCCATCAGCCTTATTTTTTCTTTCTTTAACCCTTTACCATTTACATTACTCTATATTTACTATTGTATTTTCATGGTAAAGTCTTTACGTTACATAATTATCTCACATAATATTGAATCTATAAGATTTTGATCATATTTATTTTGAGAACAATACCTTAACATAAGTATGAGTGGCCGGTTACAGCCAGTTTGTATAGAAAGAGGCGAGAGAATTCTGGCCGCATACGGATGGTTTAAATGCTAAAGGGTTAAATTTCCTGTGTTTCCTTGAAACACCAGTAATTTAACTCAATATTCCAACACTATCTATTTTGTAGTCTCTTATTCTGTACCGATGAATTCAAATTATTGTATATACTCAAATATAATCCTATCCAAATATAAGCTGATCTCAATATAAGCAAACTCCCCTATTTGTCTGAGAAATGGGCAAAAATCCAAACCCTGTTTATAAATTGAGGCAGCTGATCAACACATTATGTTTTATTATTGAATTTTTGGTCACATATTCAAGTATATATGACCAGTAGAAACATATTAGTCTGCAGATACAGACAAAATAAATTACATTAAAGTAAATTTAGTTTTAATAAATCTGATATTTTCAGTTATGAAAAAAAGATGAAAAGGAAATTTTTTTGCATTTTTCAATCACAGATATTTAAAATAACCAACATATACATTGTTTATATTTATTTCATAACCTTCCATCCTAATTTTATGTAAGAACTTTTGTTAAGTTATGTTCCAAATACCAACTTAATAATGACACAATTAATTATAATTCTAAATCCCTTCAAATTTGTTATCTTTGTTTTCTTCGCTTACTTATTCCTGGGACGGTCATGGAGGCAGAGCCCCCCATCATGCCTGTCTGAAGCAGCTCCTGTCAGAAACAACCGTCCTCAATTGATATGGCTGGATCCCCAAGCAAGACAAGCTCAGCTCATGGATGTTATCCAACCATCTTGCCCAGTGTCTATCCATGGGTCTTCTGCTAGTTGGTTTTGCTCACAAAACCTGTTCAGCAATTCTTTCTAACCGCATCCTTGCAATATCAGAGCTGTAATCTCTCAATGTTGAGAAGTTGCTGCTCTACCCGGAGCAACTCTCTGATTTCTGAGCTATGCACTCTATTGAGTAATGTTACTCTGAAGACCTTTCAGAGGAACCCCATTTCAGCAGCTTGTATTCGCGATCATATTCTTTCAGTCATTACCAAAGATTCATGACCATAGGTAGGGGTTGGTACGAATTCCGAATTGAAGATGACAAGTTTGGCTTTACCTACCTCCTTTGTTCTAATGTGAATGCTGAAGCTGGCACATTACTGGAGATCTAACATGACTAGAGAAGTGTGTATGTGTGTCATCATCATTGCTTTTACATTAATTTTTCCTTGTTGGTTTGGGTTGGGTGTGACTTTTTGAAGCAGTATTCGATGGTCAGATGCCCTTCCTGATAATAACTGTAATTTTTGTTTTACAGTTGATCCTTCATGGATGATGCTGGTCCTATCTGCGTTTTCAATCTCCCCCCACAACAAAATGCAGTAAATTATAAAACAGCACACACCACATCATACCAGGTTGTACATAGACCACTCACTTAACACAACAAAAATACTATAACTCAAAGACCAGCTGGACATGTGAGGGGCACAGCTTGTTATCACAGCAAGTTTCACCCCCTCCCCACTACACATACACACATGCTGAGTCTTTGTTATTACATGAAAAGTCTCTTCCAATCACCCAGGCACACACACACCCTTATATATATCAGTCCCCCCCACACACCCTCACTATTGAACACTACTACAACAACATTCTACAAAATACTAACCTTCCCACTCTCCCAGGAGGTCAGCTAAACCCGAATAAGTGTGAGCTGCAAATTTCAGTTCTTTTTTTATTTCAATATGTGTGCGTGTGTCAGATTCAATCGGGGGTAACCACAGTAAGTAAGGTACTCAATACATAGCAGATTATAAATAATTAATATAGAAATGGCTTCTACAGGACTAGAACTGTTTCAGTCGAAGGAAAACATCAGGAAAGCGCTTTCCTGATGTTTTCCTTCGAATGAAACAGTTCTAGTCCTGTAGAAGCCATATATATCATCATCATCATCATCGTTTAACATCTATCTTTCACACTAGCATGGGTTAGACAGGAGTTGTCCCACTTGAGGCAAGATTGGTCGGGTGACCGTGTCTCGCTCGTATAGGACTATCTGGCAGGTTTTCTACAGCTGGATGCCGTTCCTAACACCAACCACATTTACAGTGTGGACTGGGAACTTTTTACTGTGTTACCTACACGGCCACATTACAGCGTGGACTGTGTGTTTTTTTGTCGTGACACCTACAGAACCTCATTAGTTTGGTCTGGATGTTGTGGTATATATAGTGGTAAAAAACCCAGGAGGTTATATCCGTAGTAAATAGAGCTCTTATTCCAGAGTCACAAGTTTGGTATAGAATTAATTCCTCAACAAATTACTGCAGCCATACACAGGTTGAAATTCCGCTCGGTGAAACGCGTCCTTGATTATGGTTTGATAATTTGTTATGGAACTAACTCTCTCTATCACCCCCCACCACCTCTCTCCCTCTACCCCCCTCTCTCTCACTTTATCTCTGGAAGAAATTGGTTGTGTTCAAACAAACCTGGAGAAAAGATAGTCTCCTCAAGGTTTATAATGCCCAACACATTGTATGTGACTACAGCACCTCTACAACTTCATCAACAGTTACAGGTCCCTACATATATGCAATATGTATTATGGTAACAGTCAGTGGCTAGTATTTTGTTCAATAATGTTTTACTTATTTTATAGTATTTAGGGATTCTATTTAAAAAATTCTATTCTTGGACAAATTGATTTCCTCTTTCATCCTTCTCTGTAAAGTAGTTAATGTTCTAATGTTTTTAGTGTTTTCTTGTATATAATATGATGATCATGGTGGTGGTGGTGGTGGTGGTGGTTATGGTGGTGATGATGATGATGATGATGATGATGATGGTGGTGGTGGTGGTGGATGTACTGTTTGTGGTGGTGGTGATGATGTTGATGTTGATGATGATGGTGGTGGTGGTAATGATGATGATGATCGTGGCAATGATATTTCACTTTAAAATCATTGATTTTCCAAACAGATACATTTATATCATGAATGTGCAGTGAAGCATAAAGATTTAGAAATAACAGCCGTTTAATAGCCAAGTTGATGGTGGCTGTGTAAAGACAGAAGTGTCTGTACAGTATCTGGATAACTTTTGAGTCATACACTCAAGCAGTGTCTCTTTAGTGAACATCTACACAGTGTAGAGTTATATATTTTCTATCGATCGACTTTCGTCAAATCGGACCGAGGAAACAATGTTTCCGTTGGTCTTTCCAGTTGCTAATACTATCTATCGGTCGCAACTCCAGGTAGAAGGAGCAACGTGAAATAAAGTGCCTTGCTCAAGGACATAACGCATCGCCCAGTCCAGGAATCGAACTCACAACCTCAAGATTGTGAATCCAATTCTCTAACCACTCAGCCACACGCCTTCACCAGAGTTATATATAGTCACATTATAATGATACTAATAATAATTGTTTCTACTTTAGGCACAAGGCCAGCAATTACCCAGTGCATTACTGGTACTTTATTTTATCGACCCTGTAAGGATGAAAGGCAAAGTCAACCTCGGCAGGATTTGAACTCAGATCGTAAAGGGACGTAACTATGCTGGAAAGCATGGCGTCCGACCCTCTACCGATACTGCCAATCCACCGCCCTAATGATACTAATAATAATGAGGGTGAAAATTATTGTGTACAGTGCTCAGGTGCACTACAACTCATCAACAGGTGTATGTATAGTACATAGAATAATGTACAAATGTCAGGAAAGTGAACGGTGTATGAGTCATGATATACACACACACATGCATGTGTATAGAGGAGAAATATCAGGTGTAGTGTTGGCAAATTCATGAAGCATGGAAGTTTTGAAGGATGCAGTGTCCAGACAGCTAACAACTGATGCAGGTAGTTTGTTCAGCAACTCTGGGTGTTTCCAAAAGTCATGGGATCTGTACTGTTTTCTGATTTTGGAAGCATGTCCACAGGTGTTAGACACATGGAATTCAAAAAGGTGCTCAGAGTTGTTGTTGGCAAGATGGTTAATAATCTTGTAGGTGTTTACCAAGTCAGTTGCCAAACGTCGGAACTTCAATGTATCCATGCCCAGGGAAGCAAAGTGTTCGGAGTATGGTAGATGCCTGATGGAGGGTATTCGCTTGGTTGCACGTCTCTGAACAGTTTCCAGGAGGTTAATATTCTGAGCAACATAGGGGTTCCAGACTGGCCACACCATAGCTATATATAGCTTTAAATAGATAGCTGGAGAGCGGCTGACAAAGGTCTTATTGAGTGATGTTAAGACACCTTCGGCCTTCTTGACAATTTTAGAGATGTGCTTTGGCCAACGCAAACCGCTGCTGACAGTAATGCCCAGGTCACGTTCACAAGAAGACTTCTTGATATTAGTGTCGTGGAGGGAGTATGTGGACGCTGGGATTTTCCTCCCAAAATGCATGGTGGTGCACTTGTCCACAGCCAGCTTGAGTTGCCAGTCTGTGATCCATTGCTGCATTGTGTCCAGGGCTAATTGCAGGAAAAGTCTATTGTGTTCAGGATCTGTCCTTTTTATTTCAAGGTACAGCTTGATGTCATCTGCTTATTTTATACTGAAGTCTCTTACTGTGTATAGTCACTGGAGTCTCTTACTGTGTATAGTCACTGGAGTCTCTTACTGTGTATAGTCACTGGAGTCTCTTACTGTGTATAGTCACTGGAGTCTCTTACTGTGTATAGTCACTGAAGTCTCTTACTGTGTATAGTCACTGGAGTCTCTTACTGTGTATAGTCACTGAAGTCTCTTACTGTGTATAGTCACTGGAGTCTCTTACTGTGTATAGTCACTGAAGTCTCTTACTGTGTATAGTCACTGGAGTCTCTTACTGTGTATAGTCACTGGAGTCTCTTACTGTGTATAGTCACTGAAGTCTCTTACTGTGTATAGTCACTGGAGTCTCTTACTGTGTATAGTCACTGAAGTCTCTTACTGTGTATAGTCACTGGAGTCTCTTACTGTGTATAGTCACTGAAGTCTCTTACTGTGTATAGTCACTGAAGTCTCTTACTGTGTATAGTCACTGGAGTCTCTTACTGTGTATAGTCACTGAAGTCTCTTACTGTGTATAGTCACTGGAGTCTCTTACTGTGTATAGTCACTGAAGTCTCTTACTGTGTATAGTCACTGGAGTCTCTTACTGTGTATAGTCACTGGAGTCTCTTACTGTGTATAGTCACTGGAGTCTCTTACTGTGTATAGTCACTGGAGTCTCTTACTGTGTATAGTCACTGGAGTCTCTTACTGTGTATAGTCACTGAAGTATCTTACTGTGTATAGTCACTGGAGTCTCTTACTGTGTATAGTCACTGGAGTCTCTTACTGTGTATAGTCACTGGAGTCTCTTACTGTGTATAGTCACTGGAGTCTCTTACTGTGTATAGTCACTGAAGTCTCTTACTGTGTATAGTCACTGGAGTCTCTTACTGTGTATAGTCACTGGAGTCTCTTACTGTGTATAGTCACTGAAGTCTCTTACTGTGTATAGTCACTGGAGTCTCTTACTGTGTATAGTCACTGAAGTCTCTTACTGTGTATAGTCACTGGAGTCTCTTACTGTGTATAGTCACTGGAGTCTCTTACTGTGTATAGTCACTGAAGTCTCTTACTGTGTATAGTCACTGGAGTCTCTTACTGTGTATAGTCACTGAAGTCTCTTACTGTGTATAGTCACTGGAGTCTCTTACTGTGTATAGTCACTGGAGTCTCTTACTGTGTATAGTCACTGGAGTCTCTTACTGTGTATAGTCACTGAAATCTGTTGATGTTGCATATAGTCACATTATATATACTGGAGTCTTTTACTGCATATAGTCACATTATACATACTGGAGTCTGTTGTTGGTGTATATAGTCACATTATACATACTGGAGTCTGTTGGTGTTGTATATAGTCACATTATATATACTGGAGTCTCCGTTGGTGTATATAGTCACATTATACTTACTGGAGTCTCTAATGGTGTTGTATATAGTCACATTAAACAAACTCGAGTCTCTGTTGGTGTATATAGTCACATTATACATACTGGAGTCTCTGTTGTTGGTGTATATAGTCACATTATACATACTGGAGTCTCTGTTGTTGGTGTATATAGTCACATTATACATACTGGAGTCTCTGTTGGTGTTGTATATAGTCACATTATATATACTGGGGTCTCTGTTGGTGTATATAGTCACATTAAACAAACTCGAGTCTCTGTTGGTGTATATAGTCACATTATACATACTGGAGTCTCTGTTGTTGGTGTATATAGTCACATTATACATACTGGAGTCTCTGTTGTTGGTGTATATAGTCACATTATACATACTGGAGTCTCTGTTGGTGTTGTATATAGTCACATTATATATACTGGGGTCTCTGTTGGTGTATATAGTCACATTATACATACTGGGGTCTCTAATGGTGTTGTATATAGTCACATTAAACATACTGGAGTCTGTTGTTGGTGTATATAGTCACATTATACATACTGAACTCTCTTATTGTGTATAGTCACATTATACACACTGGAGTCTCTGTTGGTGTTGTATGTAGTCACATTAAACATACTGGAGTCTCTGTTGGTGTATATAGTCACATTATACATACTGGAGTCTCTGTTGTTGGTGTATATAGTCACATTATACATACTGGAGTCTCTGTTGGTGTATATAGTCACATTATACATACTGGAGTCTCTGTTGGTGTATATAGTCACATTATACATACTGGAGTCTCTGTTGATGTATATAGTCACATTATATATACTGGAGTCTCTGTTGGTGTATATAGTCACATTATACATACTGGAGTCTCTGTTGGTGTTGTATATAGTCACATTAAACATACTGGAGTCTGTTGTTGGTGTATATAGTCACATTATACATACTGAACTCTCTTACTGTGTATAGTCACATTATACACACTGGAGTATCTGTTGGTGCAACTCAGTATCAAACTGGTAGTACATAATTGTAAAGCAAGTTACTTAACCACACTGCTATGTCTGCACCATCTTATAATTTTTTTACTCGCCATCTCCATATATCCTATATCTATCCAATCAACATTTGCAGACTACATCTATTTGTTCAGCCTGTATCAACACACATTGATTATCTTACAGGTCAACATGTGATCCCTCTATTCATCTAACATGTTAACATCTACACACATCTATACAATGTTTACACACATCTATACATTGTTTATACAAATTTGCAAATGTGTATGAGTTTGTATAACTTCGTCTGCCCACAGTGTACAAATTTAACCCTTTCGTGACCATATTTCTAATGAAATACACTCTATTTGAATTTATTAATGAAGAATTTTGAGGGATTTACTAAAATTATTAATATTTCATTAGTAAGATAGTAATTTAATATAATGTTCTTATATAAAATTATGTTGGAAGATTTTAATTTAAATTGGAAACCTTTAAAAAGAGTGGTTTTATTTCATAGAACCACAACTGGTTTTGGCTGGGTTGGTAACTAAAAGGTTAACCGAATTTACCATTTTTCTGGGCATTACACAAAACATTTTGAGATAATATTTCTATGACCAGATGCCCTTCCTGACACCAACACCACATATTTTCGTCAAACTTATATGTTGTGGGGCATATGGTTTATATGGAACATAACCAATGTGTCACTGGTTGCTTTAACCCTTTAACATTTAAACTGGCCATAACTGGCCAGAATTCTCTCACCACTTTCTGTTCAAACTGGCCGTAACCGGCTGCTCATACCAATGTTAAAGTATTGTTCTCAAAATAAATAATATCAAAATCTCATAGCTTCGATATTATGTGAGATAAAACCTTTACTG
Organism: Eledone cirrhosa; assembly: GCA_964016885.1. Lineage (NCBI taxonomy): Eukaryota > Metazoa > Mollusca > Cephalopoda > Octopoda > Eledonidae > Eledone > Eledone cirrhosa. Next base: position 26,817,274 of record OZ024741.1, read on the forward strand.
TGAAAATATAATAATAAATATAGAGTAATGTACATGTTAAAGGGTTAAGCATTGTCAGTAAAGTCACACTCACGCACACAATTGCTCTATTAGAAATAGCAGCCAAATCTTTCTCAAATCATACCCTACTATTTTAAAAAGATGGAAAGAGTATATTGGTTAATATAGTTAGGACTACACTGTCTGAATAAAAATAATTGTTTCTACATTTGGCACAAGGCCAGCAATTACCCAGTGTATTACTGGTACTTTATTTTATCGACTCCAAAAGGATGAAAGACAAAGTTAACCTCGGCGGGATTTGAACTCAGAATGGCAAGGACTGTAACTCTATGTGTCAAAGCATGGCGTCCAACCCTCTACCGATACTGCCAAATAAAAATAATGTTGGATGATTATGATTGGAATGTCTTCTCGTAATAAATCTACTTGCTTTGGGCTAATCTGAAGCTAGACAACAACAACAATACACACACATGTATATGTATGTGTGAAGGGTTTTATAGTTGGCCAAACATACTATAAGAGCTGGTAGAAAGTAAGTAAAATGATAGTTATTGATTAGTCCCAAAATATTGAGTCAGTTTGAAGAATATCCCCCTCCTTTCCCATTATCTAAAAAAAAAAAAAAAAAAAAAAAAAAAAGGAACGACGTAAAAGAAATAAAATATTTTTGATTTGATGAGTAAATCAGAAATGGTAAGAAGCCATTTCTGGAATCTTATCTTGATTATTTTTACTGATTGTTGATATTTTTGTTAATGAAAGAAGAGTGGTTAGCAATGTACAGTCACATTTGACAAAACTATGTAGCTTAGTTACCATAGACTATAATCATACTAAAACGGTTAACGAAGAAAGCTACCAATTACAGGTCATTAGTACAGAAAGAAGTGACCTCCTACATTGCTTAGCTGTTATTTTATCTTTTCTCTGGCTGCACATTTTTCTTGCTTTATATGTCATATTATTGGAAGTGTAGAAAACAGAATTGATTGAACTGTGGACAACCAAACTACAAGATTGGATATTATTGTCATTGGACTGAATTCTATCTTTAGTTAACAATTTCTACTAATTCTCATCCTTTTACTGTGGTTGTCCTCCCTCTCTCTCTGTGGTTTCTAATCCTTTCACTGTGATCTCTCTCTCTCTCTCTCTCTCTCTCTCTCTCTCTCTCTCTCTCTCTCTCTCTCTCTCTCTCTCTCTCTCTCTCGTTTCTAATCCTTGAATGTCTATCTGATGGAACTCTCTTCCTTCCTCTTTCTCTGATAGTTACAATCTTAATTCTTTAAAATCCACTGATAAACATTTTCTGATTTCAAGAGCAGTGCCAACCCTTCGTAGCAGGGAGAGTGGACGTTAAAATGATGGTGATGATGATGATGAGGAGGATGATGGTGATGATGGTGTCTTATTGTTTTTCTTTTCTTTTGAAACTCCCAACAAATTAAAGCTTTGGTTAAGACCAATCATATTAGAGCCCTGGCTATAACCAATCAAATTTAGCCTCTGCTTGGACCAATAAATTAATGAAGGTGTATTAAGATCTTGAGTTTGATTCCTGAGTCAGTTGTAACATTGTGTCCTTAAGAAAGACGTTTCTTATCACAATCCTCCAATCCATTCAACTGAAGAAAACTTAACATCTTCAGCAGCTGGTTTTGCCTTAGTAATTTGTGCTCTTACTAGTAAGACTCAAATATAATGACAGGTGTTGAGTGTATCTAGTTTAGAATAGGTACACCATATTTTTGCAATAAAAGAGTTGATGCCAGGAAGAGCCTCCAGCTGTAAAACATTACCTCCAAACGGACCACATAATGAACATGAAACCTGTTCTATGCTGGCATGGGTTGGACGAATCACCATGGAACAAGACTAGATAAATTTGGCTTAATTTCTATGGCTGGATGCTCTTCCTAATGCCAACCACTTTACAGAGTGTATTGAGTTCATTTTATCTCGACCTAACTTGGTAGGTTTTAATTTAAATATGAAGAGGTTTTCTCATAGAACTAGAGACAAATTCAAGTAGTAGAGTGTGGTTTGACAGAGATTTGGCTGCTATTTCTAGCAGTTCAGCAAACTAATTAACGAGCTCTTCCATTGGCTTGAAATATTGTTACTGATTTCATCTTCTACTCTACTGTGACAACACTTTATTGATAACATAATAGTTATGGAAGTTCAATATTGAAACCAAATCATAAAACATCAAAGCTCTGTATAATTCTATGGTTGTCACCAGAGAAACTAGTAAATGGTTTTTATGATCAATGACTTCAACTTGCAGAGAGGGACCTTATTGTATCCTAGATAATTGATTTAGATGGGAGCTCTCAAGTAGAACAACTGTGATACTAATAAAATCTAATGTTATTAGTGTTGTTTAGCCCTAGGTCTCTCCTGATTGTATAGACATATGATCAATGGTTTTCCAGTCATGATCAACCCATCTTTTTGCAGGGAAGGAGGTACAGGCAATGTTTATCTAAGACTACATTATCTAATGTGTCCTTAATTTTTTGAAAAACCCTTGTGGTATCAACTTACCTGATACCACATCTACATATCTGAGAGGATATATGTTTAATTGAACTTTTACAAAGGAATTGTAAAGGTGCTTGGCTTAGTGGTTAGAATGTCGGGCTTACAATTATGAGGTTGTGAGTTCGATTCTCGGACCGGGCTTTGCATTATATTCTTGAGCAAGACACTTTATTTCTTGTTGCTCCAGTTCACTCAGCTGTAGAAATGAGTTACAATGTAGCTAGTCTCAAGTTGTATCAGCCATTGCCTTTCCTTTGGACAATATTGGTGGCATGGAGAGGGGAGACTGGTATGTATGGGTGACTGTTGATCTTCCACAAACAACCTTACCCAGACTTATACCTCGGAGGAGGAATTTCTTGAGTGTAAATCCCATCATCATTCGTGACTGAAGGGGGTCTTTAACGTTACAAAGGAATTAATTTTCAAATTATAAAGAATCTGATTAGATGTTTATTTAAGAGATTAAAATATTTTTCAGTAAATGATTGCTGTTATCTTAATTTACTGAAACTAAAAATAAAATTTAAAGATCAAATTTAAAAACTCAAAAATATTACCAAATTTCTTCATCTTCAGATCATAACCAAATTCTTGCAGGCTTGTATATGAACCCATAATTGTGAATAATTATGAAATATAATATATCACTTACAATTAATTATAATTAATAATCATATCACAATACATAATTACATTACAGATAATTTGTGCTGATATTTATATATATCGGCGACGAATTGGTAGAGTTGTTAGAAAACTTTACAGTATTCATTCCAACACTCTGCTCTCTGAGTTCAAATCCCATCAAGGTCAACTTTGCCTTTCATCCTTCTGAGATCAATAAAAGAAGTACCAGTCTAATACTGGGTTCAATTCTTCCTCTATATCTCTTTCTCACTTTCTTTCTCCCACTTTCTATCCTTCTCTGCAAGAAATCTGCTGTACTCAGGCCTGGAGAGGGATGGGCTCCACCAGGCTTAAAATGCCCAAGAAACGCTGTATGTCAATACGGCGCCACTAGAATTCTATCAGGAGTTACGAGACAAAGAAAATTTATATATATAAATATATTTATCATCATCACTGTTTAACGTCCATTTTTCCATGCTGTCATGGGTTAGACGAGTTATCCTGTTGTAAGCAATGCCAGATCAGGTGACCATGTCTTGCTTATACAAAACCGATGTATATATATATATATATATATTCAGGTTTGAGGTTCACCACTGTATAGAGCTGGTCTATTGCGTATGGTCAATCGTAATGTAATAATATGGAGAGTACTCAACGTAAAGCAGTTCAACCGTCTTTGTTTTTGTAGTTGGTGGTGCTATTACGGAGTTAAATATTATAATGAAATGACAGGAGGCTGGATTTGTGTAAATCCTTGAAAGGTTTATTATACTATGATCATTTCAATGACCGGGTTCCGTATGAATCCGGTGATATCATCAGGTATTCAAAATATAATACGTGAATGTAATAGATAAAATCCATGGGGCTGAAAATCGAGGACCCGAGGGCGACCGCTATTCTGCTCCTTCAACCTCAGCCGGTCGCCCTCGGGTCCTCGATTTTCAGCCCCATGGATTTTATCTATTACATTCACGTATTATATTTCGAATACCTGATGATATCACCGGATTCATACGGAACCCGGTCATTGAAATGATCATAGTATAATAAACCTTTCAAGGATTTACACAAATCCAGCCTCCTGTCATTTCATTATAATTATATATATATATATATATAAACAATCAGTTATTTAATTTGTTGGTTATTCAACAAATTTAGTTTATAACAGATTAGAAGCACTCTACAGAATTCTTCTGGAGTATTATATCAATAATATTAATAAATGGAAACTATCTTTATAAAACCATATTTATTTTATTATATATATTTCAAGGGTACCAACATTTTTTGGTACGCTCTCATCAGATAAAATATATAAGTTGTTTTACAGATAGTGACATATTCAAAACAAGAACTTATCGTTTTGAGTTCTGTTTGAATAGTGAAAAAGAATTTCAAATCATAGGATGAATATGCTAATGAGGGTAACGTTAAAATTGAAAAAGATCATTATATTTAGACGCTAGGTAAATTTAAATAATTATTAGGATTATTTTTTAAGGGAAGAGGAGATAGAGGTTATTATTAGGGTAAGGAAAGAATATAAGAAAAAAGTATATTAGAGTTAAAAATAGACTATTAATATATGTATATAAATTGTATGGAGCATATTTGTGAGGGTGTAGAGAGAGTAAAATAATCATATTTAATTATTTAATTATTTAATTATATATTTTGGGAGTATCTATAATATAATGTGAGAATTATAAATGTGTTAAAGTGAGAGAATATTAATTTAAAAAGTATTGTATTCATATATATGATTTAATATTATAAACATAGTTTTTTTTAATAGATAGATAATTTCAATATTTTTTATATGTGAAGAGTTATGATAAATTTTTGTTTACATTTTCAATATATGTTTTAAGAAAATGGAAGTAGTTCTATTTTATTATAGAAGATTATTTTGTATATTCAATAATTGCATCAAGATAGGAATAAATTTACAAAATTTTAATAAATTTTAATATTTATGTAAAGTTTAGCTGTTATATAATCAAAAATGTGTAAGCGTGTTACATTTCAAAGGGAACGATAACTCTAAAATTTCATCGTTAAAATAGTTAAGTTATATTTACCGCTTATTCTAGAATTTACTTTAAAAAACATTCTAATAATGATATATGGAAAAATTATTTTATATATGATTTTATAGTATCATATATTACATACTTTCTAAGATAAAAATGTTTATATATGTATTTTGATACCATTCCTTATATCTATGCATAGGTTAATGATTTTAAGTATTTATATGTAAGGATTTACAATGCCTATAGAGTCTATTAGGAAGAAATTCTACAGACATCCAACGTATATTCAAAAACATCATTGCAGCCATCACAAAAAAAAAGTACATTCAAAAATATCATTTAAAAAACATCACAAAAACACCTACAAAGCACGGCGAAGACATATAAAATGTAAACAGGTGAGATATAGAGGCTATAAATAATATTTTGTATAGATTAAAGATGCTTCCAAAAGTCTTAGACTGACGATGTCTGCAGAAGTTAAATATTTATTTCTTTTTATTTATAGTGTTTTTTTTTTATTGGTAACTATGTGAAATATTTCTTGAATACATAAATGACAAATTCTTGAGAGCCATATTTCGGTATGCGGGCGCTTTCGAAATCGTTTCCCAAGAGATTGAATAGTCAATATTATTGTCTTTTGAGTACCAGATTAGATGTGAAAGTGATGTTGAGAATTTTTTGTCTGATCTATTAAATGTATGTTTGTGATTATACCAGCGTTCCTTAAATCTTACTCTACTACTACTTATATATATATATCTATCTATCTAGGGCGGGTAAAATTCCTGAGATCCATGGACGAGTTCTCTCCAGCGGTCTCTGTCCCTCATTATCGCTGCCATGTCCTGCGTCTCCAACAGACCAGTGTCTGTCCTTAGGGCATCAACATACGTTAACCTTGGTCTTCCTCTTCCATTGTGTCCATGTAGGGGCTCCCACAGGAGCACTGAGTGCAATGTCAACTCCTGATGTCGGTGAGCATGTCCAGCTAACCTCAGTCTCTGTGTCACACCACACACCACTTATATATATATAACGTTATTTATATAAATGGTTTTCCTTTTTTCAAATTCTTATATTCTGATATGTATATAAATATATGGACGAAAAACTTTATAATTTAGTTTTTTTTTTTAAAGAAAACTTTGTTTTCTAGTTTGTTTGAGTACATAACTTGAAGTCCTAACAAATTTTGTCCATTTAAATGTTTATTTAAAATAGTGGTCGCATTGAAGTTCGTTTGGATACTTTTTCTAGTACTGACATAGTTTATATTCAAATGTAAACAGTTACTGTTTGTTGTAAACTTACATACAAAATGAATCAAAGAGCTAATAATGTTTCTTGTATTTTTTGATAATTCTGATGAATCCAATCGCTTGTTCAAATAATTAATTAATTAATAATATGTTATATGAGATGGAAGTAATGTGTGTTAATTAAAATATAATATAACTAAGTCTTTGGTCATCTTTTCAATGTAATATTTGCTCTATGAGTCTACTTAAACATCTGAAATAAGGAGTTCAAGTAGAATTGTATATAGCATTCTGAGTAGTTTACTGTAATATATCTCATATTGTGAGCTGTAATAACTTCTTCACCTGCCTTTATCTGTTTTCTTAATTGAAAACGACTTATTCTAAATTAATATATATTGCGCCTTGCCCATGTACAAAGCGAAACCTACAGTCAATAGGCACCTTTTAACCCAATATACACCCCAATCCACTACTCCTACCCTATCCTCCCATTCCCACCAACACCATCCTCTCTCTGTAAAGTTGGTACCACAACATCCAGTCCAAATAAATGAGATAATGAGATCGAGATCGTGTAGGTGTCACGACAAAAAAACACACAGTCTACGCTACAATGTGGCCGTGTAGGTAACACGGTAAAAAGTTCCCAGTTCCACACTGTAAATGTGGTTGGTGTTAGAAAGGGCATCCAGCTGTAGAAAACCTGCCAGATAGTCCTATATGAGCGAGACACGGTCACCCGACCTACCTTGCCTCAAGTGGGACAACTCCTGTCTAACCCATGCTAGTGTGGAAGATGGACATTAAACGAAGATGATGATGATGATGATATACATATATTATTTTATTTTATTTTATTGTCATTTTGATTTATTCTCGTTCTATTTTATATTCTTAAACATAAATACCATTTTTATACTGAACATCTCATTCCTGAATTCTATGGCATGTTGGAAAGATACTACCACAAACAATTATAAGCTTTCTGGAGATGTTTGATAAATAAAGTATATCATATGATTGAAAAATATATATTGTAGTCATCATATGTAGACTATTATAATAGACACAGAAACATATGTTAAAGCCAATAATTTCTTACTTTCCTTTCTCGCCAAAGTCTATATTTTTCTTGGTGCAATACTTGCTTATATATATATATATCATCATCAGCTTCATCACCGTTTAACGTCTATTTTTCCATGCTAGCATGAGTTAGACGTGTTGTCCTGTTGTACCCAGTTACTGTGTACCAAATGTCATTCCCCTATCATTGTTTAACCCACAGCTATAGTAAAGAACATACATGATGATACAGCCATACCTGCACCTATACTTTTGAACTATATACACACAAACACATTTGTATGTTAAAATGTAAATTAAACAGCAACTTATTCCACTTAAGTATATATGAAAACTAAAGTATATTTTCTTCTTCTTTGCCTTCTTCTTCTTCTTCTTCTTGAGAGGGTCATGGGGGAAGAGTCCTCAAACACCCCTTCCAGTGGGTCCTGTCAGAAACAACTGTCTCCAAACAAAACCAGCCAAGCTCATAGATGTTACCCAACCATCTTGCTCGAGGCCTAACCCTGGGTCTGCTACCGGTTGGTTTTGCCCGTAAAATCTCTCCAGCGATTCTTTCCTGAGACATTTTAACCACATACCCATAGTATCAGAGCTGTGATCTCTCAATTTGGAGAAGTGGCTCTACCTGGAGTGACTCTCTCATCTTTGAGCTATGAACTCTATCAAATAACGTAACTCCAAAACCCTTCGGAGGAACCCTATATGGGCTGCTTGTATTCACGATCGTATTCCTTTGGTTATTACCCAAGATTCATGACCATAGGTAAGGGTATATTTGCATTAATTTAATTTATCTACTGAGTTACGCCCCTTTATGATCTGAGTTCAAATCCTGCTGAGGTTAACTTTGCCTTTCATCCTTACAGTGTCGATAAAATAAAGTACCAGTAATGTACTGGGATAATTGCTGGCCTTGTGCCAAATGTAGAAACAATTAATTTAATTTATCTAATAACATTCTTGATACCAAACCACCTGAAACTGACTCTAGTTCTCATCATCATTATCATCACTGTTTAACGTATATTTTTCCATGCTGGCATATGTTAGACGACCCATAGTTCACTGATTTTGAAATGTCTATATTTATCTACAAACTTTCCATCATAATTATTTGTAAGAACCTTTGTTATGTTCCAAACACCTGTTTAATAAGAAGAAGCCCCTATGAATTCTTGATTATTCTCAAAATTAATTAAAAATATAATAACGAAAGGGTTAATACAAGAGTGTATGTATGTGCATCTTTGTGTATATGTTTATGTGTGAATGTGTGTGTGTGTGTGAAATAAATCTCATATACCATTTTCAATTCATTTTTTCTTCTATTTTAATTGTTGGCATTTGTATGAAAGAGTCAGTTGACATTTCATATCCAAACAAAACAACTTCTATTTCAAAATATATTTCACATTCTAGAAAGTTCTTACTATTCATAGACACCATTGCTTTCCTGCTGAGATTCCATCACACTACCCCATTCACCTCTCTTTCTCTCTTATATATACATACATTCACACACACACCTTTTCTCTCTTTTTTTCTCTCATATATATATATACATACACATATGCACACACACATATATATATATCTTTTCTCTCTCTTTTCTCTCATCTCTCTCTCTCTGTCTTTCCTTCTTTCATGTATTGAATCTTGAAGGAATTGCTTTCCTGTTTTGTTTTGTTTTGTTATTACCCGGGGGGTGAGAGTGGGGGGATTGTTTGGGGTTCGGTGTGGGGTGGGGGTGAGGTGGCAACAGAAGCAAAGAAATGAAGAATAGCTCAAAAGATGAATGGAAAAAGCAGAACTGAAAGTAAACGTGAAAAATAGCCATTAAATTGATGTTTCATAAGAAAAAAAAATGTATATTTATTTTGTTTTGTTTGTTTATTGTTGTTGTTGTTGTTGCTGCTGCTGCATGATTGGAATATTGAAGTAGTTGTTAACATCACCTACAGACACATTCGGTATAAGTCCACTGTGGAGTAAACCCTATATTTTGTGCACACAACTGAATTTTATTGCTTGAGAAAATTCATAGCTTCATAGCTGACAGTTTGGTCTCTGATCTGCTCATCAAAAATACTGATTGTGATGGTGGTGGTGGCAGTGGTGGTGGTGGTGGTGGTGGCGGTGGTAGTGGTGGCAGTGGTGGTTGCAGTGGCGGTGGTGGTGGTGGTGGTGGTTTTGGCGGCGGTGGTGGTGGCAGTGGTAGTAATGGTGTTAATGGTGGTTGTGATAATGGTGTTGGTTGTGGTGCTGTGGTTGTAGTGGTGATGTGGTGGTGGCAATAGCTGTGGTACTTGTGGCAGTTGTGGTTGTAGTGGTAGGAGTGTATACATTATATATATATATATTTGTGTATATAAGTTTGTGTACATTATATATAATAATAATTTTTTCTACTTTTGGCACAAGGCCAGTAATTATCCAGTACATTACTGGTACTTTATTTTATCGACCTCGTAAGGATGAAAGGCAAAGTTAACCTTGGTGGGAGATTGACAGTATCGGTAGAGGGTCGGACGCCATGCTTTGCAGCAGAGAGTTACGGCCCTTTACGATCTGAGTTCAAATCCAGCCAAGGTTAACTTTGCCTTTCATCCTTACGGGGTCGATAAAATAAAGTACCAGTAATGCACTGATAATTGCTGACCTTGTGCCAAAAGTAGAAACAATTATATATTTGTGTATATTATATATACTTGTGTATATAAGTTTGTGTACATTTTATATTTTACTCTTTTACCTGTTTCAGCCATCCGGCTGAGGCCATGCTGTGTATAAAGCTGTGTATATATAGATGAAAGTTTCTAAAAGTTACTTCTAGTTCATCATTATCATCATCTCTTCACATGTCAGTCTCTCCTTTCTCAACACCTTTGTATAAGTCTACCTCAGTCTACCACAGCCTCTCTTCACATGTCCTTCTCTCATTTATCATCTTTGTGAGGTCCTCAGATCCTAGGATCTGCTCTCAACATCTTTATATAAGTCTACTTTGGTCTACCACAGCATTCCTCCACATTTCTCTCCTTTATCTCTTTTAAGAGGTAACATGATCCTGAGATCATCTCTCACCATTTCAGCCTAAGTTTACCTCCGTCAACTTATAAATATAATATATTAGATCACAGCTTTCCTCTCTCTCTCTCTTCTCTCTCGCTTTCTCCTCTCTCTCTCTCTCAACATGTACAAATGCCACTGTTATTAGCCAACATTAGGAAGGAAGGCTTGAATAGGAATTGACTGTTTTGGAACCGAGCCACCTGAAATCACACCTAGTTCAGTATTAATACTGCCCAGTTTTAAAATGTTCATATCTAAATTAAAACCTTCTCTTATAATTTTATGTGAGAACTTTCTAAACACAAATTTAATTAAAAAGCTTTCTAATTAAACCCTTCGAATTCTTGGTTATTTTTAAAATTAATTGAAATGTATTCAATGTATTTTATGAAGCTGAATATTTACATGGAGGCCGGCAATGTTTTGCCTTCTCCGCGAAGGTGGCATGATACCAGCAAAATAATGGCTTGCTGGCGGGCGAAGTAGTATGCCGACGTGGAGTCGCGAAAGAACGCAAACGACTCCTAGGCCGCCAGGAATACGGCCTATTCTCCCTGCATAACCGAGCGACTTGCTGCGTCAATAGCTTTTAACATGGCATCCTCGCGTGTCGAGACGGGCTGGTTCGAATGTGAAGAAGAAGCTAATTTTCCAACGGTTAACCCGACCTTTTTCATCGCTAATGCTGGGCATCCCTATCATGCATTGTTGAATTCTTTCCCACAGCTTACTCAGGGAAATTGAAACCAAAAATTGGTGACCATCTCTCCTAAAGTGGTGACCCCGACATGATCTTCTACAGGCTTAAAAGAGATGTTATTTCAAGAATATGGTACAAATGTATTCAAAACCCGAGTCTAAAGTGATACAACACTGCTTAAAAATAACAATAATTGATTACAGTTTCATTTAAACATGTCATGTTGTTTTTTAACCCTAACTTGATCCTGACTTTTCTGAATCAAAGGTGTTCCATATGTTCCAGATAAGGTCATTCCATCTTCTCATATAACTATAACTACATTGTCCAATGTTTCCTTCAGATGGTACAGTGTGATATGAGGGAGATTTGACTGCTATTATTAGCAATTCAAGCAACTATATAGATGCCTCTTATAATACATTTGTTATTATATTTCTAATGGTGAATTGGCAGTATCGGTAGAGTGTCAGACATGCTTTGTTGCATAGAGTTACGGCCCTTTACGTTCTGAGTTCAAATTCCACCAAGGTTAGGTTTGCCTTTCATCCTTATGGGGTCAATAGAATAAAGTACCAGTAATGCACTGGAGTCAATTTAATCGACTTTATTATTTTGAAATAATTTTGAAAATAATCAAGAATTTGAAAGGATTTAGTTATATAACTCTCTAATTGTTAAGTTGGTGTTTGGAAGATAACAAAGGTTCTTACATAGAATTATGATTGAAGGTTTTAAAATCAATATAAAAAGTCTAATATAAACAGCTTAGTATTATAGAACCAGGGGTGATTTCAGGTAGGTTGATATCAAAACCTTTACTTCATTACAATGATTAGCATAATCTGATTTGGTAAACCACAAAACCACAGAGTATTAGTCATAGTAGTTGTTACGATATCTATTATGATAGTCATAGTGATGGTTATAGTTGTGTGGTGTTGATGTTATTGAAACTGTTGTGAATGGTGAGGATAATGATGATTGAGTCAGTAATGATGTTGGTAACAATGATGACAGTGTTGTTAATATTGATGATGATGACAGTTATGATAACATTGTTGATGATGAGGACAATGACAGCAACAGTGATGATGATGTCTAGTATGTTTAATGAACGTTTAAATAATATTTGAAAACCTTCATGTTGAAATAAAACAAAGAACCTTCAAAACTTATTGGAAATTTTACTGAACATATAAAAAAACATTTCTTCATTGTATAGGAACTAAATTAATATTTTAGGTTTCAAAATAAATTATTTTGTAAACAAAATTATCTCCATATTTTAATAAAAAATGAGTGGAGGGAAAAGAGAAAGCATTTTTAATTTTATTAAAGATTTAGAATTATTGTGAGAATCTAATATAGTTTTATTGTTTAAAATTTCTAAAATCTAAAAAAAAACTCATATTGAAATTTAGAAATGTGAAAATGTTTCTAAATTCGGTGTATAATGTATAATATATTTTTGTAGATGTTTAAAGATTGATTAAATAAATTTTGTAACTGAGTTCTGAAATAAATAAATAATGTATTTAACCTGTCTAACCCACACAAGCATGGAAAATGGACGTTAAACATTGATGATGATAATGATGATGAGTGAAAGCATATGGTCTAGTAGTTCGATTGTTCTAAAGTTTAGTCTGTCCCAAGCCAGGAGGCTCAATAGGCCAGTGCTTAACCCAGACATTATGATCGTAAGTCCAATACCTTTACCACTAGGCCACGTGCCTCCATAGGTTACATTGTTAGCCTCTGAATTCTAAAGTGATGGGTTCAATCTCTTGACTGAGTGGCATGTTATGTTCTTGAGAGCAGGATACATCATTCCACATTGACCTAGCCTATTCAACTGAAAAAAGATGGGTACCCATAATGGTTGGGGGTTAACTTTGTGACAGACTTGCGATGGTCTGGCATCTTTGTCTTGTATTCTCAGTCACTTAATGCTAAGGAAACCAGGTTAAGCACTGGCTTAATGAACCTCCTGGTTTGTGACAAACTTTAGACTTATTTTGGCATGTACAGTGAAGACTATGTTTCACTGATGAAATAAGAATAAGGCTAAAACCTGTCCGGAGTTGTCTCCTATACTTAGCAAAACCATGCAAAGTTAACACTCATTTTTCCTCACACTATAATTATTTCTAGTTAATATTTTTAATACGTATTTCATGAAATATATTGGTTCCTGATTTAAGCACAAGGTCAACAATTTTGGGGAGAGGAAAGTCGATTAAATTGACCCCAGTACGTTACTGGTGCTTTATTTTATCAACCCCATTAGGATGAAAGGCAAAGCTAACCTCAGCAGGATTTGAACTCAGATCGTAAAAAGGTGTAACCCTATGCCATAAAGTATGTTGTCCGATGCTCTACTGGTTCTTCCTATCCACTGCTGTATTAGATGAAATATATTAACACTAACATAACTATTATTTTATTTTTCAACTGTTATAAAGTTTGAATTCATGACCATGAACTCAAATTTTAGGAATGTCATTATATAGTGGAAGAACCATTTCAACCATCTAAAAACACATAAAAACTGTTATACTTTATACCTGTTGTGAGATGTGAAAATGTCACACAACTGCTACCTGGTCACTGATGCATATTTTATACCTGTTGTGAGATGTGATATATATTTTATACCAGTGTGATATGTGATATTTTATACCTGTGTGATATGTGATATTTTATACCAGTGTGAGATGTGATATTTTATACCAGTGTGATATGTGATATTTTATACCAGTGTGAGATGTGATATTTTATATCTGTTGTGATATGTGATATTCTATACCAGTATGAGATGTGATATTTTATACCTGTTGTGAGATGTGATATACTATACCTGTGTGATATGTGATATTTTATACCAGTATGAGATGTGATATGTTATACCTGTTGTGAGATGTGATATACTATACCTGTTGTAGATGTGATATTTTATACCTGTGTGATATGTGATATTTTATACCAGTATGAGATGTGATATTTTATACCTGTGTGATATGTGATATTTTATACCAGTATGATATGTGATATTTTATACCTGTTGTGATATGTGATATTCTATACCTGTGTGAGATGTGATATTTTATACCTGTTGTGATATGTGATATTTTATACCAGTGTGAGATGTGATATTTTATACCAGTGTGAGATGTGATATTTTATACCAGTGTGAGATGTGATATTTTATACCAGTGTGAGATGTGATATTTTATATCTGTTGTAGATGTGATATTTTATACCTGTTGTGATATGTGATATTTTATACCAGTGTGAGATGTGATATTCTATACCAGTATGATATGTGATATTTTATATCAGTGTGAGATGTGATATTTTATACCTGTTGTGATATGTGATATTTTATACCAGTGTGAGATGTGATATTCTATATCTGTTGTAGATGTGATATTTTATACCTGTTGTGATATGTGATATTTTATACCAGTGTGAGATGTGATATTCTATACCTGTTGTAGATGTGGATATTTTATACCTGTTGTGATATGTGATATTCTATACCAGTTGTAGATGTGATATTTTATACCTGTTGTGATATGTGATATTCTATACCAGTGTGAGATGTGATATTCTATACCTGTTGTAGATGTGATATTTTATACCTGTTGTGATATGTCATATTTTATACCAGTGTGATATGTGATATTTTATACCTGTTGTGATATGTGATATTTTATACCTGTTGTAGATGTGATATATACTTTATACTTGTTGAGAAATGTGAAAATGTTTGTCACACCTTGTAACCTGGTCACTAATACAGTAGCTGAGGCTTATAAATGTATGTCTTGAGCCTAGAGGGTCATCTGTCCGGAATCTGTCATAGTTTTATGTGGGATTAAGTGATTCAGAGTACAAGACTTTCCTCCTTAGACAGCTGCTGTTTAGTGGACAGGAGTAACATGCAATGAAGTACATTGCTTAAGGATACAATGTGCAGCTCAGTAAGAGGATTGAATTCTCAACTTTACAATCAAGAAACCAATACTTCAACATTCATACACATGACATGTCGATACCAGTAGAGTCTTGCGGACTACATTTGATTCCTCTTATGGCCATAATATTAATGGTTGTGATGGTTGTGATGTGGCTGGGGTGTGATGGTGGTAGTTGTGATGTGGTTGGGGTGTGATGGTGGTGATGTGGTTGGGTTGTGGTGGTGATAGTTGTGATGGTTGTGATGTGGTTGGGGTGTGATGGTGGTAGTTGTGATGGTTGGGGTGTGATGGTGGTAGTTGTGATGATGATGATGGTGATGTGGTTGGGGTGTGATGGTGGTGATGTGGTTGGGTTGTGGTGGTGATAGTTGCGATGGTTGTGATGTGGTTGGGGTGTGATGGTGGTAGTTGTGATGTGGTTGGGGTGTGATGGTTGTGATGTGGTTGGGGTGTGATGGTGGTAGTTGTGATGTGGTTGGGGTGTGATGGTGGTGATGTGGTTGGGTTGTGGTGGTGATAGTTGTGATGGTTGTGATGGTGGTAGTTGTGATGTGGTTGGATTGTGGTGGTGATAGTTGTGATGGTTGTGATGGTGGTTGGGGCGTGATGGTGATGTGGTTGGGGTGTGGTGGTGATAGTTGTGATGGTTGTGATGGTGGTAGTTGTGATGTGGTTGGATTGTGGTGGTGATAGTTGTGATGGTTGTGATGGTGGTTGGGGCGTGATGGTGATGTGGTTGGGGTGTGGTGGTGGTAGTTGTGATGGTTGTGATGGTGGTTGGGGCGTGATGGTGATGTGGTTGGGGTGTGGTGGTGGTGATGTGGTTGGGTTGTGGTGGTGATAGTTGTGATGGTTGTGATGGTGGTTGGGGCGTGATGGGGGTGTGGTGGTGGTAGTTGTGGTGATGGTGTGGGTTTATTGTGAAAGTAATGATTATAATTAAGATGATAATTAAGATAGTGGTAATGATGATGATGATGATGGAGAGAGAGAGATAAATAAACTTAGCTGGCTTTATATTAATTTTAGTTCTTACCTTCCACCTTCACCTCTCCACCTTCCCCTCTCTGCCTTTCATTCTCCACCTTCACCTCTCCACCTTCCCCTCTCTGCCTTTCATCCTCCACCTTCACCTCTCCACCTTCCCCTCTCTGCCTTTCATCCTCCACCTTCACCCTCCACCTTCCCCTCTCTGCCTTTCACCCTCCACCTTCACCCTCCACCTTCCCCTCTCTGCCTTTCACCCTCCACCTTCACCCTCCACCTTCCCCTCTCTGCCTTTCATCCTCCACCTTCACCCTCCACCTTTTGAAGGAATTAAGAATGAATGTTTTCTTTTTTATATCTTATTATTTTCTTCATCAATTGGATATCCTATGTAAAGTGTTTCATCTTCAGAGATTTTCAACAGTTTTATCATCACCATCATCACCATTGTTTTGATCATCATCATCATCAAGATCATTATTGTTATTGTTGTTTTTAATGATGTTTTATCATTATTATTATTATTATTCAAACCCCGCGAAGGTTAACTTTGCCTTTCATCCTTACGGGGTCAATAAAATAAAGTACCAGTAATGTACTGGTTTATTGCTGGCCTTGTGCCAAAAGTAGAAACAATTATTATTATTATTATCATTTTCTTACCACTATTACTACTATCACTACTACTACCACCACTTCTACCTCCATCACCACCACTACTACTACTACTACTATTACTACCACTACTACTACCACTACCACTGTTGATACTACTCCCAACACCACTACTACTACTACTGCCACTACTACTACCAACACCACTGTTGCTACTACTACCACTACTGCCACTACTACTACTACAAATACTACTACTACTACTACTACCACCATCACCATTACTACTGCTATTACCACCACCACCACCACTACTACCACTACTACTACCACCAGTACCACCACCACTGCTGGTAAAAGAGCAAAAGAAGCCACTTAAATCCTATAAAGCTAATGGTATAATTTTATTTTCTGTGAGAAATATTTGTGATATTAGATCTAATTTGATTTGTATTGTCTTCAGTATTTCTAAAGTGATATACTTAAAATTATCATCTACTGCAGATGTGGTTTCAGAAGATCACACCCTCCTCCTTCAAACCAACTTCTAGGTGTGTGTGTGTCTATGTGTGTGTGTGTTTTTATGTGTGTGTGTATTGATAGGAAAAAGAAAAACCCTCAACCTACTTCTAGATGTGTGTGTGTGTGTGTGTTTGTGTATATAACAACTTCTAGATGTGTGTGTGTGTATAATAACTTCTAGATGTGTATGTGTGTTTGTGTATGTGTGTGTGTGTATTGATAGCAAAAAAAAAACAACCAAACCAACTTCTAGATGTGTATGTGTGTGTGTTTGAGTATGTATGTGTGTATATTGATACCCCCCCCCCCCCCCAATCAACTTCTAGATGTGTATGTGTTTGTGTATGTATGTGTGTGTATGACAACTTCTAGATGTAAGTGTATTGATAGAAAACACAAGACACAAATCAGCTGGTGTTTATATAATATCATCATCATCATTGTAATTTTATATCTGCTTTTTTCTATGCTGGCATGGTTTGGTCATGGTTTGGTCATAGTCATAGTTTGGTAATGGTCATAGTTTGGTCATGATCATTGTTTGGTCATGATCATGGTTTGGTCATAGTTTGGTCATGGTCAAAGTTTGGTCATGGTCATGGTTTTGTCATGGTCATAGTTTGGTCATGATCATGGTTTGGTCATAGTTTGGTCATGGTCATGGTTTGGTCATGGTCATAGTTTGGTCATCGTCATAGTTTTGTCATGGTCATGGTTTGGTCATGGTCATGGTCATAGTTTGGTCATGGTTATGGTTTGCTTTAAAATGTATATACAAGGTGAGCATAAAGTCTTTGAAACCACAAAACACTGAGCTTTTTGTTTCTTAGACTAGCATTTTTTTCAACACACTGATGCGTATGTGTATATGTGTGTATGTGTGTATGCATTCATTTATATGTATGAGTATATAAATATAAACACGCAAACATAGACACACTTACAAAATTAGACACTCGTAGACATACATTCACACATACACACACATTTATACAAACACACACATACACATACGTTCACACTATAAATTAAAACAATGAAAAAGTAAAATCTCAAATAGTATCTGAGATATGGTATTTTGGTATTTTATAATTAGGGAAAGACTTTCTGCTTACCCTGTATTCATCTAAAACCTTCCTTCATAATTCCATGTAAGAATCAAGTAATATTCCATACATCAGATTGATAACGAGATAATTAAGTTATATTACGAGATCTTAGCAAATTCTTGACTATTTTCAAATGATTTAAAAATCATAGTGTCTTTCATGAGTAATTATATATGATTATGAAATAGTTAAATTCATGGTTGAGTGGTTAACAGTTGTTTAGACATAATGATAATGATGATGATGATAATAATCATGAAAGTATCTTTAAGAAATGGATTTTAATGATAAACAGAGAAAGGGAGAACATGTTGGGGGAAGAAAAAATTAAATAATGAAAAAAGGGGAAAGGGAGGTACAAACTCCACACCTCTAGCTAGCATCTTAGTAATCAAATAATAAATAATTTTAATAAATTCCTCAAAATTCTTCATTAATTAATTGAAATAGAGTGTATTTCATTAGAAATATATCCACAAAAGGGTTAAAAATATAAAACAACAATTTTTGTTTGAGTTTGAATTCCCTCAATAGAGGTTAACTTCCAAAAATATTTGACTGATAATATAAAGAAGTCATTAAACCTTTGATGGTAAAAAAAAGACCAGAATATATCTCTCACCTGTTCATATTTTCCACTAGTTCAGTGATATATTTTTTATTGAACTCATCCCATTTCAATCAAATCTCTTTCTTTTTTCTTGTTATTTTTGCTTAGTCATTATTTTATTCATGTATTTCTCAAACTCCCATGATATATTTTTCTGTATATTCAATACAATTATTTTCCTTTCAAATGCTGCACACACATATTTTATTTTTAAGATTGTAAAAAAATAAAAATAAAAATAAAAAAATAAAAAGTCCATTTATATAAAATAAAATTATCAAAAGGATAAAATCTACTTCATCTTATCTTTGATCTTTTTTCCTTCCTCTTCTACCTTAAACCAAAATTTCTGCTCTCTCTCCAACTCTCCAACAAGTTGCAGGTGGGGATTGCAGCTGGATGCACAATATCAGTAATATGGTTTGTGCTTTGAATAGAAGTCATCTTGTGAAGTACAACCTTTTCATGACCGTGAAATAAAGATCCACTCCAGAAAGAAAGCTTTCATGGATAACATTGTATTGTTGGCAAATGGTAGAAATCCTGTGCAAACCGGATGATCTAATAAGTTTAACAAGAATGCATTTCAAATCAAAGAAACCACATAGGGTGACCCTTGTCAAAGGAAGGGAAAAAGAAGTGAAGTACAAGGTTGCAGGAGAGGTCATGTCAGCAGTAGTGAAGAAACTGGGGATGTTTTATTATGGGTCACTTACTAGAGTTGGTTGAAAAGTTCATAGGCTGACTATGACAGTGTGATGTTAGAGCTGTGAAATTCTGCATGCATTAATTTCAATTCTTCTGGGTGCCTCTACTGAGTGCCTTTTTGACACCTACACAACCATTTTACAGTGTGGACTGTGTCTGTTCGTCTATATGTCTGTGTCTTTGTCAATCAGTCTATCTATTTATCTCTCAGTCTGTCTGTCTTTCTTTGTGTGTCTGTCTATTAGTCTATGTATATGTCAGCCTGTCTATCTGTCTCTCTATATATCCATCTATCTATTTATTTGTATATCTATTTGTCTGTCTATCAGTCTTTCTGTCTATCTATCTCTCTGTTTATTTGTCTGTTTATCTATCTATTTATCCACCTCCTTCTCCCTCCCTCCATCTCCTCCTCACTCTCCCCTCCCTCTCTATTTCTCCCTCCCCCCTCTGTGTCTGTGGACCACAAAGATATTAAAGAAACATAACAGTCAATTCTTAACCATAAAATCTCTTCCTTTTTAATCTTCAAATAATCTATTGATGCTTAATAAATAGAGAACAACCATATTGGATTTTATGTGTATGTGTGTGTATATGTGTGTGTCGGTGTATGTGTGTGTGTGCCTGTCTGTGTCTATATGTATATGTGGGTGTTTATATATGTTGATATGTCTTTTATGTGTTTCCGTATGTATGTCTATATATATATATGTGTGTGTGTGTGTGTGTTAGTATGTTTTTTTTAACCAGTTCTTATACATTACTGACATTTCTGCAACCATCACCACTACTACCAATACCATCACCAACAACCATTACCAACACAACAACCACCAACACCACAACCTACACAACCACCACCACCATCACTACAAACATAAACACCACCACTACCACTACTACCACCACTACCACCTACACAACCTCCACTACTACAACTACCACTACTACCTCCAACACTACCAACACGACCACCACTGCTACCACTACCCACACAGCCACCACTACTACCACCACCACTACCCACACAGCCACCACCACTACCCACGCAACCACCACATGTTGGCACTACAACCTTAGCTTACCAACAGAAGGTTGTTAGATTCTCTGCTGTTTTATAGAATACTAGCAGTGGTACCCGGCGTTGCACGGGATAAGGTATTTTGGAATGCACCTACAACAGACCTAATCGTGGAAAAACTGCATGCCTGGATAATATGTAAAGAAAATAAACCGAAAACTCTGATGGCTGGATAATCTTTAAGATTTTATTCGATGAAGCAGGAAAAATGCAGGTTTTCACCTAGGGGATCAAGAAAATGAAATTTTTTTATGTGCATAATATGCTTTGAAATTTCGGGAAAATCGGCTAGACGTATAACGCCTCCAAAAAAAAAAAAGCTGTAAAAATGAAGTTTTTCACCTAATGCGGGCCCTAGGCCATAAGAAAGTTGGATTTTCTTTGCTTACGGTATGAAGAAGAGACTGACCAATACATAGTTACAATTTCAAGGAAATCGGTCTGACATAACACCTAAAAAAAACCCATAAAAATCTTTAAAAACACAGTTTTTTACCTAATGCAGGCCCTAGGAGATAAAAAAAAGTTGAATTTTTTTATGTGCATAACACTCCCTGAAACATAAGTAATACACATGTAAAGTTTGAAAAAAATCGATTGGGAACTTCTCGAGTTTTAGGGATTCAAACTCACACACACACACAGAGACAGACATTCCCAGGGAAGTGACGTAATGCAGACAGCCAGACATACAGACATATATTATAAGGGTGCAACGTTATATGTATGTATCTTTCTAATAAGAGAAAGACTAAGAATTATATAGAGAGATCGCTAAATCGCCTAATGCGGTCCCTAGGGCATTGAAAATTTGAAATTTGTTTTGCTCAGAACACTCCCTGAAACATAAGTATTACATGTGTAATTTGAAAACAGTCGGTTGGGTGGTTCTCGAGTTTTAGGGATTTAAACTCACACACACAGACAGATATCCTCAGTTTGATATATATAGATTAATGCTGACTGAGATTTCAAAGAAAACATGCTAAAACATGGCAGCATTTTTATTAAACAAAACAATATTAACAAAAGGAAGACAACAACAACAGCAGCAGATACAACAACAGATACAACAATAACAACAACAACAGATACAACAACTGATACAACAACAACAACAATAGCAATTATAACAATAACAACAGATATAACGACAACAGTAACAACAGATATAATCACAACATACAACAGATATAGCAACATTTTAAACATTAGTTTAAAAAAAACCAATTAGGATTATATAGACATATCTATACACTTATGTATGTATGTGTGTGTGTGTATGTGTGTGTGTGTGTATGTATGTATATATGTGTGTATGTATGTATGTGTGTGTGTGTGTGTGTGTGTGTATGTATATGTGTGTATGTAAAGAAAGGCCTTACACTGGACCAATCCCACTCTCTTAACAATGGTGACAGGTATCCAAAAAGTAAACAGGTCAACATCATTGGCTGCCATCAAGGTTTTATATCAGAGGTTTCTTTCTAGATGATGACCTAACAAGGACAAACGGTCTTTCACCCCTGGTGAACTAACCACGTGTTTAGACACCAAACTGAGTATTTCACTTCTTTAATATGTGAAGTTTTGTATGCAGATGATTGTGATGTTGTTGCTCACTCTGAGAGTGACATGCAGAACCTGATGGATTTATTTTCAGAAGCATGCAGCACATTGGATCTGTCAGTCTGGTCAAGACAGGTTGTCATGTATCAACCTGCTCCAGGCATGGATTTCACTGAGCCTAGCATTTATATGTATGGTAAAACGTTGAAGGTCGTGGATAAATTGTGTACTCTCAGGTTCATAATAATAGAGGGGGGTAAATAGAGAGGGGGTTGGACATTTGCTTAAATTCTTATAAGTGTGGAGGGTTGGAATAAATGGGGGCGGGGGAAGCAGTAATTATATAGTGTATGTTCGTAAATATGGGATTTCTTGTTATGTTATTTTTTTGTCATATATAATATTTTTTAATGTAAAATAAAATTATTAGATTCTCCAGCTGCTGTATCAATATGAATCACAATAAAATTTCGCCAGAAATAGAGTGGCAAAATTTAATAAGTGGTGGGGAGGATAAAAGCAGTGGGAGTGAGGAGGTTTGTTCAAGAGTATTTAGGCAGTACAGTTAACATGACAAACACTGTATCATCACAATCTTCTCTCTTGCACACTGCATCTGATTCCTCTAATGCCCAGTTTGTCTCTCATTCTTGCTTCAGTATTCATCCACATTAATATTATCTATCCAAAGGATCATGCTTTCTCTCAACCCTTTCCATATCTACTGCAACATCACACTTCTCACAGAGGGTCATATAATCTACCCTTCACACTAACAGTGAATTCCTTTATTACCAACATAAGAAGTAGCTCCTCACACTTCTCACACAGAGGGTCATATAATCTACCCTTCACACTAACAGTGAATTCCTTTATTACCAACATAAGAAGTAGCTCCTCACACTTCTCACAGAGGGTCATATAATCTACCCTTCACACTAACAGTGAATTCCTTTATTACCAACGTAAGAAGTAGCTCCTCACACTTCTCACAGAGGGTCATATAATCTACCCTTCACACTAACAGTGAATTCCTTTATTACCAACATAAGAAGTAGCTCCCCAAACGTTTTCCATCCTCATATTCTAGCTATTATGCTATCTCTTCAAACTTTAGACTATTTTCAAAATTATTTAAAAATAATAGTTTCTACTTTTGGCACAAGGCCAGCAATTTGAAGGAAAGGGGGAAAAGTTGATTAAATTGACCCCAGTGCATTACTAGTACTTTATTTTATCAACCTCGTAAGGATGAAAGGCAAAGCTAACCTAAGTGGGATTTGAACTAAAAATGTAAAGGGACATAACTCTATGCTGTCAAGTATGTTGCCCGACGTTCTGCCAATACTGCCAATCCATCACCCTAAATTATTTTAACCTTCTGGACGCTATAGACACATCATGTTGCCAATAGAGTGATCTCCCCTTAATACATAATACAATTCATTAAAAATTCAGCATCCTAAAGGTTAAAATAGTAGATAGTGTAAGTTTACTCATGTCTAGAATGCTCAGTCACTTACATATTAATTTAATGCAACAGTAGTTCAGCTGATGGAACAATTGAACGTTCATTATGAAAACTGAGGGAAACTCCATCATTATTATTTCTATGGTGGTGGTGGTGGTCATGGTTGGCAACTGATACCCACCTTTTTGTGGTATGTCATTGAACAAAGAATAAGAGAAATGTTGATTTAATTTAGTGATTATTTAATTTAGAATTGGTTGTTCTCTGATGCCACACTTTTGGCTGCCATCACAACTGAGAATAAAATAAAGCAACTATGTTAAAAATCTATTGAGTTGTTAACTCTAATATAAACACAATTAAGACATCTAGAAAAGTCCATTTTCTATCTTTTGTCTTAAAACCCAGAAAGGATAAAATAAATTGACTTAATGTAATTAAAAATCAAGATCAATAATTGTAAGGAACATTTCCATGAAAACTAAAATTTATTTAAGTTACTTGAAGACATTTTATTACAAGGATACAAAAAGAAAGCCAGATAAACATAGAAATGATCTGTGTTTGATATTGAAATTCAATAAAACCTCTTTATCTCACTGAGTTGACCACTTAAATGAAATGAGGTTTATTTGTTAACTTAATAAAAATGATTTCACATCTGGTCTCTGAAAAACTTCTCCGACAGTTGATGCTTAATTACACAGGCACCCAGTTAAATCAAGATGAAGAAATAGTTGTGACTATCTTATGAATTTACCTTGGCTTCAGGTGAATAAATTTTCTATGTTTACATCAACATAAACATATGTACACACTGTCACATTGAATTAGGGGCTCTGATTATTAAGGACTACCACTGAAAATATTGACTCTAGAAAGAGAGTTTTATTAAAAACCAGAAATAGGGATTTTAATTTGTTATTTTAGTTTTTTCCTCCGGGTTAAAAGATTTTATAAAATACCCCAAAAAAATAAAACCTGGAAATTTTAGCCCAGAATCAAAACAAATGAAATTCATTTATGAGTTTTGTTAAAAAACTTGGGTATTTATTGTATAGAGTCACAGTTGGTGGTGCTGATGGAGGGTGTTGGTTGTGCTGATAGGGGATGTTGGTGGTGGGGATAGGGGGTATTGGTGGTGCTGATGGGGGTGTTGGTTGTGCTGATAGGGGATATTGGTGGTGCTGATGGGGGTGTTGGTTGTGCTGATAGGGGATATTGGTGGTGCTGATGGGGGTGTTGGTTGTGCTGATACTTATGCTGGTTGGCTGAGCAGATAGGGAGGAATAAAGGGGAAGATGAGGTGGGCAAGGAAAAAAGGGAATTATATATTTGTGTGTATCTGTACATGCAGACATGCCCACCATGTGAGTGACAGGGTCAGGTTTTAAAAACTTGTGTGGACTGCCAGATCCTACATGTGAGTGACTGTCATATTTCAATGACTTAACACATCGATGTCACCCACTATACTCTCTCCAGCTTTGATAGCAAGTTTAACTCATTTACTTATTAACAGGAATAATTCTGGACAACAAATTTAAGGCTTAGAAGACCATAACTTGGGATAACACTTGAATAAAATGTTTAAATTTATTTTGTTTTATCAATTATTGTTGTTGTATTAATTAGGCAGCAAAATTAACCTCTAGAATTTCGTCTGTCTTGTTAACCCATAATTTACTGTAGTTGACAGTGGAAAATATTAAAGTTAACCCATAATTTACAGTATTTGACAGAAGGGATTATTAAGGTTAACCCATAGTTGACAGTGGGGAATATTAAAGTTAATCCTTTATTTACAGTAGTTGACAGTGGGGAATATTAAAGTTAATCCTTTATTTACTGTAGTTGACAGTGGGGAATATTAAAGTTAACCCTTTATTTACAGTAGTTGACAGTGGGGAATATTAAAGTTAACCCTTTATTTACTGTAGTTGACAGTGGGGAATATTAAAGTTAACCCTTTATTTACAGTAGTTGACAGTGGGGAATATTAAAGTTAACCCTTTATTTACTGTAGTTGACAGTGGGGAATATTAAAGTTAACCCTTTATTTACAGTAGTTGACAGTGGGGAATATTAAAGTTAACCCTTTATTTACAGTAGTTGACAGTGGGGAATATTAAAGTTAACCCTTTATTTACAGTAGTTGACAGTGGGGAATATTAAAGTTAACCCTTTATTTACAGTAGTTGACAGTATATAAGATCCACCAGCGGGAAATATAACAAAATGTCTAATTTGAAGTAATCATTCAAACAACTTCATATAAGACCTTGATGATATATTTTGAACATTTTTTTTTAAATCAAAAGAAAAATTTATTATTTTATATCATCAAATACAGTAATTGCTTCACTGTGTTCAACTTTGAAATAATTGACTTTGTAATTAGTGGAAGAAATGAAAGAACTAAAATAGATTTGTAAGTTTTTAAATAATTATCTCCTTTATTTTCAGGAAATCTTGCTTCCATTTGTGAATTATTCCATGGAGAAAGTGCTGTGCAAACAAACATTCTCTTTATTCTCTGGCAAAGGTTGTTAACCTGACATTTTCTAGCTTGGTATGTAACATTTTATAGTTTATATCCTTCATATACCTGTATATATAATGATGTGTATCCAGTGATAAAAACACAATTATATTGATAAAAAGAAATGATTTTTTTTTTTTGAGAATGTGATGATCTTGATCATGATGATGATGTAATTAGAGAAAATGATGATGATGGTGATGTAATTAGAGAAAATGATGATGATGATGATGTAATTAGAGAAAATGATGATGATGATGATGTAATTAGAGAAAAATATGATGATGATGATGATGGTGGTGATGTTGATGATAATGATGCTGGTGATGTAATTAGAGAAAATTATGATGATAATATTGATGATGATGATGGTGATGTAATTAGAGAAATGTTATGTTGATGGTGGTGATGATGATGGTAATGGTGGTGATAGTGATGTTGATGTTAATGATGATTTTGATGATGGTGATGTTGATATCAAAAGAGAAATGTTATGATGATGATATAAATAGAAAAATGATGATGATAGTGTTGATGATGGTGTAAATAGAGAAATATATTGATGGAGACGATGATGATGATGATGTTTATGATTCCT
>OZ024741.1:26851934-26881934 GCA_964016885.1 Eledone cirrhosa
TTGGAGATAAATATAGAGAATTAGTATATTTACCAACATATGCGTACAGATGTACACTAATGCTAGCAAATACACAAGTTATGTCATAGTACCTAGGTGGTTCAATGCAGGAGGATGCAGAACAATTATATGAAATACGTAAAATAAGAAAATTTTAAAAGTTAAAAATTAACTTACTTACTAAAATTTTCACTCCAACTAATTAGTTTCTGTAATGGGATAAAGATAGTTACGCAATGTAACCATCGAGAATTCATTACGTCATCAGGGAGTCTATTCTCAGCTAAGTCTCCAGGCAATGCGCAGACACTAGGGACTCTATAAAAATAATAATTCGGTGGATGGAACAGCTAGCGGGGACTGAATTCCATAGCACTGAAAAAGTTCACTGTCTCTGGTCAATTGGTAGATTCTAAAGAATCAATCACGTGACACTGAGGCTAGTCAGAAGGAGTGGGATGGTATAATGACAAGAGCTTACTACTACTACAATGACTTAGTAGTGGATTTGGCAAGTTTGCTCAACAAATAAATAATTTGGAGATAAATATAGAGAATTAGTATATTTACCAACATATGCGTACAGATGTACACTAATGCTAGCAAATACACAAGTTATGTCATAGTACCTAGGTGGTTCAATGCAGGAGGATGCAGAACAATTATATGAAAGACGTAAAATAAGAAAATTTTAAAAATTCTCGATGGTTACATTGCGTAACTATCTTTATCCCATTACAGAAACTAATTAGTTGGAGTGAAAATTTTAGTAAGTTAATTTTTAATTTTTAACTTGTGTATTTGCTAGCATTAGTGTACATCTGTATGCATATGTTGGTAAATATACTAATTATATATATATATATATATATATATATATATATATATATATATATATATATATATATACATATATATATACATATATATATATATATATACATATATATATATATATACATATATATATATATACATATATATATATATATATATATACATATATATATATATACATATATATATATACATATATATACATATATATATATACATATATATACACCCCCCTCCCCCACCCCTCCGCCTGATCGCAGGTATAAAATACATCTTGCTGGTTCCCAAGGACAGAATTTATCTGTCTAAATTATCTTACGGACGACTTGTTGATTTGAGAATGTAAGCATTGTCTTCCATATTCCGCAGTCTTCCCAATGAGCAGTGTCTTTAAACTCCGAGCTATGCTAGTCTACAATTCAAATTCCCCGTTTGTTTCTCTCTGATTTTCAATTAATATTTACATGTTTTTAAATGATTTGTCTCATTCTGTTGGACCCTTCCTAAATCAAATCCTTCTCCTAAAGTTACCCATTTCCCGCCCTCCCACCCCACACACCACCATTGTTATATGGTCCAATCATAACTCAGCAGCTTTAGTAAGTTCCCTAATAAATCAGTATAGCAAAGTTACCGTCCCGGTTACTACTCCTTAAGTTTAGACCTGTTTGATGGGTCGACTGCAGAGATTTGGAAAGTCTAAGCATTCAATGACGATGTCACAGATGTCACAGATAAAGATAAATTCACCTCCCGCTGCAGGACGAGAATACAAAGGCCCCTCTATATTTCAGACATGAATGACTAACATAATTCCGCCCCTCTAACCCATCCATCCCACCCTCCCAACTTCAGAGTTGGTACCATGAATGTAGGCACATTAAAAGGTCGCTCAAATGAGGTTGTAGAGATGCTTGAATGTAAAGAAGTTGATGTTTGTTGTATTCAAGAGACTAAGTGGAGAGGGGGGGGGGTCTGCCAGATTCATCGTGGGTAAAAAACGATGCTATAAACTTTTCTGGGTGGGAAATGACAATGGACTGGGTGGAGTAGGAATTATGTTAGCTGAAAAATGGGTAGATAAGGTAATCGACGTAAATAGAGTAAATGACAGAATAATTAAAATAAGGCTAGTTCTAAATAAAACTACTGTGATAATAATATCCACTTATGCACCCCAATCTGGTCTACTTGACGTTATAAAGGACAGGTTCTATGAGACGCTAATGCACACTACCTCCCAAATAACCGACAGCGACTACCTAATTATTGCAGGCGATCTAAACGGCTACGTTGGACAACATAGTGATGGCTATGATGGAATCCATGGAGGCTATGGGGTTAGAAATAGAAATGAGGAAGACTTCAGAATCCTGGAATTCTGTGACGCCAATAACCTAACTATCTGTAACACAAACTTCAAAAAACATGAAAACCACTTGATCACCTATAGATCAGGGGAACACGCCAGCCAGATAGATTATATCCTTACTAGAAGACGGGACAAAGTGTCTGTTGTAAACACTAAATCCCTCCCCCGTGAAGAATGCACCTCCCAACATAGCCTAGTAGTTAGTGACCTCACAGTCAGGAATAGACGTACTCGATGACAGAGGAGGCCTACCTTGAGGAGAAGAATATGGAAGTTGAAGGACCCCATAGCCAGTGACAAATTTAAAAGCTTGATGCCTTTGACAATAAGGAAGAGCAATTTGAGACGTGCTATATAGAGAAACAGTGGCAATTCTTGAAAGTGAACCTGCTGAAAGCAACGGATGAAATCTGTGGCTGGAGCAGACCTATTGGCAGGAGGAGAATAACTTGGTGGTGGAACAGTAAGGTTGAAAAGACAATCAAGGCCAAAAAGCAGGCTTGGAAAGTATGGCAGGATGGGGGAAGTAGAGAGCACTATCAAGTGGCCAGGAGAAAAGCTAGGAGACAAGTGTACCTTGCAAAAAGGGAAGCAGAGGAAAGAAAGTTCAAGCATGTTCTACAACGTGAGGACCAAAAAGGCGAGATGTTCAGGATTGCTAGACAATGTGTCAAGGAAAACCGTGATATTGTCGGGGAGAAATGTGTCCGTAATGATAACGGTGTACTTGCCCTCACTGATACTGATAAGAAGATAGCCTGGAAGTGTCACTACGAGAGACTATTAAATGAGGAGAATAAGTGGGAAAAAGATAGTCTGCCCCAAATCGATCCAATAGAAGGACCAGCAGTGCAAGTTAAAGGTAGTATAATAAGTAAGGCAATCAAAGATATGAAGACAGGCAAGGCAGCTGGGCCTTCGGAGATAGTTGCTGAGATGTTGAAGGCATCTGGAATGGTGGGACATACTATGGTCACCCATATAGATAACCAAGTAATACAGAATGGGGTCATACCAAAAGACTGGCATAGCAGCAGCATCATTAACTGCTACAAGGGTAAAGGAGATGCTCTAGATAGAGGAAACTATAGAGGCATTAAGTTAGTTGACCAGGTCATGAAGGTCACAGAAAGAGTTATAGCGCAACTAATCAGAGAGCGAATTGATCTAGATGAAATGCAGTTTGGGTTTGTGTCAGGTAAAAGTACCACAGACGCTCTTTTCCTTGTATGACATCTACAAGAGAAGTACCTAGCTAAAAGTAAACCCCTCTACTTAGCTTTTGTAGACCTGGAAAAAGCCATTGACAGAGTCCTCCGCTCCATTATCTGGTGGGCTCATAGAAAATTAGGTGTAGATGAATGGCTTTGTGAGAGCTATACCAGCTATGTATAATGAAACAGTCAGTAAGGTTAGAATTAACAATGAATATTGTAAAGAATTTAGTGTAAAAGTTGGTGTTCACCAAGGCTCTGTCCTTAGCCCCCTACTATTTATTATTGCCCTTCAGGCTATAACAGAGGAGTTCAAGACTGGCTGCCCATGGGAACTCCTATACGCAGATGATCTAACGCTCATAGCTGAATCAATGGCCGAACTAGAGAAGAAATTCCAAATATGGAAGCATGGCCTAGAATCAAAAGGCCTTAAAGTTAACTTGTCTAAGACTAAAGTCCTAGTTTGTAGAAAGGAAAATAAGGCACAGGTACCCTCAGGGAAATGGCCTTGCTCAGTGTGTCAGAAAGGAGTAGGCAGTAGTTCAATTTTATGTCCCAAATGCAAAGTATGGGTACACAAAAGATGTAGTGGGATCACTGGTAAGCTAACTAAGAATATCGATTTTATATGTGGCCGGTGCTCTGGTGCAATAAGTAGCAGCAAGTGCCCACAGAATACTAACTCATTCTATTGCACAGATGGTTCTATAGAAATAGTGGACAGCTTCCGTTACCTGGGTGACAAAATCAGCAGTGGGGGAGGATGCTCTGAAAGTACAGTAGCTAGAGTCAGAACGGGATGGAAAAAGTTCAGAGAGCTTATACCACTATTGGCCGCTAAAGGGTTCTCTCTAAAAATTAAAGGCAGGCTGTATGATGCCTGCATATGAATAGCAATGTTACATGGCAGTGAGACCTGGGCATTGTGTGCAGAGGATATACGCAGACTGGAGAGAAAGTGCAGGCCGATCAAAATTGATGGTAGTTACGGAGTAGGCAGACCCAGAAAAACCTGGGACGATCTGATAAATTCCGACCTTACACACTTGCACCTCTCTAAGACAATGTCACTGGACAGAGATCTTCGGCATTACGCAGTGATACAGAAGACCCGCCTTGCCTATGTACAAAGCGAAACCTACAGTCAGTAGGCACCTCTTAACCAAATATACACCCCAATCCACTACCCCTACTCCATCCTTCCACTCCTACCAACACCACCCTCTCTGTATAAAGTTGGTACCACAACATCCAGTCCAAATAAATGAGATAATTGTTTCTACTTTTTGGCACAAGGCCAGCAATTATCACAGTGTATTACTGGTACTTTATTTTACCGACCCCGTAAGGATGAAAGGCAAAGTTAACCTCGGCGGGATGAGATAATGAGATCGAGATCGTGTAGGTGTCACAAGAAAAAACACACAGTCCACGCTGTAATGTGGCCATGTAGGTAACACGGTAAAAAGTTCCCAGTTCCACACTGTAAATGTGGTTGGTGTTAGGAAGGGCATCCAGCCATAGAAAACCTGCCAGATAGTCCTATATGAGCGAGACATGGTCACCCGACCTACCTTGCCTCAAGTGGGACAACTCCCGTCTAACCCATGCTAGCGTGGAAAATGGACGTTAAACGAAGAGATGATGATGATGATATATATATATATACCTTACCCAATTACACCTCTCAAAGGCGATGACACACGACCGTGACCTCTGGCATCATGCAGTAATACAGAGAACCCGACCTCCTATGGGTACAAGCTGAAGCATATAGACAATATGCCCCCACACCCTCCCACTGCAAACTGGTCGTGGAGGTGCCACGGCAAAAAAAGCACCCAGCTCACACCGTAAAGTGGATGTGTAGGTGCCATGGAAAAAAGCACCCAGCACTCACTGTAAATAAGGTTGGTGTTAGGAAGGGCATCCAGCTGTAGAAATCAAGCCAAAATCAGTTCCTGTATGAGCAAGGCATGGTCAGCCGACAAGACACTGCCCTCAACAGGACAACCCGTCTAACCCATGCTAGCGTGGAAGAACGGACGTAAAACGATGATGATGATGATATACATATATATATACATATATATATACATATATATACATATATACATATATATATATATATATATATATATATATATATATATATATATATATATATATGCATATATATATAAATTTAGCGAGAATCATATTTCGGCGAGTAGAAATTAGCGAAACGCAACTTCCGAATTGTGTTGGCAAGCGCTCAATGGATATGAAGACACCAGAGCTATAAACATAAGTTAAAAAGGCCATACAAAACTGAGACGATGGTTAAGAAGCCATTAACCACCTAAGCCAAAAAGCGAGCCAGCTAAACGGGTCAAACAAAATAAGATATGATTGAAATATTTACCCAGACCCTCGGGAATGATGGTAAAATCCGATATAGGGTTTCTGCGACACCTAAATCAATAATACTGTCTGCTTATAAAAAATAATAAGCTTTTGGTATAATGATCGAACAAGGATATCACTTTCTCAACAGGCATTTTGTTCTGTATGCGCCAGGATCTCACAGTGTTCAAAAGCACATGTGAACTCCAAAGGGGAGAAAACACCTAGTTTTGGCAAATGAATTCAGTATGTGTAGTCATTGCAAAAATTTGCAAAAATAGCACAAAACGAATTAATATATATATATATATATATATATATATAATGTATTTGTTTAAAAGTATGTTGGTGTATATATATATGTGTGTATACTGAGATCCACCCCCACACAGAGATTGTCTATGCTGGCTGTAGAAAGAAAGTAGTGTTAGGGGTATAACAATTCTGGCAACAAGATACTTTATTCTATTGACTAAATAAAAGTGGAAGACAAAGGCTTAATGGATTAAAGGTTGTTGACTAGAGATGTGACTGTTGTTATTACTAATCAACACCACCCCTATCCCTCACACCTGGCTACACCTCTTTCCCTACTCCCTCTCTTTCTCTATGTTTTCCCCTCTGTTGCTTTTTCTCTCGCTTTCTTTCTTTCTCTCTCTCTCAATCTCTCTCTCTTTCTATATATACACATACAGTTATATATCATAATCTATAATATATATATATAACTGTATCTCTCTCTCTAAATATATATATAAATCTTTCTCTCTCTCTCTCTCTCTAAATATATACATATAGATATATAGATATAAACCCCTCTCTCTCTCTCTCTCTCTCTCTCTCTCTCTCTCTCTCTCTCTCTCTCTCTCTAAATAGATATATAGATAGATATGATATAAATCTCTCTAGTTTTTTTAATGAAATATTAGAATTACAGCCTGTTGTTAATATTGTTGTTGTAGTCATTGTTGTTGTTGATAATGGTGGTGGTGGTGGTATTTGTGGTTGTCATGATGATGGTGGTGATTGTGATGATGGTAGAGTTGAAGTGGTGGTGGTGGTGGTTGTAATAGTGATGGCGGTGGTGATGATGGTTGTAATAGTGATGGTGGTTGTGATGATGGTGATGGCGGTGGTGATTGTGATGATGGTGGTAATAGTGATGGTGGTGATTGTGATGATGATAGAGTTGATGATGGTGATGATGGTAGTGTTGATGGTGGTGGTGGTGATTGTGATGATGGTAGTGTTGATGGTGGTGGTGATTGTGATGATGGTGGTGATGATGGTAGTGTTGATGGTGGTGGTGGTAGTGTTGATGATGGTGGTGGTGGGAAGTGTTAGTTGAAGCAGAGGCAATGGAGCTAAAATAGAAACCATAAATCACAAATTAAATGCAATTATGGCTGATGAAAAGTAGAAAAGAGGTATTAGGGCGAGGGGGGGGGGGACTTACAGTGGTAGGGGTGGTAGTGGTAGACTTACAGTGATGGGGGTTGGATGATGTGAGTGGGGGCTGGACTTACAGTGATAGGGGTGGTGGTGGTTGTGGTGGGGGTGGGTAGTGTGAGTGGGTGGGAGATTTGGATATTTTGACAGTAGAGAACTACTGATTGGAAAAGGTAGTTCCAATGATATTAATGCTTGACTAACAGGTTGTTGTTGTTGTTGTGGTGGTAGTTGTAACAGTGGTAGTGGTAGTGGTGATGAGAGTGGTAGTTGTGGAAGTGGTGGTGGTGATGGTAGTGGTGGTAGTTGTGGCAGTGGTGGTGGGGTTGTAGTGGTGGTGGCAGTAGTGATGGCAGTGTTGCTGATGTTGTGGCAGTGGTGGTGGTAGTAGTTGTGACAGTGGTAGTGGTAGTGGTGATGAGGGTGGTAGTTGTGGTGGTGGTGGTGGTGGTTGTAGTTGTGGCAGCGATGGTGGTGTTGTGGTGGTAGTGGTAGTGGTGATATGGGTGGTAGTTGTGGCAGTGGTGGTGGTAGTGGTGATGAGGGTGGCAGTGGTGGTGGTAGTGGTAGTGATGAGGGTGGTGGTGATGAAGGTGGAAGTGGTGATGGTATTGTGGCAGTGGTGGCGGTAGTAGTAGTGAAGATG
The DNA here is from genome assembly GCA_964016885.1 of Eledone cirrhosa. Taxonomy (NCBI): domain Eukaryota; kingdom Metazoa; phylum Mollusca; class Cephalopoda; order Octopoda; family Eledonidae; genus Eledone; species Eledone cirrhosa. Next base: position 26,859,841 of record OZ024741.1, read on the forward strand.
AGGGTGGCAGTGGTGGTAGTGATGAGGGTGGTAGTTGTGGTGGTGCTGGTGGTGGTGGTAGTGTTAGTGGTGATGAGGGTGGAAGTGGTGGTGGTGAGGGTAGTGGTGGTGATGAGGGTGGTAGTTGTGGCAGTGGTTGTGGTGATGAGGGTGGCAGTGGTGGTAGGTGTGGCAGTGTTGCTGGTGTTGTGGCAGTGGTGGGGTGGGGTTGTGGTTGTGGTGATGGTGGCAGTAGTGATGGCAGTGTTGCTGATGTTGTGGCAGTGGTGGGGTGGGGTTGTGGTTGTGGTGGTGGTGGCAGTAGTGATGGCAGTGTTGCTGATGTTGTGGTGGTGGTGGTGGGGGTGTGGCAGTAGTGGTGGCAGTGTTGCTGGTGTTTAGTCCTTGATCAGTCCTCACCATACAGACCTAGGATGTGACATTCAATCCACCGTGACCATTATATCTTTTGTTTTCTTCACACATGGTGTCATCGATGCAGATATTATTATATATCTTTTTTTCTGTTTGAAGATGATAAATTCTGATATGACAGAGATCTAGTCAATTACTAGATTGCTACCCGGTGTTGCCTAGGAAATAATGTGCTGAATTGATAGTCATTTTGTTCAATAAGAATCCTGGTAATTTTGCATAAATTTATTACTACATCAGAAACAGATGAATCACTCTCTCTCTCTGTATACAAAATTGTACATTTATTGGTGCAAATAAATAGAATTGTTTATAGATTAAATAATTTCATTATATCTAATATTCTATTATATCTGAATCTAATAGCTGAAGGGTCTGTTAAGAGCTAGTGCACTAGATTCTATATTTGATCAGAGACAAATGAAAGATATATGAGATAAAATCTCTGCTGCTCGTGTTAAACTCTGTGATGTACTAATTAGTAGTAGCACTAACATAGTGTCATTCATAATAGAAGTGTATATGAAAGAATATAAAATATGTTTATGTATATTAAACAAACATAAGTCTCACTATGGCAGCTTAACCCTTTAGCAGTTACATTACTCTATATATACTGTTGTATTTTAGTGGCAAAGGCTTTATCTCACATAATATCGAATCTATGAGATTTTGATGTATTTATTTTGAGAACAATACCTTAACGTCAGTATGAGCAGCTGATTTGAACAGAAAGAGGTGAGAGAATTCTGGACGGATACGGCTGGTTTAAATGCTAAAGAGTTAAGGTATTTTTCTTAAAATAAATAACATCAGAATCTCGTAGATTCGATATTGTTAGATAATTATGTAAGATAAAGCCTTTACTGTGAAAACACAACAGTATATATAGAATAATGTAAATGCTAAAGGGTTAAGCTGAGACATGCTCACAGCTTTGTCATAGCTGTGTGAGAATTTAGTTATAAATAAACAAATCTTTTAGATAATGTTTATTCATAGCTAAATTCTAAATTTCCTGCCCTTATTTTCTAAAAAACCTCAAATCAAACTGTAGAGCTAACCATTTTTATTATATATAACAAGCTGATGAGTTGGGGTGTATAACCCCACAAAACTTAAGTACCTGTATATATCACTGTTATAGTCAATTATATATATATATACTCTTTTACTCTTTTACCTGTTCCAGCCATTCGTCTGAAACCATGCTGGGGCATATATATATATATAGGCACATGGATTAGTGGTTAGAGCATTGGGTTTGCAATCGAAAGGTTGTGAGTTCAATTCTCGGACCAGGTGATGTGTTGTTTCCTTGAGCAAGACACTTTAATTCACATTGCTCCAGTTTACTCAGCTGTAGAAATGAGATGATAGGACTGGGGTCCATATCATTCCATTGCAAAGTGGTTGTGGAGGTGCCACGGCAAAAAAGCACCCAGCGCTCACTGTAAATGAGGTTGGTGTTAGGAAGGGCATCCAGCTGTAGAAATCAAGCCAGAATCAGTTCCTGTATGAGCAAGAGAAGGTAAGCCAACTTGACACTGCCCACAACAGGACAACCCGTCTAACCCATGCTAGTGTGGAAGAATGGACGTAAAACGGTGATGATGATGATGATATATATATATATATGCTATATATACTATAAATTATGTCCATAGAATCATTTGATAAGATATATACACCATTTCCTCTCCCAATTAGTATAATCAACCACACAAAAAACCAATTAAACCAGGCTATAAGATTAAAAGGCACATATGAAGCAATAATAGATAAATAAACGACAGCCATCTATTCGCGATCAACAGCTATAGAATATTTACCCAGCATTTCAACAGCACATGGAAATTGATTGAATATATCGTCAGCCATACACAATTAGGTATAAAATTCAAGTTAGAAAAAAATGCATTATATATATATATATAGCATATATATATGATGATGATATATATAGCATGAGGTAGGTAAAGAGAAAGAGACAGAGATCCTCATTGACCACATAATAATATCCTCACTGGTTCAAGGAACCACATATAAACATCCACATTGACTAGAATGTTCTACATGGAGGCTTCCTTGATGGTTCAAGGATTGGCATCGTTCTTTGAGATAGTGGCATGAATTAAAGTAAGAACCTCTCAGTTTTTTTTATTAAACCGACCAATTTTATTTCCTGGCAGTACGTATGAGAGTTGTTAACAAATTATTTCACACCAAAATCAGCAGTTATTTCTTCCCAAAACAGACAAAGAGAAATTGCTAACTAAAATAGATGATGCCAAAGAGGAATATCGAAAATATAGATTATCATTACAATGAATAACTCTTTTTACTATCACACTATATTTAGTGAAAAATTGTATTTTCTTCCTCTAATACTCCCACTCACCATATTTTATATACACACACACACACATACTTACAGACACATATACATACATGCACAATCACACATACATACACACAGACAGACACTCATATATATATATATGTATATATATATATATATATATATATACACACACACTAACACACACACACATATATACACACATACATATATACACACTGACACACACACACACATATATATGTACACATACATATATACACATAATACACATACAACACACACACAAAAGACGGAATTACTAGAATGTTCCAATAGTCTAAGTACTCCCCTTAGGCAGTACAATTTTCAGAGATGATTCTGTTGTATAAAATGTTTTCGTACTCTGGTGACTTCTGCAGTTGTTCAAGGAAAATCAATGAATATTTTTGGTAATTTAGATTACATTATCATTGCAATAAGATTCTAGCATTTTCATTTGGTCTTATAGAAATAACCATTGTCTTTCCTCTTCCATATATTTACAGATTCTTTCCATGAAAGTACTGCTTTTTTCTATCTTATTAAAAACTCAATAACACAGACATATATAACACAGACGTATATCTCTCTTTCACTCTCTCTCTCTCTTCCTTCTCTAACTTAACCTCTCCTCCCCCTCTCTGTGCCATGTATATATTTATAGATATATATTTATATATATATATTTATATATATATATTTATATATATATATATTTATATATAGTAATAATAATAAAATTTGAAGACTAAAATCCAAAGAGGGCTCGATAAGGAAAATATATATCAAATATATAAGAACCGTAGAGCAAATATTTATTAAAATAACAGATTAAAGTTTAAGCAAAGAATCGCTGCTTTCACCCTTAACGGGATCTTCTGAAACTAACAAAGTCAATCTGTAAACGCAGAACTGGATATTTCAAAAAGCGTTGCAACCGGAGGAAGACAGGAAGACGATACTTTGGTTCATGGTGACGTTCACTGGCAAAGAACGGGAAAAAACGAATAATACGTCATTAATAGGAGCGGTGAAAAACAATTACGTGCAAGGACAGAACCACGTTTATGGTATAAAAGAGGTAGGGTGAAAGCAGCGATTCTTTGCTTAAACTTTAATCTGTTATTTTAATAAATATATATATTTATATATATATATTTATCTATATATATAAAGCTGTGGTTGTCTGTCTGTCTATCGATTTTTGGCACACATCTCCTCTTAGAATCTCTGAGGGAATTGCACCGAAATTGCTATACTTGTACATTGAGCCCTAGCGAAGACATCGGAAAAAAAATATTTCAAATTGACCCACCCTATGTGACGAAATCGAATCTAATGTATCGATTTTTGAGCGTAAGTGACGAGTTATTTCCCTTTGTTCTATATATATAAAGCTGTGGTTGTCTGTCTGTCTTTCGATTTTTGGCACACATCTCCTCTTAGAATCTCTGACGGAATTGCACCGAAATAGCTATAATTGTACATTGAGCCCTAGCGAAGACATCGGAAAAAAAATATTTCAAATTGACCCACCCTATGTGACGAAATCGAATCTAATGTATCGATTTTTGAGCGTAAGTGACGAGTTATTTCCCTTTGTTCTATATATATATAAAGCTGTGGTTGTCTGTCTGTCTTTCGATTTTTGGCACACATCTCCTCTTAGAATCTCTGACGGAATTGCACCGAAATTGCTATACTTGTACATTGAGCCCTAGCGAAGACATCGGAAAAAAATATTTCAAATTGACCCACCCTATGTGACGAAATCGAATCTAATGTATCGATTTTTGAGCGTAAGTGACGAGTTATTTCCCTTTGTTCTGTTTACATTTTCTGCGTGCAAAAATTAAAAAAATTACGCTGGCTTTCTCACCGTTTAAAATGACATTAACACAATACACGAACAGTTGTCGAGCCAGCAAAATTTTGACCTGCTAAATTCATCAGTTCGAACACTAAGCTGCCGTTTTGCTTGATTTCCATTTAAAAGCCTTTTAAAACAATATTTTTACTTGAAAACAAGTCTATTTAAAGACTACGTAAAACAAGCAAATATTTCGTAAAAAAAAGCAAAAATTATATAAGTTTATTTAAAATATATGTATCTGTAAATTTCGTTAGGCGTGCAGACAGACAGTCGTGCAGACAGACTTTAAGCCAAAAAAGAAACTTAACATTGTAACTTTAACACAGCTACTGAGCGACCCCGAGCAACGCCGGGCTTTACTGCTAGTATATATATATATTTATATATATATAGAGAGAGAGAGCAAACATCACGGACGCTCTATCTCAAAATTATTTTTGAAAAGCATTATAAATGCGCAACCGGTAAAACTTAAAACCAAAAACTGAATACTAACCAATACTATTACTAATTCTCACTTATTCCTAATTAAACTATTTTTCACTGTGAACAATTTGTCGGCATTTTCTTTTCCGTTTACCAATATATATATTTCTACCTATGTGTAGGAAAGGCGTAGGTAGAAACTCCATTTTATGTCCTAAATGCAAAGTATGGGTGCATAAAAGATGTAGTGGGATCACAGGTAAGCTAACTAAGAACATAGATTTTACATGTGGCCGGTGTTCTGGTGCAATAAGTAGCAGCAAGTGCCCACTAAATACTAGCTCTTTCAATTGCGCAGAGGGTTCTATAGAAATAGTGGACAGCTTCCGTTACCTGGGTGACAAAATCAGCAGTGGGGGAGTGTGCTCTGAAAGTACAGTAGCTAGAGTCAGAACTGGTTGGAAAAAGTTCAGAGAGCTTATACCACTATTAACTGCTAAAGGGTTCTCCCTAAAAATGAAAGGCAGGTTGTACGATGCCTGCATACGAACAGCAATGTTGCATGGCAGTGAGACCTGGGCATTGTGTGCAGAGGATATACGCAGACTAGAGAGGAACAAAGCTTGCATGCTCCGCTGGATGTGTAACAGTAATATACGTGAACGGCAAAGCATAAACGAACTAAGGAAAAAATTAGAGATAAGAGGGATCAGATGTTGTTTACTCGAGAGAAGGATACGTTGGTATGGACACGTGATGCGCATGAAAGTCGATAGCTGTATAACAAAGTGCAGGGCAATAAAGATAGACGGTAGCCACGGAATAGGCAGACCTAGAAAAACCTGGGACGAGCTGATAAACTCCGACCTCACACACTTACACCTCTCCAAGACAATGTCACTGGACCGAGACCTTTGGCGGTACTCAGTAACAGAGAAGACCCGCCTTACCTAAATATATAGTAAAACCTACTCCAGCCAATAGGCATCTCTAACAAAATACACCCCATCCCACCACCACCACCCCGTTCTATGTAAAGTTATGTTGGTGCCGCGCCATCCAGGCCGAAACAAATGAGATCGTGTAGGTGTCACGACAAAAAAACACACAGTCCACGCTGTAATGTGGCCATGTAGGCAACACGGTAAACACCTCCCAGACCCACACTGTAAATGTGGTTGGTGTTAGGAAGGGCATCCAACTGTAGAAAACCTGCCAGACAGTCCTATGCGAGCAAGACAATCACTCTTGCCTCAAATGGGACTACCCCCGTCCAAACCCATGCAAGCGTGGAACACGGACGTTAAACGTTGATGATGATGATGATGATGATATATATATATATATATATTTATATATATATATATATTTATTTATATATATATATATATATATTTATTTATATATATATATATATTTATATATATATATATATATTTATATATATATATTTATTTATATATATATATTTTTATATATATATTTATCATCATCATCATCATCATCATCATTTTACATCCGCTTTTCCCTGCTTGCAAGGGTGGGACGGGTTTTATTCAGCACAGCATCTCTCCACTCGTCACGGTCCTTCGTCATCTCCACCGTGAGCTTCAATGATCTGAGGTCTGTTCTCACCAACTCCGCCCATGTTTTTCGTGGTCTACCTCTACCACGTCTTCCTTCAACTGGCATTTCCTGGCACTTCTTCACCCATCGGTCATCCTCCATGCGCATCACATGTCCATACCACCTCAGTCTCCTCTCCCGTACACTACATTCTATCCCTCTCAGACACAGTTTCTCTCTCAACACATTTATGCTGGGTCGTTCACGCACATTTACACTGCACATCCAACGGAGCATGCTTGCCTCATTTCTCTCCAGCCGTCACATATCCTCTGCAGTTGCTGCCCATGTCTCACTACCATGCAGCATCGCGCTCCTCACACAGGCATCATACAACCGGCCTTTTGTACGCAGAGAGAAACCCTTCTTCGTCAACAGAGGAAGCAGCTCCCTAAACTTCTTCCAACCCATCCTTATTCTAGATACTATGGCCTCGGAACACCCTCCTCCCATGCTAATCTGATCTCCTAGGTACCGGAAGCTATCCACCACTTCTATAGCGCCCTCCTGCATCTGAAAAATGTGTCTATCAATGCGACTTCTACTGTCTAATTTCCCTGTACATCTACTGCATACATATTTCTCCCTACCTGTTAGTTTGCCTGCTATCCCGCTACATCTCTTTTGTACGCAGGATCTGCATTGTGTGCATTTTATAGAATTTATGCCAGTTCCTTTTCTGCATCTCAAACATGGCCATTTCCCTGACGGAATCAGGGTTTTGTCCTCTTTTCTACTCATCAACACTTTTGTCTTAGCTAGATTCACTCTCAGTCCTCTTGCTTCCAACTGCTGTTTCCATAGCCAGAATTTATTCTCTAGCTCCTCTACTGATTCTGCTATAAGAACCAGATCGTCAGCATAGAGAAGTTCCCATGGACAGCCAGTCTTAAACTCCTCTGTTATGGCTAGGGAGGACTATAATGAACAAGAGCGGGCTGAGGACCGAACCTTGATGTACTCCTACTTGTATCTGGAATTCCTCACTAAACTCCATTCCTACCCTGACTTTACTGACAGTACCTCTGTACAAAGTTTGCACTGTCCTCACAAGCCATTCCTCAACACCTAGTTTCCTTAGGGACCACCAGATGACAGATCAGGGTACCCTATCAAAGGCCTTCTCGAGGTCAACATAGGCTAAGTATAGTGGCTTATTTTTCTTTAAGAACTTCTCTTGTAATTGTCTCACCAAGAAGAGGGCATCTGTTGTACTCTTCCCAGGCACAAAACCAAACTGCCTCTCATCTAGTTTGACCCTTTCTCTAATTAGTTGTGCTAAAATCCTTTCTGCCACTTTAATAACCTGATCTATCAGTTTTATACCCCTATAATTGCTCCTCTCCAGAGCATCCCCTTTACCTTTGTAGAAATTTATGAGAATACTGCTGCACCAGTCTTTGGGTATGACACCACCATATATAGCCTGATTGATGATGCGTGCAACCAGTTTAGTGCCTACGTCCCCTGATGCCTTCAGCATCTCAGCAACTATTCCCGATGGTCCGGCAGCCTTACCATTTTTCATTTCCCTAATCGCCTCTTGGACCCTATATTCGTCAATCTCAATAGCTGGTCCCTCTGTCGGATCTACCAAGGGTAATTTCTCTCTCTCCCATTTGTTCTCCACATTCATCAGTCTCTCATAATGACATTTCCAGGCCTCCTTTTTCTGATCATTTGTGACACTAAGTACACTGGCATCATCCCGGACACATTTATCTCCAACAACATCCTGATTTGCATTGATACACTGCCTTGCAATGTGGAACACCGCATTTATATATATATATATTTATATATATACATATATATTTACATATATATATTTATATATAGTTTTAATATAGATAAGATTCTACAGGACTAGAACTGTTTCATTCTTTAGAAATCATCAGGAATCCTGATTCCTGATGATTTCTAAAGAATGAAACAGTTCTAGTCCTGTAGAATCTCATCTATATTAAAACTTTTATACTCTGCAATGTATTGAGTACCTTACTTACTGTGGTTACCTCCGATCAACCCGGAATAACGTATATTTATATATATATATATAAGTATGTATGGAATTTCGTTTCATTTTTTCTGTTTATATATATATATTTATCATCATCATCATCATCATCATCATCACCGTTTTACTCCGTTCTTCCACACTAGCATGGGTTAGACGGGTTGTCCTGTTATGGGCTGTGTCTGGTTGGCTGACCATGCCTTGCTCATACAGGAACTGATTTTGGCTGGATGCCCTTCCTAACACCAACCTCATTTACAGTGAGTGCTGGGTGCTTTTTCCGTGGTGCCTACACGTCCACTTTACAGTGTGGGCTGGGTGCTTTTTTGCTGTGGCACCTCCACCACCACCTTACAGTGGGAGGGTGTGGGGGCATATTGTCTATATGCTTCAGCTTGTACCCATGGGAGGTCGGGTACTCTGTATTACTGCGTGACGCCAGAGGTCACGGTCGTGTGTCGTCACCTTTGAGAGGTGTAATTGGGTAAGGTCGGCTTTTATCACCTCATCCCAGGTCTTCTTGGGTCTCCCCACTCCGCGGTCTCCATTGACTTCTAGTGCTCTGCACCTTTTTATGCAGTTGTCATCCTTCATACGCATCACATGTCCATACCAACGCAACCGCCTCTCCTGCACACAGCATTTGATTCCTCTTATGCTCAGTCTCTCTCTCAATTCATTTATATATATATATATATATATATGAGAATAAACGTGCTGTGTGGCTGCTAATGGGTTACATATGAATAAAGTTAGTGCTTCATCAGTGATCTTCCAACCATCATTGGTATGAAATACCAATGATGGTTGGAAGATCACTGATGAAGGACTAACTTTATTCATATATATATATATATATTTATATTTATATATATATATTTATATTTATATATATATATATATATTTATATATATATATATATATATATATGCAAAAGTTTTATTTAAAATTGTTGGGTTACAACAAGTAAATATTTTATAACTGATATAAAGCACTCGACAAGTTTTTGGAGTAGATATACGATATTATAAGCCAGCCTCCTACATTAATGGTCGAAATATTTATGGTACGTCAAAATTATTTATAAAACTGGTTATATATTGTATTTATAAAACTGGTTATATATTGTATTTAGATTGACCTCTGGCCGGCCCTGGTGATGATTATCTCTCGACATCCAATGTAGCAAGCGATGACCCAGAACTTACCAGAGATCATTGTGTGTTGAAGTGATTCTGCAATCACCGCGCCTGGTCCTATGAGTAGACTACAACCACAGAGATCATTAATTTAGAATCATCGCTCATCGTCTATAATATTCATTTGTGGCACCCTACGATGGGGGTTAATTCACCATAATAATACGAACACCTTCAGCACAACTTAATAAACTACTCTATAGTTAAAACACTTTATGCTTTAGAAATTTTTTGGAAGTTGCGCATAACCATAGAAATTAGGGTCTATATTGAGACACATTTCAATAGCTAGGAATAGAAACCCCGGAGTTACCTCCCCTCATGCATTAACTCCCCTTAGCCACACACACACTTCCGGGTAGTATTCAATGTCGTTTCTCGAAACATAACAGCCTCCTGTATTGAACTAAAGAACATCAGACTACGATTCTCTAACTGGATTGCCAAACGCTCAATATCGAATTGTCGTGGATTATGTGAGGGGCATATAATCGAAAAATACACTCCCCTGACCATGAAAATGTCGAAGTACATGAAGTCCATATCATCCCTTCGCTGTGCATTTCCAATACTTTTAATATTTTTAATGCTTGCACTATTTTTAATGCTTATATCATTTCTCCACACACAGACTATAACAATCATATAAAGAATTTGCCACCAGATCTACCAACCTAACACTCTTGTTTACCTACCTAAGTGCTCCTACTACACGTAACTCTCTGCCACACTATATAAACAAAACGCACGTGCTTGCCACACATATAACATTTGCACTATATAACCGCTTATTTTCATGTTGTATTTTAACCTGTATTTTTGATTTTTGGTTGTACCTTTTAACATGAATCTAATCTCGAAGTGTGTACTGCCACTCTAAATGCTGTAATGAATGTTGACCCACAATATTTGCATATGTATCTTGGCTGAAAAGGAGGTCATATCACTGTCCATTCATTAATAAATTGCTCCGAAGAACCCAAACCTCGGTTTGGAGGAAACAGCTGTAAGCACAAAAATTTTTTGAACAGTTCTTTGATTCCTATATCTCATATATTTATATATATATATATATTTATATATATATATATATATATATATATATATATATATTTATATATATATATATATATTTATATATATATATATATATATTTATATATATATATATATTTATATATATATATTTATATATATATATATATATATATTTATATATATTTATATATATATATTTATATTTATATATATATATATTTATATATATATATATTTATATATATATATATATATATATTTATATATATATGTATATATATATTTATACATATATATATATATTTATACATATATATATATATTTATATATATATATTTATATATATATATTTATATATATATATATATATTTATATATATATATATATATTTATATATATATATTTATATATATATATTTATATATATATATATATATTTATATATATATATTTATATATATATATTTATATATATAAATATAAATTAGGGAGAATCGTAATTCGGCTTAGGAATAAACGAAAAACAACTTCCGAGATGTGTGGCAAGCGCTCGATGATTCAGATGAACCAGAGGTACAACATACGTTAAAGGCCAAACACACTGAGACGATGGTTAAACAAACATCCACACAGCCAAAGAAACGACCAAGTAATTCGGGTCAGACAATAAAAATATATGTGATTGAAAATTTACCTGGACCCCTGGAAGGTTGGTAAAATCCAGCATTTGGGTTTCTGCGACTCCTAAATCAAGTACTGTCTGCTTACATAAATAATGTTAGGCTTCTGGTAAGATGATTGAAATATATATATATATATTTATATATATATATATATTTATATATTTATATATATATATATATATTTATATATATATATATATTTATATATATATATATATATATTTATATATATATATATTTATATATATATTTATATATATATGTATATATTTATATATATCTATATTTATATATATATTTATATATGTATATATTTATATATATATATATATATATATTTATACATATATATATATATTTATATATATATATTTCGTTTCTGAATTTGTTTAGCAAGATTCTTTATCTGAAATCGTGTGTTGAAACCGATATTGTTATACTTTGGGAGGGTCATGTTGTCAATAAGAAACACACGCACCAGTTGCTTTCACTTCAATTTATTATATATTTATAAATTTATAAATTTACAAACTTACAAACTTATAAATTTCTGGTTGGTTGGTTGGTTCTACAACCAGATAGTTGTTTATATATAGTCATAGTCCTTTTGTCACACACTCTGTGACCTCTTCAGTGACTGGGGATTCCTTTCTTCGTTTCTGTGCCTTTCCTTTCATCTATCCTACGCCATTTTGTTTCTGTGTGTGTGTTGTGTGCTCAGTTTGCGCATGCGCCACATCCGGGTGTCTGTGTGTGTTTGTGTTCATTTATCTATTTGTTTATTTATTTATTTATTTATTGTTGGTTGGTTGTTTGTTCTATGTGTGTGTGTGTTTTCATTTTGTCCTGTGTGTGTTTTCATTTTGTCCTTAATTGTAAGTTGTTTGTTCTATGTGTGTGTGTGTTTTCATTTTGTCCTTAATTGTAAGTTGTGATGTTGCTGTTCCACTCATATTTTCTATTTAATTTTGGTTTTAATTCTTTTATGCTTACTACCTCTGTAATTTGCCTAAACATTGCGTCTTTTCTGTGTGTGGATTCTATTTTTATTTCTATGCTCTCTAATCTACCCCTGTGTTCTATCTTAGCATGTTGGTAGAGCACAGATGATTCTTTATTATCTTGGAGGTCTCGCCAGTGTTCATTTATTCGTTCCCCTATACTACGAGCTGTCTCACCTATGTACACTATATTTTTGTTTCTACATTGTCCTTCAGTACATCTTATGCTATACACTACATTTCTAGTTTTACAGTTAATATGGGGGCTTATTTTACAGATTATACATTTCTTATCTATACATGAGGGTCTTTGGAACGGGTATGTCTTGCTAATAAGTGTTTTTACGGAGGTACCAGGTCTTTCTACTATCTTAATATTGAGATTATGTTTATTTAGGGCCCTTCTAAATTTGTAGGCTAGTTCGCCTCTAGGGGTTGTATTGATGAACATTACACTCTGGTATTTATTGCTATCATACCATGAGTTTATTCTATTGGCCATGTTCCTAGTTCTTTCTATTCTATTCCAAAATTTGCTCCTATACAAAGGGCAGGTCCCATTTATGTCATTATTTACCATTTTTTCCCATTTGGTTCTGGCTCCTTTATACACTCTGATTCTATCTCTCTGATTGTAGCCAGAGAACTGCATACGGTGGATGAAGTGTTGTATGTGTCTCTCTAGTTCTTCGGGGTTGCACATGCGGGACACATTTCTCATCACCCGTACCAAATCCGCAATCAGTATGTTGATTTTGGTATGGTCCGAAATGGCTGAGTTTCGGTGGATCAGATGTTTGGAAGTCATGGGTTTGGCATAATGGGAATGGAGGATTTGTTTTTGGTTGTTAATGGTATCTAACCAGAGCTCTGTGTCTAGTACAGGTAATCGATGGTTGGGGTGTCTACTTGGGTAGTCTATAGTAACTCTAATGCTCTGGTGGATGGAGTTTGCTATTTGCTGGATGCTTTCCATTGTGTTTTTCTCTAGTTCCTGACTGTTCTTTAGTGGGGGTGTCTTAACTACGATGTTTATATCATCTACGTAGCGGGAGTACATTATCAGGGTTAAGCTGTCTTCTAATTGTTCATTAAGTTTTTGTTTAAGTCTACCATACCATGAATAAGTTAGCTATGTCGCCTGCAATGCTAACACCAATGGCTGCTCCTTCCTCTTGGGCATATGTTTTACCATTAAATTTGAACATATGTTCCTTAAGGGTTAATTTTATGCTGGATCCTACTGCATGTGCAATCATTTTCTTCAGTTCATCGTTGTTTTCGGGTGTCCGTATGGCTCTGGTCCACCCGTTCCATCTATCTGTGTGGGTTTTCTTGGCCATTGAGGTAATGGTAGGTGGTCTGCCTCTTGCTGGTCTTGTAGGGCACAGGTTGCTAAGGTCATAAGTGTCTAGGTAACTATTACTATGGGTAAGCTTAAGTAGAAGTCCCAGCTCACTGGTATCAATCCCACGGAACTCAACCTTGCTCTCGCTGATCATTTCTACGCATTTCTCCACAGCAAAATCCACGTCAATAGATGGATACAGGGACACAACATCCATACTGCCTATTATGCAGTTTGTTAGGTCCCCAGATCGGTTACCCACGCCGATTCTGCTGAGGAGGTCCTCCGTGCTGTCACACACATCTGGGGACATCTCAATGATGGGGCGTATGATCAGGGAGAGGAAGTAGGACAGTCTGTAGTTACTAGCAATGTTAGCCCCACAGACTGGCCGTGTTGGTGGTCCCGCGACAGGGTCCCAGCCCGTTTTATGGTCTTTTCGAAGCCCATACAACGCCGGCACGTCATTGTTCCAGGCCTGGAAGTTGTTGGCAGTCCTTTTGTTGGGCTGCATTATATTCGTCCACATCACCATATGGGCATTGAGGGCTTTTTCTCTATCCTCATGCTCCTGTGGTGTTACCTCTCTTGTGTTAGTGATGTGGGGTTGCATTGCCTGGATGTAGTTTGGCAGGCTGTCAACCGACATTCTGCCAGACTTGTCTGTTGGAAAACATGCTATCTCTCCAATACGCGAGAGCTGCATGAGCTTACGCAAGCCATTTGCAGATTCTTCTCCCAGTTGCTGGGCCTCTATTCTATTATGCTTCTTGCTATACTGTTCTATAATATTTCTAAGTTCGGATTTAGCTATACTAATAGTAACTACAGACTGTCCTACTTCCTCTCCAACTTAAATAGAAAATATGAGTGGAACAGCAACATCACAACTTACAATTAACGACAAAATGAAAACACACACACACATAGAACAAACAACTTACAATTAAGGACAAAATGAAAACACACACAAAATGAAAACACACACAGGACAAAATGAAAACACACACACAAATAGAACAAACAACCAACCAACAATAAATAAATAAATAAATAAACAAATAGATAAATGAACACAAACACACACAGACACCCGGATGTGGCGCATGCACAAACTGAGCACACAACACACACACAGAAACAAAATGGCGTAGGATAGAAGAAAGGAAAGGCACAGAAACGAAGAAAGGAATCCCCAGTCACTGAAGAGGTCACAGAGTGTGTGACGAAAGGACTATGACTATATATAAACAACTATCTGGTTGTAGAAATAATGATATTTGTTTATTGAAAAAGACAAAGATTCAATACAATAGGTCTGTTTGGGAACAGGTTTTGAATTGACCAATAGAGAGATAGTGAGGGTCAAGATAGTAATATAGTAGTAGAAGAACCTTCTATCAGTACATTTTGTTTTTTTATCGAAGTGGTAGGCCCTCCATCTGACTCTTCTGATAAATTGGTTGGTTTTTTGTATCATAAGAAGTAAGAAATCATCCTTAGAAGGTAATGGTATATTCTTTAAAGAGGTTCCCAAGTATTGATAGTTTGTATAAATACTGTACATAGATCTATAGAATATGCATACCTACTCTATCACATATATATCCTAGAAACGATCGTAAAATAATGAATTTTTTTAATATAAGGAACTGTTTCTTTGTTTATTCATTATTTTATTAATTTATCTTGACTCTGTTTTCCGTTTATTTTTCACCGAAAGTAGTTTTTGAATACATCTCTTTTCATGATATCCGGATTACATTGAGTTCTTCATATGGATTGGACACTGCCGTAAACTTTTGGTAGATTTATCTATATATATATATATATATATATATATTTATTTATATGTATATATATTTATATATATATATATATATATATATATATATATATATATATATATATATATATATATATATATATAATTATATATATATATATATATATATATAATTATATATATATATATATATATATATATATATATATATATATATATATATATATAATTATATATATATATATATAATTATATATATATATATATATATAATTATATATATATACATATATATATATATATATAATTATATATATATATATATATATTTAGATATATATATATATATATTTAGATATATATATATATATTTAGATATATATATATATATATTTAGATATATATATATATATATTTAGATATATATATATATATTTAGATATATATATATATTTAGATATATATATATATATATATATATTTAGATATATATATATATTTAGATATTTATATTTGTAAACAACCAAACAGCCCGAATTACGCCATACAGTGTTTAGGCAACCATGTCACCTTTTTGTTCAACACTGACACAGGAACGATGTACTAGTTTCAAGCTTATTAGCTATCGTCAGCATCGTATACCTTCCTGCCAGATGGTTGAACATCTGAAAGTATATACTTTCCTTATGCATATTAACGACTGAGCAGCCTGATTTGCATATCGAGTGAGTTCAGTCGGCCGGGCATATACATACTACTGTACATCTGTATAGATATATGTATGTACGTATACATACATATATATATATATATTTATATATATATATATTTATATATATATTTATATATATATATATTTATATTTATATATATATATTTATATATATGATATTAAATAAATGGAAACTATATTTATAAAACCATATTTATTTCATTATATATATTTCAGGGATATCATATTAACAATATGTTATGCCTTCTTCAGACAAAATACAATATAAACAGTCTTATAAATAAATAGATACGACATACCTTTCAATCGACTTGCATTTGGGAGGTTGATCTGCCAAATCAACCTCCCAAATGCAAGTCGATTGAAAGGTATGTCGTATCTATTTATTTATAAGACTGTTTATATTGTATTTTGTCTGAAGAAGGCATAACATATTGTTAATATGATATCCCTGAAATATATATAATGAAATAAATATGGTTTTATAAATATAGTTTCCATTTATTTAATATCATAAATATACTCAAAATACTTGTTGAGTGCTTTTATATCAGTTATAAATATTTACTCGTTGTTAACCCAACAATTTAAATATAACTTTCCATATATTTATATATATATATTTATATATATATATTTATATATATATATTTATATATATATTTATATATAGATCAAAAGATGGTTAAAAGAGTTACATGTATTTTATTATGCGCATTTCAAAAACAAATATCATCATGAGATGACATTTGCGTTTTCGTCAGATAAAATAGGGAGACATGATATGAAGGTTAAAAAACACTTGTGAATAGTGCAGTTTTAAATCAACATATGAAAAGTAATTTAAGATTGATGTGTGATATTGGGAAAAAAAATGAGAGGGGGGGATTGGAAAGGATGAAAAAGAGGAGGAGATGAGAGTAAAGAATGGTGGGGGAGGAGTATAATAAGGAAGGATGGGATAGGAGGAGAGATGGGTGATAGAAAGAGAGAGATAGCCTTTATAACTGAGAAAATTATATATTGTTTCACAGAGAGAGGTTAAAAAGCCGTTGGAAGATAATATACAATTTAAAAGAATTTGAAAATTGATGAAGAGAAAAAATTAATGAAGAGAAAAAAAAAATTATGAATAATATTAAATTAAGGTTTGTATATTGAAGGGTTCAATAATATGTACGATGAAAAGAAATTGTTAATATGTATTAAGAATAATATTAAATTAAGGTTTGTATATTGAAGGGTTTAATAATATGTGCGATGAAAAGAAATTGTTAATATGTATTATTAAAATAAATATATTAATGTTATTAAGGATATAATGTGAAAAGAAGTAGAAGAGTGGATGAATTATGAATTTAGAGGAATTAGTTAGTGTTTAAGTTTGTTTTTATGTAATGTAATATGTATGCGTAATATATGTAAATAGTTTGTTTACAAATGAGCGCAGAAAGCAAAGAAGAAAATAGTGTTTAAGGAAGAGAAGACTCTAACATCAAAATATATATGTTTATGAAGTATTTCCTAATGGTAATAATATAATGTAATAAAGGAGATTAGTTAGGGTTTAAGTTTGTTTTATGTATTGTGATATGTAATATGTAAAAGTTAGACGAGCATGAAAGGGAGAAAAATATAATGAACTGAGGAGGAATAATCTAACGTCAAAAAATGTTTATGTTTACGAAGGATTTTTAAAGGTAATACTATAAAGTATTTAAAAGGTAATAATAAGTTTTATGGCCAATGATATGAAGGAAGAAGGAAGAGTGGATATATTGTGGTGAGTAATAATAAGAATTGAGAAGTATTTAGGAAGAAAAAGTACAGATTAGAGGTTAGAAATAAAAGAAAAAGAGGAAGAAAAGGAAAGTGATAAATAGGAATGATATAGAATGAGTAACTAGTATTATATAATGTATAATAAATAACATTGAAATAAGGTAGAAAGATGGGTTTATTTTTAAAGAAATATATATATATGAGCCTTTGAGAAAAAGGATTTTAAACTGGTAAAGTATTAGATATTAGCTGTATACTTTATTGAATGTTCTGTGGAATTTATGCAAGCAGAGAGAAAATAAGTCAGTGCGTCTATTTATTATAGAATCTAAATTAAATATAATGGTAAATTTCTCACATAAACAAAGATTACACGTTCAGGATATGGAGGCATTCAAGTAGGGAGAGGCAGAACAAACTTTACTCTAAGAGATGTTATAGTTAATATTTTTGTCTTTCAAGGACCATATGAGTTCTGAGAGTGCTGTGTTGGTTCTTTTAAGGTGGTATTTAAAAGAAGAATTGTGATTATAAAAACGGGCTTTGAATGAGGTGGAAGTGGAGCCAAAATAGGTAAAGGAATTGGTATCAGTTATAACTTTACATTCATAGACTAAGTTTTTTTCAAGACAATGGTTGTTGAGAGGACATTTATTTTTAACAGGGCAATTACAATTGCGATTAGAGAAATTAACAAAGTTATTAACAAGTGACCTAGTGTTATCTATAGGAGGAATTGGATTGGAGAAGTTATTTACGATAGGAATAATAGTTTTCTGATTTAGATTGGTATTAAGAACATTTGACGAAGTTACGTTTGACGTCGTATTTGGGTTTGCAGAAACTAGCCTAGAGTTAACAATGACGTCGGGAGTACTACTGCTATTATGACATTCAGTGTTGGAAGGAAGTGATTTAGTATTTAATATTTTATTGTTGTGTTTAGAGATAATGTTGAAGATGTTGGAGGAAGTGGAATAGGAAAATGTTATTGTATGTTTGTTAAATATTTTACTATAGATATGTGAGGGAGGAGAGCATTTATTTAAGGCACTAAAGAATAATTTAGGAATATTATTAATAGAAATGGAGAAAGGAGCATTATACCAGATTATATTTTTGTATCTAGGTCTTTTATTAAAGTTATTGGAATGATCATAATTAATTATTTTACTGTAAGATCTTCTAGGATTGGTTTCTTTACTGTATTTGATTTTATCAGGATAACCGGCTTTAGAAAGCGCGTTATTATAGTAATTGGCGTTAGCATCAAAGATATTTTTTATTAGATGATAGGTTTGATATTCTTTTTCCAATATTACTAACTATAGCATTTTTAATGTTAGTGGGGTGGTTAGATTTAAAATTAACATAATTTAGATTCTCATTGTTTTTATGGTAAGGGTAATATAGGCCAGTGTCAAAATTAAGGGATATATCCAACAAGTTAGCTAGTTTGACGTTGTTATCAAATTCAATTTTTAAGTTATGTTGGTTAAAGAGATCACGTATATTGTTCTTAATAATATTAAGGTTAACTATGTTGCAATTTAAGATAGTAAAAAGTCCATCGTCCCGATAAATTCCACCGCGAAGTTGAGGAATTTTCCGATTCAAAGAGTTCAAAATAAAGATACCAATTAAATCAGTCAATTGGGATGAATCGGATGCACCCATTGTAATGCTTCCCTTCCTCACATATCTATAGTAAAATATTTAACAAACATACAATAACATTTTCCTATTCCACCTCCTCCAACATTATCTCTAAACACAACAATAAAATATTAAATACTAAATCACTTCCTTCCAACACTGAATGTCATAATAATAGCAGTAGTACTCCCGACGTCATTGTTAACTCTAGGCTAGTTTCTGCAAACCCAAATACGACGTCAAACGTAACTTCGTCAAATGTTCTTAATACCAATCTAAATCAGAAAACTATTATTCCTATCGTAAATAACTTCTCCAGTCCAATTCCTCCTATAGATAACACTAGGTCACTTGTTAATAACTCTGTTAATTTCTCTAATCGCAATTGTAATTGCCCTGTTAAAAATAAATGTCCTCTCAACAACCATTGTCTTGAAAAAAACTTAGTCTATGAATGTAAAGTTATAACTGATACCAATTCCTTTACCTATTTTTGCTCCACTTCCACCTCATTCAAAGCCCGTTTTTATAATCACAATTCTTCTTTTAAATACCACCTTAAAAGAACCAACACAGCACTCTCAGAACTCATATGGTCCTTGAAAGACAAAAATATTAACTATAACATCTCTTGGAGTAAAGTTTGTTCTGCCTCTCCCTACTTGAATGCCTCCATATCCTGAACGTGTAATCTTTGTTTATGTGAGAAATTTACCATTATATTTAATTTAGATTCTATAATAAATAGACGCACTGACTTATTTTCTCTCTGCTTGCATAAATTCCACAGAACATTCAATAAAGTATACAGCTAATATCTAATACTTTACCAGTTTAAAATCCTTTTTCTCAAAGGCTCATATATATATATTTCTTTAAAAATAAACCCATCTTTCTACCTTATTTCAATGTTATTTATTATACATTATATAATACTAGTTACTCATTCTATATCATTCCTATTTATCACTTTCCTTTTCTTCCTCTTTTTCTTTTATTTCTAACCTCTAATCTGTACTTTTTCTTCCTAAATACTTCTCAATTCTTATTATTACTCACCACAATATATCCACTCTTCCTTCTTCCTTCATATCATTGGCCATAAAACTTATTATTACCTTTTAAATACTTTATAGTATTACCTTTAAAAATCCTTCGTAAACATAAACATTTTTTGACGTTAGATTATTCCTCCTTAGTTCATTATATTTTTCTCCCCTTCATGCTCGTCTATCTTTTACATATTACATATCACAATACATAAAAACAAACTTAAACCCTAACTAATCTCCTTTATTACATTATATTATTACCATTAGGAAATACTTCATAAACATATATATTTTGATGTTAGAGTCTTCTCTTCCTTAAACACTATTTTCTTCTTTGCTTTCTGCGCTCATTTGTAAACAAACTATTTACATATATTACGCATACGTATTACATTACATAAAAACAAACTTAAACACTAACTAATTCCTCTAAATTCATAATTCATCCACTCTTCTACTTCTTTTCACATTATATTCTTAATAAAATTAATATTTTTATTTTAATAATACATATTAACAATTTCTTTTCATCGCACATATTATTAAACCCTTCAATATACAAACCTTAATTTAATATTATTCTTCATTTTTTATTTTCTCTTCATTAATTTTTTCTCTTCATCAATTTTCAAATTCTTTTAAATTATATATTATCTTCCAACGGCTTTTTAACCTCTCTCTGTGAAACAATATATATTTTTCTCAGTTATAAAGGCTATCTCTCTCTTTCTATCACCCATCTCTCCTCCTATCCCATCCTTCCTTATTATACTCCTCCCCCACCATTCTTTACTCTCATCTCTTTTTCATCCTTTCCAACCAACCTCATTTTTTTTCCAAATATCACACATCAATCTTAAATTACTTTTCATATGTTGATTTAAAACTGCACTATTCACAAGTGTTTTTTAACCTTCATATCATGTCTCCCTATTTTATCTGACGAAAACGCAAATGTCATCTCATGATGATATTTGTTTTTGAAATGCGCATAATAAAATACATGGAACTCTTTTAACCATCTTTTGATCTTATATTATTTATACTCCAGTCCTACAAACTGTAGAGTGCTAC
>OZ024741.1:26899434-26904434 GCA_964016885.1 Eledone cirrhosa
ACAAAACCAAAACAAGAAGGAATCCTATTTGAAACGTGCACTACTTGACACCGAGATTGCACTCAAGCTTTCACATGAGAATGAGAGGGCAAGGAAAGAGAACAGGGCCATAGAAAACATTAAAACAAACCCTAAGGCCTTCTTTAAATTTGCAAAAGAAACTGCCTCAGTACACTGCAAGATTGGACCACTCTTCCACACGGACGGTTCATTAACCGAAAATCCCCAAGAGATATGTGAAATACTGAATGAACAGTACAAAAGTGTCTTCACATGTCCACTGAGGCACATGCAAATAACGAAGCCAGAGGAGTTCTTTGATGCCACAACACTACATCAAGAAATGGCAACCATCAACCACATAGACATAACGGAGGAGGATGTGGTGTACGCCATTGATGAAATTAGAACAGACTCGGCTGCTGGACCTGATGGATTCCCAGCAGTTCTCCTAAAAATATGTAAGCGGGCCTTAGCAACTCCACTGAAGATGCTCTTCAGAAGCTCCTTGGCTAGCGGTGTACTACCCAGGGAGCTGAAAGAAGGCACAATATGCCCTATCCATAAAGGAGGTAGTAGAGCGGAGGCCAAGAACTATAGGCCAGTCTCCCTGACGTCGCATATCAGTAAGGTCATGGAGCGAGTCGTCAGAAAGAAACTAATCACTTTCCTCGAAGAAAATGACCGCCTGACTAGCACGCAACATGGCTTCCGCCCAGGAAGAAGCTGCCTTACACAGCTGCTACATCACTACGACTGGGTACTGAGACAGCTACTAGACAGCTCACATGTAGACGTGATATATCTTGACTTTGCGAAGGCCTTTGACAAGGTCGACCACGGAATGATATGTCACAAACTACACGGACTCGGCATAACTGGAAAAGTAGGTGAGTGGCTGCATGGCTTCCTGAGGGACAGAAGCCAGGCAGTCGCAGCAAATGGGGCTCTCTCGAGGGAAACACCGATAACAAGTGGGGTGCCTCAGGGGACAGTCCTGGGACCACTACTGTTTTTGGTGGCTCTCTCGGACATGCCCTCTGTGGTGCATGCAACAACATCCCTCACTAGCTATGCTGATGACACTAAGGTAGCACAGGCAATCAAAAACCCGGCTGACACTGCCCTCTTACAGCAGGATCTGGATGCCATATACAGATGGGCGGAAGAAAACAACATGCAGTTTAATGCTGGCAAATTCCAAGCCCTACAATACAAACCTGCAAACACAAACACAAATATAGCGGAACACAGCTACACAGGACCAGGAGGGACCGATATCCCCGTGTCAAAATCGATACGAGACCTGGGCATAGACATGAGCGATGATGCATCTTTTTCTTCACACATCATGAAGGTGGCGACAGCATGTAGACGATTCGCTGGCTGGATCTTGAGGACTTTCCTTACAAGAGATCGAGACACCATGTTGACACTGTGGAGGACTTTTGTCCTAAGCCGCCTGGACTACTGCTCCCAGCTGTGGTCACCCCATAGTGTCAAACTAACCACAGAGCTTGAGGCAATCCAGCGAAGCTACACCAAGAGGATTGCCAAGATGAGGGAGACAAGCTACTGGGAGAGGCTGAAGGAACTGAACCTCTACTCCTTGGAGCGAAGACGGGAGAGATACGCAGTGATCTACATGTGGAAAATCCTGGAGGGACTAGCACCAAACTTTGGCATTGGGAGCTGGACCAACCGTCGAACAGGACGTCACTGTGTGGTGCCAAAGGTCCCGTCTTCCACATCTAGAATAAGGAGCAGGTATTGCAATAGCCTGGGATTCAAGGGCCCTCAACTCTTCAACAGGCTGCCGAGACATCTGCGAGACTTGCATGACGTGGAGGTGGATGTCTTTAAGAAACATCTCGACACCTTGTTATCCAGGATCCCGGATGAGCCCACAGCAAGACATGAGGGAAACCTAAGGGCAGCAGCAACAAACTCCCTCCTACACCAGTGGCCAACCTATACAGGCTGGAGATAAAGTGTGTAGCAGCAAGGGCGGTGCCCCAGCATGGCCTCAGCCGGATGGCTGAAACAGGTAAAAGAGTAAAAGAGTAAAAGAGTATACATATATATATATATATATATATATATATACATATATATATATATATATATACATATATATATATATATATATACATATATATATATATATATATATATATATATATATATATATATATATATATATATCTGCCGTTTTTCCCTGCGAGACAGATTGTGTTTAGACCGGGATTGTCCCTTTACCCATCTCCCGGGGACCCGTCGGATAAATGAAAATAAAATTAAAAATAAAAGCAAAAACAAAAACCATAACCTACATAAAAATAACCACTACCACAGTCACCAACAGTCTTCTAAACAGGAAACTTCTTCCTCTTTTTTAGCCATAATGAATCTGGCAAAAGAACTGGAAAAAAACATTCGAGCTATCACCCAGCACCACCCTCCACTATCACCCCACTGCACAAACTCCCATTGCTGCCATTAACAAACAAACAAATTAACAACACACCAAAACAATTAAAACCATCCACTCTCGCCTCTACATTTTTGCTTAACGCCCAAGGCATCAGCCCTTCCACCAATACTCAAAAATGGAAGATCAAATTCCTGGAGGACTGGATTGATGTCCATCCAAACCACATCCCTTTCTTCGTCCTCACTGAAACCCATCTCAGTAACCTCCACTTGGAAGCCGAGGTGAAAGTGAAAAATTTCAAAGCCATCCGTGCTGATCGCGCTGGCAGAAGAAAGGGCGGAACTGCCATTTATGTCCATAATTCTTTCTCAACAGAGGCTATGAACATATTCACTAATGGATACTGTGAGGCAGTCACTGTATTCAGTCAAACCAACAACCTATTAGTAGTTGGGCTCTATAGGCCACCCCAAACGCCTGTACCATGCTTCAAGGAATGCCTCAACAGCATAAAGTGTTTCATCCAAGAGTGTCACCCTGACAACATCTTAATGATGGGGGACTTCAACCTCCCCGGAGTTGACTGGTCCACAAACACCCTGCCACCAGGTTCTTCTGCCTCAACCTCTGACAGGGAAGCTGTGGAATCGCTTCTTGACTTCATGGATGATTTCTTCCTATCCCAACTAGTGCTCGAACCAACGAGGTGCCACAAAAACGTCCTAGACTTAATTTTCAGCAATCACACTGACAATATCCACAATATTGCAGTGGAGAAAACTCTACTCTCTGATCATGACATGGTTCTCTGTGATCTGAGATTCCACCGTCCAATATACAAACCCAATGTCATTTCTCCTGTCCATCCGTTTGACGCTATGGATTTCCACAATGCAAACTGGGAAGCGATCAGTCATGATCTTGCACATGTCGACTGGTCCTTCACGCACACTCATACACCCACCAACATCAAAAAGTCCTGGCAGACATTTGTGGACACTGTTACAAACATATGTGCTAAACACACCCCATTAAGAACTATAAACAAATCTAAGAGCAGAATCCCTAGAAATAGAAAAACGCTCATCAGAAAAATTAAGAGAACGAACAAAAAAATCAACAATCTGAAATACTGTCAGCAGCAACACATCAACTTGACTGCCATTTCATCACTAGAGATTAAAAAACATAACCTCCAAAACAACATAATGTCCCTCATCAACAATCAGAGAAGAGCTGAAGAGGCCTGGGCCATTGAGAAGATCAAACTCAATCCCAAAGTGTTCTTTTCATTTGCAAAAAAACACAAAATCACTGGCTCTACTGTTGGCCCTCTAATTGATGAAAATGGCACTCTTCAAGACAATGCTAAAACCATGGGTGAGATACTGCAGAAACAATACTGCTCTGTTTTCAGCAATCCTGATATGGCCGATCTGGGCTGTATCGGCGATGTTACTCCCCATTACACCTTATCGGACATAACGTTTGGCGCCCCTGATGTCTTGGCGGCAATAAAGGAAATCAAGCATAATTCAGCAGTAGGTCCCGATAGGTTCCCTGCTTGTGTCTTGAAGGCGTGTCAACACCAACTTGCTTCTCCTCTTGCCAATCTGTGGCGGAACTCACTGGATGCTGGATATGTGCCAGAAAACCTTCTATCCCAGTCTGTTGTCCCAGTTTTCAAAAAGGGAAACAAATCCCTTGCCGTGAATTACCGTCCAATCTCACTCACCTCTCATATCATTAAGGTATTTGAGCGAGTGGTGAGATCGCGAATGACCCACTTCCTTGAGAGTAACAATATGCTGAACTCCAACCAGCATGGATTCCGTAATGGAAGGGATTGCCTGACGCAACTACTGCATCACTTTGATGACATTTTGAGAGCCTTGGGAGAGGGTTCCAACACTGATGTTATCTACCTTGATTTCAGCAAGGCCTTTGACAGGGTTGATCATAACATTCTACTGAGAAAGCTGTCCAATATTGGTGTCACTGGAAAGCTGCTGCAGTGGATCAAGAGCTTCCTGTCAAACAGAACCCAACATGTTGTAGTTGAGGGAGTCAAATCAAGCCCAGCCAAAGTCAGTAGTGGAGTCCCACAAGGCACTGTGTTGGGCCCACTTCTCTTCATCATCTATATTAATGACATCACTGACATCATCAAACACAGCAACATTAAAATTTTCGCTGATGATTCCAAGCTCCAAAAGGTCATCAATGGCGTGGATGACCGGATAAGCCTTCAGTCAGACCTACTGGCTGTTACCCAATGGGCAGAAAAGAACAACATGTTACTGAACGAAGACAAATTCGAACTGATCCACTTTGGAAAAGAGGATGCTCTGAAACTCCCGTACTCCCTTCCCTCCGGGGAAACTCTCGTGGCATCTAACAACATCAGAGACTTGGGAGTAACCGTGGACAGCAACATAAGCTGGACCACGCATATAAGCAGCAAAGTTGACATGGCCCGCAGAATGTGTTCCTGGATCCTCAGAACCTTCCAGTCGAGAGATTCCCGCACCATTATCCTTCTCTTCTCTACTTTCGCCCGACCACA
>OZ024741.1:26935889-26940889 GCA_964016885.1 Eledone cirrhosa
CATAAACAAAAACAATACATCATAAAGATATAGAGTCCCTGCGAGGTCTGCCGACTTATCAAGAGGATACCTCATTTTACTAGTCTCAAGAACGCGTCTACACGACGTGAGAAAGAATCCCAAAAGGCGGAGGGGGAGATAGTCACGCGATATAACGGTCGAGAAACAGAGCTAAGCCTCTTATAACCCCGAAGAAAATACCACGGAGGCGGAGGGGGTATTTATATCGAAGCAGTAGAAGAGGTGGTGAAGGAGGCGAGAAGTATGAGTAATGGAAGCTTTTCAGCAGTCCCCACACTTCAAAGGTTGCTCGACCAGAGGATATATATATATACATATACGATATTAACAAATGGAAACTATATTTATAAAACCATATTTATTTCATTATACATATTTCAAGGATACCAAGTTAAATTATGGTATGCCTTCATCAGACAAAATACAATATATACCAGTTTTATAAATAAACATTGACGTACCCTTTCAAAATGCAACCGTTACTTTTGGAAGACATCAGGATAGTGGTTTGTTTATTTTAGTAAGTCGTTGTGTTAAGGAGAAGTAAAAAGACGGAGAGAGAGAGAAACGTGGAGAAAAGAAAGGGAGAGATAAATAAAGAAAAAGAAGAAAGAAAAAAAGAAAACAGAGGAAAACAACAGAGAGATATCACCAGACAGAGAAAAAAAATCAAGAGAGAGAAATATAGAGATAGAGAGAGGGGGAGAGAACGAAAACCTTAAGTCATGTCATTTTAAGTTGAGTTAACAATTGAGATGAAATGAATAAATAAAATTAGAAATATTAATATTCATGAATGGAATATACATATATAATATGAAAAATTAATCATTGTTTAATTATTAGATATTTAGTTTAAAAATTGAGATCAATATATTAAAAATTGGAATTTAAACATTACGAAATATATATATTGCTAGAGAAATTACCTATCATATAGCACGTACATATAGGCAAAGATACATAAATATATATATACACACACACTCAGAAAATACACATTATATCTACTCCTGCATATAATATATACATACAAAGCATAAGTGATTTTTTTTTTATTACTGCTATACATTCCTTGTGTTATTAAATAAAAAATTTTAGTATATATATATAAATATATAGGCTTAACTTTCATGCATTTATGGCTGTTAAATTATGCATATCTGCAATCAAAACTGCATGGGTAACTATGTACAGGTACACACACAATTCATAGATATACATGTATAAATATGTGTGTGCATATTCACCCAATTGGTAGACACGCGTCACTCATGCATATATACGGACAGACATATACTCATAAAAAAGCATATAACACATGTATATGTATGTTAATACACATATATACATACATAGTCGTATAGAGATAAGTATACATCAATATATTACATAGTACAATTGAGTATATAAAATACAAAAGGATTATATTTTGGAAATATAATTATATCAATATAAATTTAAAATACAAAAGGATTATATTTTGGAAATATAATTATATCAATATAACTTAAAAACAAAGGAATTCTACAAATATCAAAATATTAAAATATTTTAAAATATTATAGAATATTTTAAGTTAAAATAATATGTTTAATAGATTTAGTATAGAAATTTCTCTTACGTATATTTTAATCAAGATATTGAAAGGATAAACTTTTGAAAATTATGAGAAGCTATCAGAATAAAAACAACCTAATAAAAAATAAATAAAATATTATCTTACGTATATTTTATTTAAGATATTGGAAGGATAGACATTTTAGAGTAGTTTATTATATCTATATTTATATTTAAGAAGAAAATTTATACCTGAGTATTTAACCAAAGAAAATGAAAAAGGTGAAGGAATCTAATGATTTATCGACAGGTTTCACATATTAACCAAATTACTTAATTAATTATACTACATTTTAAATTTATATTTATATTTAAACGTTGAATTCAATCTATGTCTGCAGCAACTGAATAAATTATTCCTTAGATTAATGTAATTTTTGGTCTTTAATATAAAGAATATTTCCTCTATACAAAGATCGCAATTTTCTGAAGAGGAATTAAAAGGAGTAGCTTTTGAAATAATATTCCAAATCAGCGAATATTCAACATTATCTCGTTTTAGGTCCCATAATAGGCTAGATAGCAAAGTTGAAGATTTTTTGTTTGGATCTGTAAAAGAATTTTTATGATTATTGAAGCGGGATTTAAATTCTGTAGAGGTAGAACCGACATAATTAAATGAATTTAAATTAGTTTTAACATTACAATTATAAACTACATTTTTAGCTAAGCAGTTGTTATTTAACGGACAGTTGGATTTATTTCTACACAGTTACAATTATTCGATTGAATATTGCTTGGGTTATTATTGGTATTTTGGTTAGGTTTTAAGTTTCTATTATTAATTCTATTAATATTTTGCGCTAAATATTTAAAATAATATAAACAAACCACTATCCTGATGTCCTCCAAAAGTAATGGTCGCATTTTGAAAGGGTACGTCAATGCTTATTTGTAAAACTGATATATATATTGTATTTTGTCTGATGAAGGCATACCATAATTTAACTTGGTATCCTTGAAATATGTATAATGAAATAAATATGGTTTTATAAATATAGTTTCCGTTTATTAATATCGTATATCTACTCCAAATACTTGTCGAGTGCTTTATATCAGTTATAAAAATATTTACTTGTTGTATCCCAACAATTTAAATAGAACTTTTGCATATACATATTTATATATGTGAGAACTTTTGCATATATATATTTATATATGTGAGAAAAACCACAGACCCTCCATCTAAACTCACCTTTTGAAAAGCAGAAGAACTGCGAAACCGGTAAAGGAACCAAATAAATATATATATTTTTAAAAAAACTAAGACTCCAGTTGCATTTTCGATTTCATCTCTTTTTCTTTATATATATATTTATATATATTTATATTTATATATATTTCTATATATATATATATATATATATATATATTTAGAAACACACAGATACATGCGGACACACACATATATACACATGAATGTATCCGCACCCAACTGCGAGTTAAGGGTGCCAACTTCACCGATGTTGCTCAATGAATGACTGGGACAGACCAATTCAGTTTGAACCAGACTGAACCAGTATCAGAGTTAAAAATACATTATGAAGAGAGAAGAAACATTTAGATATAATTGGTAATAAAATGTATCATACCTAAACTGCTCCTAAATTCCTCGACTACGTAGTTTCGTGGCATAAACAAAAACAATATATCAAAGATATAGAGTCCTTGCGAGGTCTGCCAACTTATCAAGAGGATACCTCATTTTACTAGTCTCAAGAACGCGTCTACACGACGTGAGAAAGAATCCCAAAAGGCGGAGGGGGAGATAGTCACGCGATATAACGGTCGAGAAACAGAGCTAAGCCTCTTATAACCACGAAGAAAATACCACGGAGGCGGAGGGGGTATTCATATCGAGGCCGTAGAAGAGGTAGTGAAGAAGGCGAGAAGTACGAGTAATGGAAGCTTTCCAGTTGTCCCCACACTTCAAAGATTGCTCGACCAGAGGGAGTTATTAATATATTTAGAAACACACAGATACATGCGGACACACACATATATACACATGAATGTATCCGCACCCAACTGCGAGTTAAGGGTGCCAACTTCACCGATGTTGCTCAATGAATGACTGGGACAGACCAATTCAGTTTGAACCAGACTGAACCAGTATCAGAGTTAAAAATACATTATGAAGAGAGAAGAAACATTTAGATATAATTGGTAATAAAATGTATCATACCTAAACTGCTCCTAAATTCCTCGACTACGTAGTTTCGTGGCATAAACAAAAACAATATATCAAAGATATAGAGTCCTTGCGAGGTCTGCCAACTTATCAAGAGGATACCTCATTTTACTAGTCTCAAGAACGCGTCTACACGACGTGAGAAAGAATCCCAAAAGGCGGAGGGGGAGATAGTCACGCGATATAACGGTCGAGAAACAGAGCTAAGCCTTTGAAGTGTGGGGACAACTGGAAAGCTTCCATTACTCGTACTTCTCGCCTTCTTCACTACCTCTTCTACGGCCTCGATATGAATACCCCCTCCGCCTCCGTGGTATTTTCTTCGTGGTTATAAGAGGCTTAGCTCTGTTTCTCGACCGTTATATCGCGTGACTATCTCCCCCTCCGCCTTTTGGGATTCTTTCTCACGTCGTGTAGACGCGTTCTTGAGACTAGTAAAATGAGGTATCCTCTTGATAAGTTGGCAGACCTCGCAAGGACTCTAT
Organism: Eledone cirrhosa; assembly: GCA_964016885.1. NCBI lineage: Eukaryota > Metazoa > Mollusca > Cephalopoda > Octopoda > Eledonidae > Eledone > Eledone cirrhosa. Next base: position 26,940,207 of record OZ024741.1, read on the forward strand.
ATCTTTGATATATTGTTTTTGTTTATGCCACGAAACTACGTAGTCGAGGAATTTAGGAGCAGTTTAGGTATGATACATTTTATTACCAATTATATCTAAATGTTTCTTCTCTCTTCATAATGTATTTTTAACTCTGATACTGGTTCAGTCTGGTTCAAACTGAATTGGTCTGTCCCAGTCATTCATTGAGCAACATCGGTGAAGTTGGCACCCTTAACTCGCAGTTGGGTGCGGATACATTCATGTGTATATATGTGTGTGTCCGCATGTATCTGTGTGTTTCTAAATATATTAATAACTCCCTCTGGTCGAGCAATCTTTGAAGTGTGGGGACAACTGGAAAGCTTCCATTACTCGTACTTCTCGCCTTCTTCACTACCTCTTCTACGGCCTCGATATGAATACCCCCTCCGCCTCCGTGGTATTTTCTTCGTGGTTATAAGAGGCTTAGCTCTGTTTCTCGACCGTTATATCGCGTGACTATCTCCCCCTCCGCCTTTTGGGATTCTTTCTCACGTCGTGTAGACGCGTTCTTGAGACTAGTAAAATGAGGTATCCTCTTGATAAGTTGGCAGACCTCGCAAGGACTCTATATCTTTGATATATTGTTTTTGTTTATGCCACGAAACTACGTAGTCGAGGAATTTAGGAGCAGTTTAGGTATGATACATTTTATTACCAAT
>OZ024741.1:26955889-26983389 GCA_964016885.1 Eledone cirrhosa
AAGTATTAGGAAAGAAATATATAAAAGGAAAAAGGAAGAGAGAGAGAAGAAATAACGACAAATATTTTCAAATATTAAGTCAAATTGAGGCAACCAATTAAATAACATGAAATTTTTAATATCTGTTGTATTTGGTTATGTTTAAGCTAATTATACTTATATATTATATCAAATTAAACAATATAAAAATATTTTCTATTGCCATCAGGTACATAGTTTAATTAAGTAATATATTCATTAAATATTTTGTTACAATATTTAAAATATTTAAAAGCATATTTAAATAATTATTAAATATGTATAAGGATATTTATTAAAACATATGCATATATCACCATCAGTATATATATTTTATTTTATATTATATTAAGATCATTTATTATCTGAATTATTTTATTTTCTTTATCAAATCATTTCAATTCATTACAGGATTAATTTGTAGTTATATTTATTCTCAAAAGTTTTATTATTTCGAATTGAGGAAAAAATTGGGGGAAAAAATAAGGACTAGATCTATAATTTGGTATGCTCTGCCAGCATCTTTAGCTATTAAAACACCTGTCGCACATTTATTTTTTAAAGCCTTGGATAACTGCTTCCCTAGATCACATAAGTATTATTATGATGATGATGATTACTCTATCTTCAATAGACACACAGTTAAACTCTTATTGAACAACTATGAATATTGCTCAAAATATAGCAACTTATTCGCATATCACCATCGGTATATGCATTTTATATAATGTTTAGAATTATTATCTGAATTATTCTTTTTACATTATAAACAGTTCAATTCATTAGTTGTCATTTACTTATAGGATTAATAAGTAGTTATATTTACTCTTGAAAGTATTATTATTTCGATTTTAATTCCGTAACTATATCATATATAGTTTCCCTTTAAGGATTAATATTAAACAGTATAAATCATGTTAAATATACATTATTAATCCATTTGGATAGAACGAAAATTATATACGAAGAATGTAAACAAAGGAAGGTAATCCGTACAACGTATGTGATCATTTATATTAACTAAGTGCTTTGAAAACCAGAAGATATTTCAAACCGCAAATTCAGAAAATTCTAGTTATACAATGACCATTCTAAAACCGAACTTAGGATACTGAATCACATCATGAGATTAATTTACTATATAAAAAAAAAAACGATATACAATTTTTAAGGTAAGGCAAAACATTATATATATAATAATAATAATATTTCAAGAATTATTAATAATAGTCAATATTTTTCTTCTTAGTCAGTACCTCCGAAATATATATATAATAAAACATATATTTTGATTATGTGAACGTCTTCATTTATTAATATTTGAATAATATATATATATATATATATATATATATATATATAATAAAGATAGTTATAATAGTTCCATATATTTTATTATACGTATTTCGAATACAAAATCATCCTGCGACAGATGTCTTCAGATAAAAAATAAGGTACAATGATAGGAGGCATAATAGCACTTGTTTATAGGATAGTGCTAAGTCTACATATGACAGAAATATATGTGTTAATACTATAGTAAGAAATAGATAGGAAAAGAGAAGAAAAGGAAAGAAGAGAAAAAAGGAAAAAGAAAAAGAAGAAAAAAAGCAAGAAAAGACAGAGAGATCAGGAACGCTGTCAAATTGAACGGTTAGAAAATAAATTGATGAGGTATATGTGCGAATATTATAGAAAGTATTCAAATATTAGAGGTCTAAATATAGAAACTGTATATTATTATATATTTTACTAAAAATTGGTTTAAGAAGTGTAAAAATATATTAATAAAATAAATATAAGATTTTTATAAAATAAAATAAAAGTAGTCTATGTCAAAGTTAATAATTTCTAGTAAAAATAAATATGTGGGGTATACTATTTAATTTTTATTTTATATCATCAAGTAAATAAAGGAAATTGCTAGAAGGATTTATAAACGTAGAAAACACAGAGAAAATCTATTATAATATGACGTCATCTTTTGTTTACAAAATCTACGAAGGTTTGAGTGAACATCTAAGGCTATAGAAAAGAAGATCAAAGGCTTAATATATAATGAGAAAACCAAAATAATACATTGTAGAATATAATGAAAGGTGTGTAAAGATGACCGTGACTCGTGGAATATGTTATAGGACATCAGCTATATACTCTGTGAAAGGTCTTGTAGGACTTATGATTACAAAGTCCAAATAAATCGGTTCTTCGATTTATTATTGTGTTGAAATTCGAGATAATGGTAAATTTTTCAGCTAGACAAATTGAAAACACTAGATATGGAAGCATTGGAGTATGGATAAGCGTTGTAGATTTTACGCCAAGAAATTTCGTAATTTATGTTTTTGTCTTTTTAAGGACTAAATAAGTTCTGAGAGTGCGGTGCTGGTCCTTTTAAGTGGAGATTTAAATGTAGGAGAATGATTATAGAATCTTGCTTTTAAGGAGGTGGAAGTAGAGCCAATGTAGGTATAGGTATTGGTACTAGTTACCACTTTACATTCGTATACTAGGTTTTTATCAAGACAGAAATTACTAAGAAGACAATTAGTTCTAATAGGGCAGTTGCATTTACGATTAAGATTATTTACAGAGTTATTGGCAAGTGGCCCAGGATTAATTATATTAGCATCAGGAGTGGTGGAATTAACTAAAGGAGGTGCTAAAGTTTCTAGATTTACATTACTATTTGATGCATTCCTCAAAGTTACGTTTGACGTCGTATTTATACTTGTGTTATTTTGCCTACTGTTTACATTGACATCGGGCCTTTTAGTGTTATTACTATGACTCTCATGGTTGGATGCATATGAGTTATTATTTAATATTTTAGAATTATGTCTTGAGATAATTTTTGAAAAATTCGAAGTAGTAGAATACGAGAATTTAATAGTATGCCTATTGAAAATCTTGCTATATATAATTGAAGGAGGGAAGCTGTTATGTAAAGCCCTAAAATATAATTTAGGGGTATTATTAATAACGGAAAGAGAGAAGGGAGCGTTGTACCAAAGGATATTTTTACATCTAGGTCTCCTCCTTTTGTTAGCAGTATGATTATTACTAACTACTACGCATATATATATATTGCTGAGATTTCTCTGTTGTTATTCTGAGTTGTATAGCCTGCCATTGATAATGCAAACATAAGTGTGTGCGTGTGTGTGTGTATATATATATATATATATATATAATATAAGATCAAAATATGGTTAAAGGAGTTCCATATATTTTATTATGCGCATTTCAAAAACAAACATCATCAAGCAATAATATTTGTGTTTTCATCAGATAAAACAGGAGAACATGATATGAAGGCTAAAAAACACTTGTTGATAGTGCAGTTTTAAATCAACATATGAAAAGTGGTTTTAGATTGATGTGTGATATTGGGAAAAATATTTTATTTAGAGAGGGGGGGAAAAGGATGAGAAGGGAAGGAGATGAGAGGGAGAGATGGGTGATAGAGAGAAAGAGATAGTTTTTATAACTGAGAGGAGATATATTTTTTTTATATAGAGGGGTTGAAAACCGTTGGAAGATACTGTATAAATTAAAAATTTTGAAAATTAACGAAGGGGGGATATGTGCGAGGAAAAAATATTAAATACTAAATCTCTTCCTTCCAATATTGAATTTCATAATAACAGTAATAGTACTCCCGACGTCATTGTAAACCCTAGGCTAACTTCTGTAAACCCAAATACAACGTCAAACACAACTTCGCTAAATGTTCATAATCCAACTCTAAATCAAGAAACTATTATTCCTATTATTCCTATCGCAAACTACTTCTCCAATCCAATTCCTTCTATAGATAACACTAGATCACTCATTAATAATCTCTCTAATTGCAACTGCCGCATTAAAAATAAATGTCCTCTCAACAACCATTGCCTCGATAAAAACTTAATTTATGAATGTAAAATTATAACTAGCACCAATTCCTTCACCTATTTTGGCTCCACTTCCACCTCTTTTAAAGCTCGTCTCTATAATCATCATTCATCTTTCAAATACAAACTTAAAAGAACTAACACTGCTCTCTCAGAACTCATATGGTCCTTAAAAGACAAAAACATTAAATATAGCATCTTTTGGAAAAAGATTTCTTCTGCATCCTCATACTTGAACAGCTCTCTATCTAAAATCTGTAATCTCTGCCTAAATGAAAAATTTACCATTATCTCTAACCTAGAATCCATAATAAATAGACGCTCAGATTTGTTTTCTATCTGCCTCCATAAATTCCATAGAACTTTTCACAAAGTATACAGTTAATATTCAATTCTTTATCAATTTAGAATCTTTTCTCAAAGGCACATATACATACACCTCTTTAAAATATACCCATCTACCTTACTTTAAAGGGCATTATACACTCTATAATACTCGTTTACTCATTACCCTCATTCTATCTTCTCGTAAAACAATAACATTTGTTTTTGACATTTTGAATATTCATCCGCAATCATTATTATTTTTTCTCTCTATCATAAATCTTTTTAATCTCAATTTCATCCTTAATTTATTATTATTTTTTTCTCCCCATCAACGAACTCATTATTAATACATATGAATTCAATATACAAACTTTAACTTCACATTATTTTTCTCAAATCCTTCTACACATAAACCTTAACATTTCTCTCTTTGCTAATTTTGAAATTGCCACAATACATACATTTCTTCTTTTGACGTTAGAATATTCACCCACAATTATTATTTTTTCTCTCTATCTTCATACATAATTTCCCTTCGTTAATTTTTAAATTCCTTTAATTTATACATTATCTTCCAACGGTTCCCAACCTCTCTATATTAAAACAATATATCTTTTTCTCAGTTATAAAAACTATCTCTTTCTCTCTATCACCCATCTCTCCCTCTCCACCTTCACTCTCATCTCCTCCCCCTTTTTTTCATCCTTCCCCCCCCCCTCCCTAAATAAAATATTTTTTCCTCGCACATATCCCCCCTTCGTTAATTTTCAAAATTTTTAATTTATACAGTATCTTCCAACGGTTTTCAACCCCTCTATATAAAAAAAATATATCTCCTCTCAGTTATAAAAACTATCTCTTTCTCTCTATCACCCATCTCTCCCTCTCATCTCCTTCCCTTCTCATCCTTTCCCCCCCCCTCTCTAAATAAAATATTTTTCCCAATATAACACATCAATCTAAAACCACTTTTCATATGTTGATTTAAAACTGCACTATCAACAAGTGTTTTTTAGCCTTCATATCATGTTCTCCTGTTTTATCTGATGAAAACACAAATATTATTGCTTGATGATGTTTGTTTTTGAAATGCGCATAATAAAATATATGGAACTCCTTTAACCATCTTTTGATCTTATATTATGCATACTCCAGTCCCACAAACTGTAGAGTGCTTCTTATCCGATATCTGCATTGCTTTATTGTACTACAATAAAACTCACCTCCTACATATATATATATATATATATATATATATATATATATATATATATATATATATATAAATGGAAAAAATGAAACGAAATTTCATTTCTCACTCTTAGTACGGCTGTTACTTAAATATAAGTATGTATACTGTTGTATGGACTGGGAATCGAACTCACAACCTCATTGTTGTATGGACTGTTAAATTCGTTTTATTCAATTTACACGTGCTCACACATTTGCATATGAATCACGTGACCTGGGCAGTCAGTCAGCGTTGGTATTAAAAACTCGGTCACAGACTGCTGCTGTCACTTACTTTATGTTATTCTGCTACTGTGAGGAGGGGCGTTTTGGTTGTTTCGTACAATACACAAATTATTTGATATTATTGATATAACTCGTTGTGTTTTCTCTGCGAGTACCGAGAGGAATACAACAGAGTTTATTGGCGTCGCCGATAGGATTTACCTACATTGCCGGGAAATTGTTTATCATAAAAACATGGCGGAACAACAAACAGCAGAGCTAATAAAGTTGTTTAGAGAACAGATGGAACAACAAATGCAACAACACAAGAAAGATATGGACACTCTGATAAAACTGTTTGGTGCTCGAGATTCTGAACAACAGAGTTTATTGGCGTCACCAGTTGCTTCGACACCAACAGCATTCATCCCACCATTTGCTGCTTTTGATTCAACAACAGAACTATGGCCCGATTACTGGTCAAGATTCTGCACGTTTGTGGCTGCTAACGCTGTACCCGAGCAACGCATGGCACAAGTGTTCCTGACTAATCAGACGGCTGCTATCTACAAACAACTTGCAAATCTGGCTGCTCAACAAAATCCGCCTAAGGATATCAACAAGTTGACAATGGACGAAATTGTTGACTTCATGAAAGAACAGTTCGACCCAAAACTTTTCATTGTGAGAGAACGTTTCAAGTTCTGGAGTGACATGCAACGGAAGCCAATGCGAAACTCTCCAGGAGCTGGAAGCACGTATACGTCAGGATGCAGCTACCTGTGATTTTTACCTTCGATCACAAATCCACAAGATGAAGCTCTAAGACAGAGATTTATATGTTCTGTCAATAATGAAGCTGTGTTGAAGGCTATTTTCAAGATCAAGGATACAGAACTAGATTTCGCCCGTGCTGTCCAAGTTGCCATCGGGACCGAAGATGCAGCAAAGGTTGCCAAGGAAACTGTTTACGGTTCCAAAACCAAGCAAGTCTACAAGGTCCAGCAGAACAAGAACAAGGGTCCTCGAAAGAACCATCAGCAGTCTTATTCCACAGACCAGGAGATGTGCTACCGATGTGGAAAGGCCCACAAAGCGATAGACTGCCCCTTCAAAGAAGCCAAATGTCATTTTTATGACAAAAAGGGACATTTGCAAGCGGTGTGTAGAAAGAAACAACATCAGCAACGTAATCATCACTCACAGAATTACGTGAAAAGAATCACGAAAGCTGAGCTAGTCAAGGCGATCCTTCGTGAAGTTCCCCACGATACTCATAGTTTGAATGTGCCAATAACAATCCAGAACAGACTTTTCACAATGGAATTGGACACAGCTACTACAGGCAATTTTGTTTCCTTGTCAGTTTGGAAACAATTAGGAAAACCGAAGCTGCAAGATGTCAAACATCAGTTTGAATCTGCCAGCAAGCACGACCTGCCCGTTCTGGGAACTTTCATGGGCCAAACCAAGGATCCAACGACCGGTAAACGGAATTCAATACCCTACATCGTCACCAAGATCCCTGATCTTAATTTGCTGGGACGAAACGCTATCCAGACTCTGGGAATTTCCGTGAACAATGCTCTAGGATTGAAAAGCATAGACAGCCAGGCCAAGAGTGAGGGTGCAGAAGTGATGCATCCAAAGACCTCAAATGAGCCCTATATTTCCATGCAACGAGATTGTCACAACATATGTGATGAATTCCCAGATTTCTTCAAGCAAGAATTGGGATGTCTTAATGACTTCGAACTGGAAGTGAAGTTCAAGTCGGATGCGACACCGGTCTTTCACAAGGCACGCCCGGTCCCGTTTGCTCTTCGTGATGACCTGGCCAAAGGTTACGAAGAAGGCATCGCCAAAGGAATCTGGAAGCCAGTACAGTTCAACGAATACGGAACGCCAGTGGTACCGATTCGTAAAGCACTTACTTCAGGCAACCTGAAGCCCAAACTACGGATTTGTGGTGACTACTCTGTGGGAATTAATGACCAACTTGCAGATCATCGTCATCCAATGCCACTCCCAGAGGAACTGATGCAGAAGCTCGGAGGTGGATTCGGATACACAAAGATTGATCTTGCTGATGCCTATAATCAGATCAAGCTGGCTCCAGAAAGTCAATGCAGGCTTGCACTCAGCACTCACCGTGGGGTGCTCCTGCAGGAACGACTCCCTTTCGGAATCAAGTCAGCACCTGGTTACTTTCAGGAGATCATGGAAAACCTGACTCAAGATCTACCTGGTGTGGCCGTCTTCCAGGACGACATGCTCGTCAGTGGGAAAGATGCAAACGATCACCTGAACAACCTAAAGTGTCTGCTCACACGTCTGTGCGACAAAGGACTCAGATGTCGCCGTGACAAGTGCCAGTTTGCACTACCCAGTGTGGAATACCTTGGACACACCTTGTAGGCTGAAAGGATCGCGAAGGGATCCAAGGTCGAAGCAGTTTTAAAGATGCCACCTCCAACGAACGTCTCAAGCTTGAAGTCTTTCTTGGGTTCAGTTCAGTTCTATGGAAAGTTTATCCCAAACCTGGCCAGCATAGCAGAGCCACTCTATTGCCTTACGAAAAAAACGACTACTTGGAAGTGGGGAGATGAAGAACAGTCAGCTTTCGATCAGTCGAAAAATGTGCTTTCATCGGATCGAGTTCTGATACACTTCGATCCAAACAAAACTTTGGGACTGGCTTGCGACGCGTCAAACGTTGGTATTGGAGCAGTCCTGTTTCATCGCTATCCTGATGGAAGCGAGCGCCCAATATCCAATGTGTCCAAGACTCTTACTTCTGCACAGCGTAACTACGGCCAAATTCAAAAGGAAGCCCTGGCCATCATATTTGGCTTGCAGAAGTTCTATCAGTATCTGTACAGACATCAGTTTATACTCGTAACTGACCACAAGCCACTGACATCACTGTTCAGTCCGAGGAAAGGGACGCCACTTCTTGCTGCTAACCGACTAGCACGGTGGGCCCTGTGGCTGAACCAGTTTGAATACACCATCGAATATCGGAAAACAGCGGATCATGGCAATGCAGATGCCCTCAGTCGCTTGCCATTTGGTAATGACATCGACTTTGACAGGAAGGAAAATGGTGAAGACATGGACATGGTGTGCGCCATCAAAGCTCTCAGTCTTCAAGTCCAACCTATCGATGCTAACGTCCTCCGTCAAGAGTCAGGGAAAGATCCAGTGATATCTACAGTGATACGCTACGTCCGTGAAGGCTGGCCACCAAAGAATACTGAGATCAATGACGAAGTCAATAAGTTCCGGAAGTTATCGGATTCACTCAGTATCTGCCACGGATGCCTTATCCATGGATCGAGAGTTGTGATTCCACATAGCTTACAGCCAAAGATCCTCAATCTTCTGCATCTCGGACACTTTGGCATGGAGCACATGAAACAATTGGCAAGAACTGCTGTTTATTGGCCTGGTATCGATGCTGCTATAGAGAAAACCAGTCGTGTGGTGAACATCAAAACCAGCCATCCAAGTCTCCAGTTCACCCATGGATGTTACCTGAAAAGCCGTGGAGCCGCTTACACCTGGACCATGCAATAAATTTCATGGGCAGTAATTGGTTGGTGATCACGGATGCTTATTCCAAGTATCCATGCATTCATCCTACGTCATCCACGTCCTTCAGAGCCACTTTAGATCTACTTGAAGAAGACTTTGCGCACTTCGGATTTCCTCACACGCTAGTCACCGATAATGCACCAACTTTTATTTCTGAGGAGTTCCAGAGCTGGTGCAAAGAACATGGGATCACGCACCTGACAGGGGCACCTTACCACCCAGCTACCAACGGAGCAGCGGAACGTTTGGTGCAGACCTTCAAACAAGCTCTGAGGAAGACTTCTCTTCCGCCGAAGCGAGCACTTCAAGAGTTCTTGATGCAGTACTGGAAAACACCGACATCCAGTGGATTCTCTCCGAGTGAACTTTTGAATCACCGGCAGATACAGACAAGGATTGATTCTCTGCTGCCCTCGCCAGCACACATCGCTCAAGGCAAGCAGTCTAAGGAAGCATATAAGTCTCAGATGACTCCGGACTCGGCAGGTGTCGCTAAGGTTACCAGGCAGTACAAGGCTGGAATCCTGTGTATGCACTGTACTACGGACCTCGCCGAGACAAAGATCCCCGATGGGTACCAGCAATCATTAAGAAGTCATTGGGTACTCGCTGCTTCAACGTTAAGGTCATACCTCATGGCCCGGTGTGGAGACGACACTGGGAACAGCTGCAACCGCGGTACACTACTGAGGAAGACAATGAACCTGGTGATGCAGTAGACACTGTTTTTGAATTTGCAACAGATCACCCGATGGAGATCTCGGAAATCGTGTCACTAACTCCAAGACAGACCAGACCCAAGACCTTGTTGCCCATTCTAGAGTATGGACCAGACAATCGAAGACGGTCCAAGAGAACTCGTAAACCCCCAGAGAGACTTTGCTGTTGATGCTTCTTTTGTCGCATCAATTTAGGTGGGGAGGTGTTGTATGGACTGGGAATCGAACTCACAACATCATTGTTGTATGGACTGTTAAATTCGTTTTATTCAATTTACACGTGCTCACACATTTGCATATGAATCACGTGACCTGGGCAGTCAGTCAGCGTTGGTATTAAAAACTCGGTCACAGACTGCTGCTGTCACTTACTTTATGTTATTCTGCTACTGTGAGGAGGGGCGTTTTGGTTGTTTCGTACAATACACAAATTATTTGATATTATTGATATAACTCGTGTTTTCTCTGCGAGTACCGAGAGGAATACAACATATATACATATATGTATACAGATGTACAGTAGTATGTATGTATTTATATATACATACATGCACACATATATATATGTACGTATGTTAAACACTGTACGGCTTAATTCGGGATGTTTGTTTACAAACAAACCGAGCATTATAATAAATGTTTGGTAAATCCATACATACATATATATATGTGTGCATGTATGTATATATATATACATACTACTGTACGTCTGTATACATATATGTATGTACGTATACATACTTATATATATAATTGTAAGAGACTATTTTGAGTTTCTAACTCAGTATATGATATATATATATATATATATGTTATTACAACATCCAGCCCGAAACAAATGAGGTCGTGTAGGTGTCACGACAAAAAAACACACAGTCCACACTGTAATGTGGCCGTGTAGGCAACACGGTAAAAACCTCCCAGTTCCACACTGTAAATGTGGTTGGTGTTAGGAAGGGCATCCAGCCGTAGAAAACCCGCCAGACAGTCCTATGCGAGCAAGAAAACCCCCGTCCAAACCCATGCAAGCATGGAATATGGACGTTAAACGATGATGATGATGATGATGATGATGTTATATATATAGTTATTACATAACTAAATATATATATATATATATATATATATATATATATATATATATACACACACATGGAGTAGAAAGGGCTTTTTGCAGGAGACAAGGCAACATCCTTGATGGTGGTGTCAAGTACTTGGGTTTATATAATTTTCTCATGTTGTGCTTAGGTGGATTGGCAGTATCGGTAGAGGGTCAGTCACCATGCTTTGACGCATAGAGTTACGGCCCTTTTCATTTTGAGTTCAAATCCGACCGAGGTCAACTTTGCCTTTCATCCTTACGGGGTCTATAAAATAAAGCACCAGTAATGTACTGGCCTTGTGCCAAAAGTAAAAACAATTATTATTATTATCATCATTATTATTATTTGTGTTTTTCCTCTTCAGTTTTGTTTCCATTTCTTGCCGTGTGTCTTCCTGACACCTAGATCAGAGAAATTCACTACATACATTGATAAGCCACAAACATAAACGCACCGGATTATTCATGCCATCTACTTTACATAGCTCATCATTGACTTTGCCATATAGTTTGAAGTCATCCATATAAAATAGATGGTTTATTTTTCTGTTGTCAATTTTATAATTGTAACTTGTTCTGTTAGCTTCGATTGTAAGAGGTATTAGACCTGTACAAAACATTACAGGTAAAAGTGAGTAACCTTGAAAAATGTCACAGCTGGTTTTGATATTATTTGAATAATATAATTGGAGATTCGTGTTCCACAATGACATATTATATTTCAAATGAAATTACGGGAGAAATTTTGAAGATGTCCAGCGAATTCAAAATAAATGACTGTCACATATTGTCAAAAGCCGTTTAGTAGTCATTCCATGTGGAACTTAGCTTTCTACACTTGTTATGATAATTCTCATGGACCATACATTAATTAATAGCCGATCTTTACATCCATACAAACCTCTTGTTGGCACCCTTTTTGTTCAATAAGGAAAACATTGTTCTCTTCCATAAATGCATGTTTTCTCCATGAGAATAAATGTTAAAACCTTATAATTGGTTGATAAACAGGTTATAGGCCGATCGTTGTTTTGGCCTTTGATTTCACAATTCTTTGGTAGTAAGTACGCAAAACCACTTGTTATCCTGTCAGGTGTTTTTTCAGGATCTTTCATAATCTCATTGAACAGCTGGACTAATTATTTATGTACAAACGAGAGTGATGAAAGCCATAAATTTGACACCTTATCTTTACCAGATTTCCACTTATGAGCCTTTGTGTGTGCCATCCTTAGGTCTGCTATTCAGATGTCTTCCTATGCCTGTTCTTGCAAATTTTTGTAGGATTTTCCCATACGTCTAATCCAATCTACATTTTCATTGTATGTCTCTCCAAATCTTTCTCCAAAAGTTTTCAATTTCTTCCATGGAAGGGGGAGGGGGTATTCAATGGTTATCTTCTTCCTTATTTCTCTCTATAAAATGATTTGGCATTGGATGTGAACAACTTATTTTGCTTGTAAAGATTGTTTCTCTTCTCAAATCTTTGTATTCTTTGAGCTTTTACTTGGACTTTTTGTTTCAGTATTTCCTTTGTTGATATCAGCTCTTCTCCTGATTAAAATCCATATTTTCTCTTCAGCTTTCTTCCATTTTTTTAACCTTACATTATTTTCAGAGATTAGTTCATTTAATATTGATATTTCCTCTTTCATTAATTCAATCTCTTTTTCTGTTTTACTTCTCCATTGTGGATTTCTTCTTAAGTTTGGCTTCCTTAGTTTTTCTTTGGAGCCATACAACTTGTTTCAATTACCCTAGCAAATAATTTCATTTAATTCGATAAGATCAGGTTCTAATTCTTGCAGGATTTCTTTTGTTGCAGAGTTACTAATTTTTATTTTTATTTTAATTTAATTTATTTATTCTTTTTTTGGTTTGTATTTTAAAAGACTTCGAAGTGGTTCTCTATCATTTATACTTGCATGTCTTTCAATGGCTAGCTCATTCAGAATTTTCTGCTTCACTTCGATCATGGACTCTCTTGTGTTCTTCAGTAAATACTTGGTCTTCAAATTCTGTTTCTTTCCCACTTTCCCAGTTATTTTCATCAGGGTCATTAGAGTTTCTTACTTCTTCAATCCTTTGCCTGGTTTGGTCAAATGATAACCTTTCAGTTAAGACATGTCACTGGCTACGCTCTTTATCTGATTCTTCATTTCCTTCCTGTCTTATATTTAACCCTTTAGCATTTAAACCGGCTATATCCAGCCAGAATTCTACCATCTCTTTCTGTTCAAACTGGCCATAACTGGCCACTCAAACTGATGTTAAAGTATTGTCCTCAAAATAAATAATATCAAAATCTCATAGATTCAATATTGTGTGGGATAATTATGTGAGATTAAACATTTTCTGTGAAAATACAATAGTAAATATAGAGTATTGTAAATGCTAAAGAGTTAAGTCAGTTTCCACTGCATGCCTGTTTGCAATTAATTCCATATCTGTGAGTTTATTATTTCTGAAGATATCCCTCTTAACATTTGCTAACCTGTTTTCGTCCAAATAACATCTGCTATCTTGACTTAGTGTTCTCCATATTTTGTTAGAGTTTGTGATGTGCCTCTGAAGAGATGGCTTACCTATTGCATAGTAATAAGTGTATATTACTTCTTTATAGTCTTCCCGGATCCATTTGATCCTTTTAGATATTTCTTTCTGTGGTGGTTATAGTGGTGAACTTGAAGAGCTTGAGTTGGGGCAGTCCCAGATCAAATGATCATCCAGGTCCGTATTCAAAGAAAAGTTTGTGCCAGTGGATGACGTTTTGACCTCAGGCTGACACTTTTATGATTAATCATGGGACAAGCGATTTGGTGTTGCTGTTGTTGTTGATATCTATATATTGTTACTTTTTTCACATAACTCATTCTATCATAACCTGGCCAAAACTGACTCTGGTTCTGGGAAATAAAACCACCAATTTTAAGGGGTTCCAGTTTAAATTTAAATCTTCCAGCATAATTTGATTTAATAAATAGATATTAAGTTACTATTTTAATAATGAACTAGTTAATAATTTTAGTAAATCCCTCAAAATTCTTCATGAATTAATTGAAATAGAGTATATTTCATTAGAAATGCAGTCATGAAAGAGTTAAAACATTTGCTGCCTCTACATACAAATTGTTTAACCTTTTAGTTACCAACCCAGCCAAAACTGGCTCTAGTTCTATGAAATAAAACCACCCATTTTAAAGGTTTCTAATTTAAATGAAAATCTTTCAATATAATTTTATATAAGAACCTTACATTAAGTTACTATCTTAGTAATGAAATAATTAATAACTTTAGTAAATCCCTCAAAAATCATTTCATTATAAATACAGTGCTGATAGGGTTAAATCTGTTTCAACTATGAGAAATATAATTCTAAATACAAGACAATTCTATCGGTAAATAACATGACACAGAAAAGACTATAGCAGTCACTGGCTGATATGATTGGACCATATTAGTAATTTCATCTTCCCCCAGCAGGACAATCTAATTCTAAATATATATATTATTATTGTTGTTGTTGTCATCGTTGTTGTCATCATCACCGTCATCTCTACCATCATCATCATCACTATCATTATCACTATCATCATCACCACTACCATCATCATCATCCATCATCACCACCACCACCACCATCATGACCATCACCACCATCTCCATCATCACCACCACCATCATCACCACCATCACCATCATCACCGCCACCATCATCACCACCGCCACCATCATCACCGCCATCACCATCATCACCACCACCATCATCATCACAACCACCATCACCACCACCACCATCACCACCACCACCACCATCACCATCACCACCACCACCACCATCACCACCACCACCATCACTACCACCATCATACACATGGGCTCCTATGTATGTGTTGTTTATGCTGGCCATTTCTCCTTTAACCAAACAGAAATACAAAGCCACTTCCTTGCTGCCAGCTATTACAGAACTAAAATGTCAGACATATCTCTATTATGGTAATTATTATCTATATGTTGTTCCCCTCTTATGTCTGTTTTCTTCTAATTTAAATAATTCTAAGTTTATAAACAGGACAAAATTTAATTTCAAATATAAACTATTTAAGTATCCTCACATATAATATTTCAGAGCAATAACTGTAATATTGACCACTATACATGTTTCCCCCTCCACTCTCGACAACCTAGACAGAACCACCATCAACCTAAACACCCTCTGTCCTTCAATATATATATAACAAATATCATCAGACCACAGTCACCCTCAATATCTTGTTTCTATTGAGTTGTGGCTACCAAATAAATCATTACTGACTTGGTCTATGTAGACCTGTCCAACCCTTGCTAGCAGAGAAAGCAGACGTTAAATCAACAATGATGATGATGATATATATATATATATATCATCATCATCATTGTTTAATGTCCATCTTCCACACTAGCATGGGTTAGACGGGAGTTGTCCCAATTTGAGGCAAGGTTGGTCGGGTGACCGTGTCCCACTCATATAGGACTGTCTGGCAGGTTTTCTACGGCTGGATGCCCTTCCTAACACCAACCACATTTACAGTATGGACTGGGAACTTTTTACCGTGTTACCTACATGGCCACATTACAGCGTGGACTGTGTGTTTTTTTGTAGTGACACCTACACGATCTCGATCTCATTATCTCAGTAATTTGGACTGGATGTTGTGGTACCAACTTTACAGAGAGAGGGTGGTGTTGGTGGAGTGGGAGGATGGAGTAGGGGTAGTGGATTGGGGTGTATATTTGGTTAAGAGGTGCCTATTGACTGTAGGTTTCCCTTTGTACATAGGCAAGGCGGGTCTTCTGTATTACTGCGTGGTGCCAAAGATCTCGGTCCAGTGACATTGTCTTAGAGAGGTGCAAGTGTGTAAGGTCAGAATTTATCAAATCATCCCAGGTTTTTCTGGGTCTACCTACTCCGTAACTTCCATCAATTTTGATCGCCCTGCACTTTTTTTATACAACTGTCATCTTTCATGCGCATCACATGACCATACCAACGTAGTCTTCTGTCAAGTAAACAGCATCTGATCCCTCTTATTCCTAATTTCTCACTTAGTTCATTTATGTTTTGCCATTCACGTATATTACTATTACACATCCAATGGAGCATGCATGCTTCATTCCTTTCCATTCTGCGCAGGTCCTCTGCACACAATGCCCATGTCTCACTGCCATGTAGCATTGCTGTTCGTATACAGGCATCATACAATCTGCCTTTCATTTTTAGAGAGAAACCTTTTGTGGCCAACAGCAGTATAAGCTCTCTCTAACTCTGGCTACTGTACTTTCAGAGCACCCTCCACCACTGCTGATTTTGTCATCCAGGTAACGGAAAATGTCCACTATTTCTATAGAACCAACTGGGCAATAGAAGGAGCTAGTATCCTGTGGGCACTTGCTACTTGTTGCACCTGAGCATCGGCCACATATATAATCTACGTTCTTAGATAGTTTACCTGTGATCCCACTACATCTTTTATGTACCCATAGTTTGCATTTGGGACATAAAATGGAATTTCTACCTACTCCTTTCCTACACACTGAGCATGGCCATTTCCCATACTAGAACTTTAGTCTTAACTTTAAGGCCCTTTGTGTGTGTATATATATACCTTCTGCTTCATCTTAAAAAAAGGAAGGACAACAGGTTGTTCTCAGTTGCTAACCTGGTCTTCTTCTTCTTCTTGAAAGGGTTGTGACGGCAACCGTCTCCAACTGATCCAGCTGGATCCCCAAGTGAGACCAGCCAATCTCATGGATGTTATCCAACCATTTTGCTCGGGATCTACCTCTGGGTCTCCTGCCAGTTGGTTTTGCCAGTAAAATGGAAAAGCAGACGTAAAAACGATGATGATATATATATCATCACTATAATGGTGGTGATGGTAGTGGGGGTGGTGATGGAAGTGGTGAGGGAAGTGGTGGTAGTGATGGTGTTAGTGGTGGCAGTGGTAGTGTTGGAAGTGGTAGTGGTAGTGGTGGTGATGGTGGTGAAACAATGTGTACATACCTTAAAGCAATCAGATATCTGACATTAAAACTGAAATATGAAGAGGACAATAAAAGCTACTGCAAATATTGAATAAAAGAAGAGAGATAAATTCATTGACTATTTCATGTATTTAGACAGCAGTAAATATAATTAGGGCTTCCTATGGCCAAAATATTAAATATATAAATTTATTTCATTATTCAGCACGTTTTTTTTTTCGGCATATTTTTTTTTTTTTTTTTTACATATTTATTGAAATAAATGAAGATTATATATTTGACCCTTTTGATACCAAACCACCTGAAACTAGTCCCGTTTCTATGATATATTTTAAAGGGTTTATATTTATTTTAAAACTTTCCATCATCTCTTCAGTTGATTTGAGTGAATTGAGATCAGGTCTCTCCACTGCCACCCATGTGTTCCTTGGTCTTCCCTCTCTCCTGTGGCTTCCTTCCACTGTGATTTCTAGGTACTTCATCATCCATTTGTCATCATCATTATACATCACATGACTATACCAGTGCAATCTTCTTTCTTGCACATCAACATTGCACATCCATCGAAACATACTCTATTCCTTCCATATACTGTACCGATTAGGTTGTTATTTCTGTTTACCTTTTACACACACACACACATACATATATATATATATATATATATATATATATATATATATATATATACAGGTATAAAGCTGATGGACCAGGTCATGAAAGTAACAGAAAGAGTTATAGCACAGTTGATTAGGGACCGGGTGAAACTAGATGAGATGCAATTTGGGTTTGTACCAGGAAGAGGCACCACTGATGCCCTCTTCCTTGTGAGGCAATTACAGGAAAAGTACCTAGCTAAAAGTAAGCCACTCTATTGGCATTTGTCGACCTTGAGAAAGCCTTTGACAGAGTTCCACGTGCTGTAATCTGGTGGGCTCTTAGAAAACTAGGAGTAGATGAATGGCTTGTGAAAGCGGTACAAGCCATGTATAGGAGAGCAGTCAGCAAAGTTAGGATTAGCAATGAGTATAGTGAGGAATTTAGCGTACAGGTTGGGGTCCACCAGGGCTCTGTTCTTAGCCCCCTGCTGTTCATCATAGTCTTGCAGGCAATAACGGAGGAGTTTAAGACCGGATGCCTATGGGAACTCCTGTATGCTGATGACCTCGCACTCATAGCTGAATCTATGGTAGAACTAGAGAAGAAATACCAAACTTGGAAGCAGGGACTAGAAAGAAGGTCTCAAAGTCAACATGACAAAGACTAAGGTCCTTGTAAGTAGACGAGAAAACAGAACCCAGATCCCCTCAGGGAAATGGCCTTGCTCAGTATGTAGGAAAGGTGTAGGTAGGAACTCCATTCTCTGCCCCAAATGCAAACAATGGGTACACAAGAGATGTAGCGGGATCTCAGGAAGCTTAATTAAGAATGTAGGCTTCGCATGCAGCAGCTGTGCTGGGACAGTAAGCAGCAAACGGCCACAGGAAACAAGTACCACCAATCTCTGGGAGGGCCCTGTAGAAACAGTAGACAGCTTCTGCTACCTAGGTGACTGAATTAGCAGCGGAGGTGGGTGTTCAGAAAATACAATAACTAGGGTAAGAACGGGATGGAAGAAGTTCAGGGAACTACTGCCACTGCTAGCTGCAAAAGGCTTCTCCCTCAAAATGAACGGCAGACTGTATGATGCGTGTATCCGAACAGCAATGTTACATGGTAGTGAGACCCGGGCACTGAAGGTGGAAGACTTACGTAGATTAGAGAGAAACGAAGCCTGCATGCTCTGATGGATGTGTAATAGTAATATACGCGAACGACAAAGCATAAATGAATTCAGAGAGAGACTGAGCATAAGAGGAATCAAATGCTGTGTGCAGGAGAGGTGGTTGCGTTGGTATGGACATGTGATGCGTATGAAGGATGACAGTTGCATAAAAAGGTGCAGAGCACTAGAAGTCGATGGAAACCGCGGAGTGGGGAGACCAAAGATGACCTGGGATGAGGTGATAAAAGCCGACCTTACCCAATTACACCTCTCAAAGGTGATGACACATGACCGTGACCTCTGGCGTCACGCAGTAATACAGAGTACCCGACCTCCCATGGAGGTGAAGCATATAGACAATATGCCCCCACACCCTCCCACTGCAAGGTGGTCGTGGAGGTGCCACGGCAAAAAAGCACCCAGCCCACACTGTAAAGTGGACGTGTAGGCGCCACGAAAAAGCACCCAGCACTCACTGTTAATAAGGTTGGTGTTAGGAAGGGCATCCAGCTGTAGAAATCAAGCCAGAATCAGTTCCTGTATGAGCAAGGCATGGTCAGCTGACCAGACACTGCCCACAACAGGACAACCCGTCTAACCCATGTTAGCGTGGAAGAACGGACGTAAAACGGTGATGATGATGATGATACCTGGTTCCTTACCACACTTCCTTCGTTATATATATACATATACAGGGTGTCCCAAAAAATGTATACACACTTCAACAGAATTCTAATAAAAGTATGTATATATTTTGGGGGACACCCTGTATCATCATCATTATTATCATCACCGTTTAACGTCCACTTTTCCATGTCTTAGACGAGTTATCCTGTTGTGAGCAATGCCAGGTCTGGTGACCAAGTCTTGCTCATACAGAACCTGTATATATATTATATATATATATGTAGGAGGTGAGTTTTATTGTTTGACAATATGTTGATTTAAAACTTCACTATTCACAAGTGTTTTTTAACCTTCATATCATGTATCCCTATTTTATCTGATGAAAACGCAGATATCATCTCATGATGATATTTGTTTTTGAAATGCGCATAATAAAATACTTGGAACTCTTTTAACCATCTTTTGATCGTATATTATTATATATATTATATATCATTCACCATCATTAGCAACATTTTATGTCTGTTTTTCCATGTTTGTATAGGATGGATGGGTCTTTTTCAGTACAGCATCTCTCTCCTTGCCATGTTCCTTCATCAAGATGGTTGACTGAACACAAACATGGTTCTTCATCAGAAAATGTTTTTTTCTTCCTCTTCTCACTCTTCTCTATCTTTCTAGCACTGCTTGTATTCTATTTTCTGATGAAAGACAAGTGTCTGAAACGATACCACTTTTTTTCCTACTATATTAAGCATTAAACTAATATATATCTTCATTGAACCATATCATTTGATATGTAGTTTTCTGTTTAAATTTTGTGTACACACACACACACACACACACACACACACACATACACACACACACATATATATATATATGGCTTAGTGGTTAGAGCATTGGGCTTCCAATCGAAAGGTTGTGAGTTCAATTCTCAGACTGGGTGATGTGTTGTTTCCTTGACCAAGTCACTTTATTTCACATTGCTCCAGTTCACTCAGCTGTAGAAATGAGATGATAGGGACTGGGGTCCCTATCATTCCACTGCAAAGTCGTTGTGGAGGCGCCACGGCAAAAAAGCACCCAGCCCACACTGTAAAGTGGACGTGTAGGTGCCACAGCAAAAAGCACCCAGCCCACACTGTAAAGTGGACGTGTAGGCGCCACGGCAAAAAAGCACCCAGTCCACACTGTAAAGTGGACGTGTAGGCGCCACGGCAAAAAAGCACCCAGCCCTCACTGTAAATGAGGTTGGTGTTAGGAAGGGCATCCAGATGTAGAAATCAAGCCAGAATCAGTTCCCGTCCCACCCTTGCAAGCAGGGAAAAGCGGACGTAAAATGAAATGATGATGATGATGATATATATAGAGGGAGAGATGTTATCATCATCATCATCATAATTTAAAATCTGTTTTCCATGTTACCAAGGGTTTGATGGGTTCTCTCAGACTGAGTCAGTACTCAAATAGAGCTACTGACCTTTCAGATGAAACTGATACCTGCATCTCACTTATGTATGATCTCGCACTTCATCAATGCATTTTATGTATATATATATATATATATATATATATATATATATATATATATATATATATATATAAAAAATATGGGGAGAAGAATACTGCATGGTTGCACATGGATAACATGTTATAAAATGAGTCCCTCATCAGTGATTTGCCAACGATCATTGGTATTTCATCGCATTAAAAATCATATACCTCACGTTGGTGCGAAAATAACTAAAATAAGTTATTAGGACAATTGAAACGCGTAAAGCTAGTGAGACAAGTAAACAACACAGGGGAAAGCTAACCGAAGATGGAAAGAAACACAAGCAACATGGTTATTCTATCAGCATAAGCTGTGTGAATATATGTGCGAGTTAGAAACAGACCTTCCGCTAGTGAATCCGATGTTAGAAAGAAGGAAAATCGTTTTCGTAGCGAACGGGAGGAAGTAAGAAGGGGAGAAACAGAGAGTGAGTGAGTGGAAGTGCGAGGAAGAGGTCAGTAGAGAGAAAGAGTTAACTGACATGACAGAGGGGACGAAAGAAAGTAAGAGAAACAGAGAGAACGAGGGAGCAGTAAGAGAGAAAGAGAGAAACACAGAATCGCAGTTTAGGTAAATATATGAAAAATATGGGGAGAAGAATACTGCATGGTTGCACATGGATAACATGTTATAAAATGAGCCCCTCATCAGTGATTTGCCAACGATCATTGGTATTTCATCGCATTAAAAATCATATACCTCACGTTGGTATATATATATATATATATTAAAAGTTAAACAAGGTTCAATGAATAAATCAAAGAATGAGTTTTACAATAGATTGGAAGAACTCAACAGAATGGTTTTCCAGAGTTATTAATATTAATTCAAAATATTAACAAAATAGATATTCTTGTGATCAAGTATATTTTATTATACACATTTCAGAGGTACTGAGTTAACTTCAACAGTACGTCCTCATCAGATAAAATAAGATGATGCATGACATACTACTACTACTACCATGACTGAATCTTAACCATCTACTATGTCAGGGTATGTCATGCATCATCTTATTTTATCTGATGAGACGTACTATTGAAGTTAACTCAGTACCTCTGAAATGTGTATAATAAAATATACTTGATCACAAGAATATCTATTTTGTTAATATTTTGAATTAATATTATATATATATATATATATATATATATATATATATATATATATGCACACATAATTATAGTATGTAGATAGGTAGAACTAGATATAACGTGTTGTGTAAGCATGTAAGAACCACAGTTTTTGGTATAAATAAATTATAAATCAGTGTTGACTTAGTATTTCAGTAATGAATGAGATTAATTCATTAAGAAATACTCTGCCAAATAATATTATTTTGTAAATGCTTCAATTCTGGCTTCATAGCTGGGAAGTTACATAAATATTTCATCAGAAATATTCTGTTTGTCTGGTAGAAATCAAACACCCACTCCTCTTATGTCACTTTCTTAGTGTCTGGATTTTAAAAAACTTTCTAGTCTTCTCTCCATCTCTCCAATACTTTCTCAGTGTCTGGATTAAAAGAACTTTCTATAGTCATCTTCCCAACACATGCTCTGTGGCTGGTTTAACTCTTTAGTGTTCAAATCGCCCGAAAACAGCCACACTAAAACATCGTTCTAAAAATAAACAAACCATCATCAAAATCTCGTCAATTCGAGACTGGTGCGAGATTAGGCTCTTACCGCAAAAATTAACACTTAATATAGTGAAACAACTTGAAACAACACGTGTTTTTTTAACTTTGAAAGTGCAACAATTTTTTTTTTTTTTTATGTATCCACATGGCTTATGAAAGTAGCGATACTGACTTTGAAGTTTTTACACACGACGACATTCAGAATAAACAACAAACAAACGATAAGATTTATCTTCAAATGAATCTGATGTTTATATTTCTGAAATTTCATCCGACGGTGATTGTGGTTTTGAAAGTGAAAACTAAGGAGACTCCATTGAAAATATTTCAGCAACATCGTTGAAAAATACCACACCAATATATGTTCCCGATTTTATTCAAATTACTGGTCCACAACACACGTTAGCTCCCGATGCTAAAGCACTGGATTATTTCTTTTTGTTTTTATCACAAACTTTCTTCGAAGTTGTGGCAGAAGAGATTAATCGATATGCCCAACAACAGATTTCAAATCGAGGAAAACCCGATCTGTTATGGCGACCGACAGATGCTGCGGAAATGCGAGCATTTTTTACCGTAAATATTATATTCGGTATAAAACAATTTCCAAGACTGTGGAATTACTGGAACACTGATATAAGGTTTAGTGATCCTTATATATCAAGTATTATGCTGAAAACAACGTATTTAAAATTAAACCAGTATTTACACCTGGTTGATACTTCAAATGCCACTATTAATTAATTTCACCTGCCCATAAAAGTCAAATTTGAGCAAAAAAATCAAGTAAAATTATATAATTGTAAATTATTGATATTTAAACATCTACTGACAAAATTTCAAGTCTGCACATAGAAAATTAAGAAACTTACAAACAAATAAAATTGATAACCCTCTTGAGTACGATTAACTGAAAATAATTGTTTCTACGTTTGGCACAAGGCCAGCAATTTAACCAGTGCATTACTGGTACTTTATTTTATCGACCCCATAAGGATGAAAGGCAAAGTTAACCTCAGCGGGATTTGAACGATTAACTGAAAATAATTTTTTCTACTTTTGGCACAAGGCCAGCAATTAACCAGTGCATTACTGGTACTTTATTTTATCGACCCCGTAAGGATGAAAGGCAAAGTTAACCTCGGCGGGATTTGAACTCAGATCATAAAGGGACGTAACTCTATGCTTCAAAGCATGGTGTCCGACTCTCTACCGATACTGCCAATCCACCAATGTGAACAGATAAGCATGACGTTTGAAAATTAATGCGAATGCTAAAGGGTTAAAAGAAGTTTCTACAGTCAGTCACGCTCTCTCTCTCTCTCACACTTACTCTGTGTCTGGATAAAAAGAAGTTCCTACAATTATGCACCCGTCTCTCCAACACTTGCTCTGTGTCTGGATTAAAAGAAATTTCTCCAGTCATGTCCCCATCTCTCCAACACTTGCTTGAAGGCTGATTATGTGTTTTTTCACAAAATCTTTAGCTCTTAATATCTTGCAATGATTTAGCTGAAACTATTTAAAAGCCAGGTTTGTTAATTCAAATATTTATAGTATTTTTACTAGTGAACAGACCAATGTAAAAACTGCAGTAAACTAAAGTTAAGAATTCATTATTTAATATGATGCAGTGGATTGGCAGTATCGGTAGAGAGTCGGACGCCATGCTTTCCAGCATAGTTACGTCCCTTTACGATCTGAGTTCAAATCCCGCCGAGGTTCACTTTGCCTTTCATCCTTACGGGGTCGATAAAATAAAGTACTAGTAATGCACTGGGTTATTGCTGGCCTTGTGCCTAAAGTAGAAACAATTATTTAATGTAATTGTTTCTACTTTAGGCACAAGGCCAGCAATTAACCAGTGCATTACTGGTACTTTTATTTTATCGACCCCGTAAGGATGAAAGGCAAAGTCAACCTCGGCGGGATTTGAACTCAGATCGTAAAGGGACGTAACTATGCTGGAAAGCATGGCGTCCGACCCTCTACCGATACTGCCATTCCACCGCAAATTATTTAATATAATGCAGCCAAATTGCTGTTTTGTACTTTTGAAAAATGTTTTGCTAATGCAGTTTCATGTGGTACAGGATGTTGATAGTTAAAATAGCACAAGAATATGCTTGCAAATAATAAACCTGACTCCTCTTTCATCTAATAATGGACTCATCCTGCCTGTCTTTCACAATCCATTAATTTTATCCAAAATGGAATAACGTCCATCAACTTGTCAGAGAAAACTCTCTGAAAGAAAGGGAAAGAAAAAAATTGTAGTTTTTTGTCCTCGTTGCTATTACTGAATTATGTCTGGAGTGTTTTATCATCACTATCACCATGTTTTTATATCACCACCAACACTGTAGCCTCAACCACCACCACCGACACTGTAGCCTCTACCACCACCACCAACACTGTAGCCTCTACCACCAACACTGTAGCCTCTACCATCATCACCAACACTGTAGCCTCTACCATCATCTACCATCACCACCAACACTAGCCTCTACCACCAGCACCAACACTAGCCTCTACCACCAGCACCAACACTGTAGCTTCTACCATCACCACCAACACTAGCCTTTACCACCACCACTAGCCTTTACCACCACCACCAACACTGTAGCCTCTACCATCACCACCAACACCAACACCACCACTACCATCACCACCAACACCACCACCACTACCATCACGACCACCACTACCAACACGACCAACACCACTACCATCACCACCAACATCACCACCACTACCATCATCACCAACACCACCACCACTACCATCACCACCAACACCACCATCACTACCATCACCACCAACACCACCACCACTACCATCACCACCAACACCACTACCATCATCACCAACACCACTACCATCACCACCACCACTACCATCACCACCAACACTACCATCACCACCAACACTACCACTACTACCATCAACACCACCACCACTACCATCATCACCAATACCATCACCACCACTACCACTACCATCAACACTACCACTACCATCACCACCACTACCATCACCACCAACACCACCACTACCACCACCACCACTACCATCACCACCACTACCACCACCACTACCATCACCACCAACACCACCATCACCACCAATACCACCACCAATACCACCACTACTACCATCATCACCAACACCACCACCACTACCATCACCACCACTACCACTACCATCACCACCAACACCACCATCACCACCACCACTACCAATACCACCACTACCATCACCACCCACACCACCACCACTACCATCACCACCAACATCACCACCACCACTACCATCACCACCACTACAATCACCACCACCAACACCACCACCACTACCATCAACACCACCACCACTACCATCACCACCACCACTACCATCACCACCAACACCACTACCATCACCACCAACACCACTACCATCACCACCACTACCACTACCATCACCACCACCACCACCACTACCATCACCGCCAACACCACCACCACTACCATCACCACCAACACCACCGCTACTATCACCACCAACACCACTACCATCACCATCAACACCACCACCACTACCATCACCACCACTACCATCACCACCAACACCACCACCACTACCATCACCACCAACACCACCACCACTACCATCACCACCAACACCATCACCACCAACACCACCACCACTACCATCACCACCACCACCACCATCACCACCACCACCAACAACACCACCACCACTACCACCAACACCACCACCACTACCACCACCACCAACACCACTACCACCACCACCAACACAACCACCACTACCATCACCACCAACACCACCACCATCACCACCAACACCACCACCACTATTATCACCACACCTACCATCACCACCACCACCACTATCATCACCAACACCACCACCACTACCATCACCACCAACACCACCACCACTACCACCAACACCACTACCACCACCACCAACACAACCACCACTACCACCACCACCAACACCACTACCATCACCACCAACACAACCACCACTACCATCACCACCAACACCACCACCACTATTATCACCACACCTACCATCACCACCACCACCACTATCATCACCAACACCACCACCACTACCATCACCACCAACACCACCACCATCACCACCACTACCACCAACACCAACACAACCACCACTACCATCACCACCAACACCACCACCACTACCATCACCACCAACACCACCACTACCATCACCACCAACACCACCACCACTACCATCACCACCACTACCATCACCACCAACACCACCACCACTACCATCACCACCACCACCACCACTACCATCACCACCACCACCAACTACCTCTATTACTGCTACTAATAATGATTTCTTTCTTGACCACAAGGGCTGACATCAATAAAAACATCACAGACGGAACAGGACGGTATGATGTGGGTTTTGTGCGTGTAAATATTTTTATTATTTATATAAGAAAAGAAAAAAGACATAAAACATATATATATATAAACAATAAAATGAAAATTGAAACAATGAAAAATTCCCCAATGTTGACTATCCGGGAGCTTCCAACAGTAATGGTTGCATTCTTTAAGGGTATGTCAATATTTATTTATAAAACTGATCTATATTATATTTTATCTGATGAAAGCACAACATAATTTAACTTGGTGTCCTTGAAATATGTATAATGAAATAAATATGGTTTTATAAATATAGTTTCCATTTGTTAATATCGTATATATAAATACATATATA
>OZ024741.1:26993389-27023183 GCA_964016885.1 Eledone cirrhosa
CTTCTCTCTCCCCTTTTTCTCTCTATCTCCCTCTCTCACCTCCACTCACGACATCATTATCATCTTTGTTTTTATAAACCACCCATTCTCATTGATTCTCTCTCTCTCTCACTCTCTCTAACTTTCTATCTATCCATCTATCTATATAGCACTTTCTGTCTGTCTATCTATCTATCTATCTATCCCTCTCTCTCTATTTATCTATCTATATATCACCCCCCCCCCTCTCTCTCTCCAATAAAACTATTGAACAGTTTTATAAAATATCTGTTGTGATAACCTGACATGATATCCTTGCATGCCCTAAGGGGCAACTAGAAGAGTTGTTGACAGAAAGGGCCTCCAGCTGTAAAATATGGCTCAAAAGAACCCAATGATCAATATAACCTCTGTTATCTGCCCTGCAGAACTAACCCCTAATTAAGCAGGGAAACATAGTTTTAAAACCTTCATATAATCTCTTTCAAGTTAACCCTTTAGTTACCAACCCAGCCCAAACCAGCTCTGGTTCTATGAAATAAAACCACTCATTTTAAAGGTTTCCAATATAAACTAAAATCTTCCAACATAATTTTATATGAGAACCTTACATTAAGTTACTGTCTTAGTAATGAAATAATTAATAATTTTAGTAAATCCCTCAAAATTGTTCATTAATTAAAATAGAGAGTATTTTGTTAGAAATGAGGTCATGAAAGGGTTAAACTTTTCCTTTCATCCTTTCAAGATCAATAAATAAAATACCAGTCAACTACTTAGGTTGATTCTTTGGAAGAGATCAGTTGTGTTGAGGTCCTGGGGGAGTGTCAGTTCTACCACACACATGTATGTCATGACAATACTGCTAAGACTCAATCAAGAGTTGAAAGCCCATCAATGTATGTGTAATCTGTTAACAAGTGTATCCTCCTCATCATCATTATCATCTTCATCATGTGAGCGTCTGCTTTCCACGCTGGCATGGGTTGGATGGGTTGTCTTGTTCTGAAGCTAGACCAGTCAGGTGACCACATCTTACACATACATTCCATATTTGGCAAGGTTTCTGTGGCTGGATGCGTTTTCTAACATCAACCTCCTTACAAGGTATACTGGGGCACTTTATCATGACATCAGCATTTTATCATGGCACCAGCACAACTTCTTTACAGAGTGTACTGGGTGTATTTTATCATGGCACCAGCACTATCTCTTTACAGAGTGTACTGGGTGTATTTTATCATGGCACCAGCACTACCTCTTTATAGAGTGTGCTGGGTGTATCTTATGGCACCAGCACTACCTCTTTATAGAGTGTGCTGGGTGTATCTTATCATGGCACCAGCACTACTTCATTATAGAGTGTACTGAGTGCATTTTATTGTGGCACCAGCACTACCTCTTTACAGAGTGTACTGAGTGCATTTTATTGTGGCACCAGCACTACCTCTTTACAGAGTGTACTGAGTGCATTTTATTGTGGCACCAGCACTACCTCTTTACAGAGTGTACTGAGTGCATTTTATTGTGGCACCAGCACTACCTCTTTACAGAGTGTACTGAGTGCATTTTATTGTGGCACCAGCACTACCTCTTTACAGAGTGTACTGAGTACATTTCATCATGGAGAAGTTGTCATACAAGATCATCCACATTGAAGATTACTGTTAGAAACCTATACTTTTTCTGTTCAATCACCAAACACTGTTGTAGATAAGAAATATTGGAATCACTCTTGTTTACTTTTATTTTTCCTGTTCTGTTTGATGTAATGTAGATTCCATTTCCAGATTTGGCTTCTATTTATGAAACACCACCCCGACCTAGGCACAGAGTTTGTCACCCTCTCCCCTCTATCCTGCTGCCTAATAGTCCTTATCCTTTCCCTCCTTTTCTTCACATTTATAGTCCTTTCCTTTACAGCCAGATTTGCACTTCTTTACCCTTTCCCCCTTTTTTGTTTTCATTACTTGATTTTTGTTTTTATCTTTTGTAATATTCCCATCATTGTATAACTTCTCACATAATAAAACCAAAGAATCTGAAAAGTTAATATAACTTCAGTGTTGGTCATATATGGACTCAGTTTTAATAAACTTTTCAGATTCTTTGGTTTTATTATGTCAGAAGTTATACAATGATGGGAATATTTTGTTATGTGTTATACATAAACTTATATATGTCAACTATGAAGGAGTATGGCTTAGTGGTTAGAGCATTGGGCTTGCAATTGAGAGGTTGGACCGGGTGATGCGTTGTGTCCTTGAGCATATATGTATGCCATGTATATATATATATATATCATATGTATATGTATGTATGTATGTCGTGTATATATATATATATCATATATTTGGTCCCTGCGGCTGGCTTACCGGTCACAATCTTCAATTTGCAAAGCTGTCTAAATGTAATGTTATTACTCTAAGGTAAAATACCTTATTGAGTGCTTAGCTGTACATTCCGATTGTATTCGTTAGCTTAGCTGCAGCCAGAGCTTCGATTATGATGTACTTCCATTGGTATATATATATATATATCCTAAACGGACGGTAGTCCGTTTAGTAATATTGTTGTGGTCGTGTTTTCGTTGGCAATCGTCTGTTTACGACAGTACAGCGCGGCTCTACTTTATTTAACTGAGATAAAACTTATATGAGCATGAACAGTAGATCATTACGCATCTTTTGGCTTAAAAATCTAGAAATTTGGTCCAGCGGGAAAAAGTTTATAATCAAAGTTTGCTGATTAATCATGTGTTCAAGTGAGTGAGTAGTAAGCATGACGCTAGGGGAGGTAATCCAGAAATGACGTAGCTTTGTCATTAAGCCAGTTGCCTCAACTAGATTGCAATTATACTCAAAAGAACTTTAAAATGTCAATCACTTGTCAGTAATTCACTATGATCATTTAATTATTAGATAGTTGTTGCTTGCATTGCCTTAAAAAATAGTAGACCAGATAGAAAAATGCGTACAGCAAAAAAAAGTAATATTGTTGGAATATAAACCTTTAAAAATACAGGACAAGAAACTAAAATAAAACTTTAAAAGAATAGGACAAGAAACTAAGATAAAACTTTAAAAGAATAGGACAAGAAACTAAGATAAAACTTTAAAGAATTGGACAAGAAATAAAAAATTTTACAATAATATTAGTGGCAAAATTTTTTTATTCGTTTCCTGTGCTATGCCCCAGTATCTTCTTGATTAGTGCATAATAATTGTCATGCTCTCATTGTGCGTTGCCCCTGAGCGGTTGGTTCTGGTTGGGGTTGGTTGGCTGAGCAGTTCTGCTCCGTCAGAATGACCATTGCAAGAAGAATTGGCCGATGCAGCTGCAGGTCTCCTCCAAGAATGCACTTCTGGTCCCGCAACACCAGACGAAGATGGAGAAGACGACCGGGACAAGATGTCGACTCTGACCACCGACTACGGCACCTCCCTCAACCACCGGTCCTCCCTCCCTCTGTCCCGTCATCCCTCCAGTCCTCCTGCTCTCCCTTCCTGTACCAGAAAGCTGTGGCACGCATTCATCTGGACTGCCGGACTTGAACTCAAGGACAAGATGCAAGGAGAAGATGGACGGGTTGGTCAAGATCAAGGATGAGCGGGACGACAAGACCGTCCGCTGCTGCTCAAGATCTGTGCTCATGGGCCCATGGGTCCATTCACATTATGCATGACACATGAAGCGTGTCGCCGAATGATGAAATAGGGGTATGGTTATGGCCCAATTGGTGTTCAAACCAGGATCAAATGATCCCCCCGGTCTGACGACGACCTCTGAATGTGGAACCCAGAGCCTATGAATGTGGAACTCGATTTTTTACCAATAAAAATTTTGCCACTAATATTATTGTAAAATTTTTTATTTCTTGTCCAATTCTTTAAAGTTTTATCTTAGTTTCTTGTCCTATTCTTTTAAAGTTTTATTTTAGTTTCTTGTCCTGTATTTTTAAAGGTTTATATTCCAACA
This sequence comes from Eledone cirrhosa, assembly GCA_964016885.1. Classification (NCBI taxonomy): domain Eukaryota; kingdom Metazoa; phylum Mollusca; class Cephalopoda; order Octopoda; family Eledonidae; genus Eledone; species Eledone cirrhosa. The sequence goes on from OZ024741.1 coordinate 26,997,347, forward strand.
ATATTACTTTTTTTTGCTGTACGCATTTTTCTATCTGGTATATATATATATAGAGTCAGAACTGGATGGAAAAAGTTCAGAGAGCTTATACCACTATTAGCTGCTAAAGGGTTCTCCCTAAAAATGAAAGGCAGGTTGTATGATGCCTTCATATGAACAGCAATGTTGCATGGCAGTGAGACCTGGGCCTTGTGTGCAGAGGATATACGCAGACTAGAGAGAAACGAAGCTTGCATGCTCCGCTGGATGTGTAACAGTAATATACGTGAACGGCAAAGCATAAACCAACTAAGGAAAAAATTAGAAATAAGAGGGATCAGATGTTGTTTACTCGAGAGAAGGCTACATTGGTATGGACACGTGATGCGCATGAAAGTCGATAGCTGTATAACAAAGTGCAGGGCAATAAAGATAGACGGTAGCTACGGAATAGGCAGACCTAGAAAAACCTGGGACGAGCTGATAAACTCCGACCTCACACACTTACACCTCTCCAAGACAATGTCACTGGACCGAGACCTTTGGCGGTACTCAGTAACAGAGAAGACCCGCCTTACCTAAATACATAGTAAAACCTACTACAGCCAGTAGGCATCTCTAACCAAATACACCCCGTCCCACCACCCCCACCCCATCCACACCACCCCGTTCTATGTAAAGTTATGTTGGTGCCACGCCATCCAGGCCGAAACAAATGAGATCGTGTAGGTGTCACGACAAAAAAAACACACAGTCCACGCTGTAATGTGGCCGTGTAGGCAACACGGTAAAAACCTCCCAGACCCACACTGTAAATGTGGTTGGTGTTAGGAAGGGCATCCAATTGTAGAAAACCTGCCAGACAGTCCTATGCGAGCAAGACAATCACTCTTGCCTCAAGTGGGAATACCCCCGTCCAAACCCATGCAAGCGTGGAACACGGACGTTAAACGTTGATGATGATGATATATATATAACTTTGTGTGTATATATGTGTTGAATGTATGTGTATATATGTATTGATTGTATGTGTGTATATATGAGTTGGTTGTATGTGTGTATATATGAGTTGGTTGTATGTGTGTATATATGTGATGGTTGTATATGTGTATATATATGTATTGTCTGTATGTGTGTATATATGAGTTGGTTGTGTATGTGTATATATGTTGATTGTATGTGTGTATATATGAGTTGGTTGTGTATGTGTATATATATGTATTGGTTGTATGTGTGTATATATGAGTTGGTCGTGTAAGTGTATATATGTTGATTGTATGTGTGTGTATATGAGTTGATTGTATGCGTGTATATATTTGATTGTATGTGTGTATATATTTGATTGTATATATGTGTGTGTATATATTTGATTGTATATGTGTATGTCAATTGATTATGTATGTGTATATGTATTGAGTGTATGTGTGCATATATGTGTTGATTGTATGTGTATATATGTGTTGATTGTATGTGTATATATGTGTTGATTGTATGTGTGTATATATGTGTTGATTGTATGTGTGTATATATGTGTTGATTGTGTGTATATATGTGTTTATGTGTTGATGGTATGTGTGTATATATGTTGATTGTATGTGTGTATATATTTGATTGTATGTGTGTGTGTATATATATGATATGTATGTTCTATGATTACATGTATATATGTGTTTATTGTCACTGTGTGTTGAGTGTATGTGTGTGTATATATATATATATATATATATATATGTTGAATGTATGTGTGTATATATGTTGAATGTATGTGTGTATATTGTTGAATGTATGTGCGTATATTTGTTGAATGTATGTGCGTATATTTGTTGAATGTATGTGTGTATATTTGTTGAATGTATGTGTGTATATTTGTTGAATGTATGTGTGTATATATGTTGAATGTATGTGTGTATATATGTTGAATGTATGTGTGTATATATGTTGAATGTATGTGTGTATATTTGTTGAATGTATGTGTGTATATTTGTTGAATATATGTGTGTATATATGTTGAATGTATGTGTGTATATATGTTGAATGTATGTGTGTATATATGTTGAATGTATGTGTGTATATATGTTGAATGTATGTGTGTATATTTGTTGAATGTATGTGTGTATATATGTTGAATGTATGTGTGTATATATGTTGAATGTATGTGTGTATATATGTTGAATGTATGTGTGTATATATGTTGAATGTATGTGTGTATATATGTTGAATGTATGTGTGTATATATGTTGAATGTATGTGTGTATATTTGTTGAATGTATGTGTGTATATATGTTGAATGTATGTGTGTATATATGTTGAATGTATGTGTGTATATATGTTGAATGTTTGTGTGTATATATGTTGAATGTATGTGTGTATATATGTTGAATGTTTGTGTGTATATATGTTGAATGTATGTGTGTATATATGTTGAATGTATGTGTGTATATTTGTTGAATGTATGTGTGTATATTTGTTGAATGTATGTGTGTATATATGTTGAATGTATGTGTGTATATATGTTGAATGTATGTGTGTATATATGTTGAATGTATGTGTGTATATATGTTGAATGTATGTGTGTATATTTGTTGAATGTATGTGCGTATATTTGTTGAATGTATGTGCGTATATATGTTGAATGTATGTGCGTATATATGTTGAATGTATGTGCGTATATATGTTGAATGTATGTGCGTATATATGTTGAATGTATGTGTGTATATATGTTGAATGTATGTGTGTATATATGTTGAATGTATGTGTGTATATATGTTGAATGTATGTGTGTATATATGTTGAATGTATGTGTGTATATTTGTTGAATGTATGTGTGTATATTTGTTGAATGTATGTGTGTATATATGTTGAATGTATGTGTGTATATATGTTGAATGTATGTGTGTATATATGTTGAATGTATGTGTGTATATATGTTGAATGTATGTGTGTATATATGTTGAATGTATGTGTGTATATTTGTTGAATGTATGTGTGTATATTTGAATGTATGAGTGTATATATGTTGAATGTATGTGTGTATATTTGTTGAATGTATGTGTGTATATATGTTGAATGTATGTGTGTATATATGTTGAATGTATGTGTGTATATATGTTGAATGTATGTGTGTATATATGTTGAATGTATGTGTGTATATATGTTGAATGTATGTGTGTATATTTGTTGAATGTATGTGTGTATATATGTTGAATGTATGTGTGTATATATGTTGAATGTATGTGTGTATATTTGATACATATTTTTCTATGAATTGATTGAGACTGAGATAAGATATCTTGTCAGTAAAATATAATTAGTGATATACATTCTTCTGACTTTCGGAACATTTACTAATGGCTTTGCTAAAATAGAGCTGGTGTAATATCTGTCTTCCATCACTAGAAAAACTTACAGTCACTATAATTACAAAGTTTCCTCGATTAATGACAATAGCAATAACAACAACAACAACACAACAACAAACACGAAATTGAAGGCCATTTATATTTGATGTCAGCTATGGCTAACTACACACACACACACATATATACATATATATACACACACACATGATATACATACATATATACCGTCTAACCCATGCTAGCGTGGAAAATGGACGTTAAACGAAGATGATGAGATGATGATATATATGTATATATATATATATATATATATATATATATATACACATACATATACACACGCACACATATATATATATATATATATGTATATGTATATATGTGTGTATATATATATGTATATGTATATCATGTGTGTATATATATATATATATATATATATATATATATATTTGTGTGTGTGTATGTCTGAATGTATATATGTATATATATATATATATATATATGTATGTGTGTATTTATGTATATGTAAATATATATAATTAGCTACAGCTAATCATATATATATATATATATATATATATATATATATATATATATATATATATATATATATATAGATATATGTGTGTGTGTGTATGATAGATCGTCTATTAGTTCTGGTGAGCATTCAGTTGTTTGATCAATTAATCATCCAACTCCACAGATATAGCCACAGACACGTGTACCCCTAATGTAATTCTCACGCTGATTTAACATTACATTATATTTTTAACAAGACTGGAACTTTGAATTACTGGTACAACCCATCTGATGAGCTTTCTCTCAGATTCCTCTCCACCCAATTCCATTTACAGCCCATGCTAGTGTGGTAAAATGGACGTTAAACAGTGATGGTGGTGATGGTGATGGTGATGATGATGATGGCTTTGGTAGACTTGATGCTATGATAAAGGCACTCACACAAGATGTCACAAAATAAGATGAAACATGGGACCTTGTGAGGTAAATTTCCTAACGACAAACCAAAATATTTTATTCACAGTTGTATAAATAACATTACAAACTGTTAACAACAATTCTTTCAGAATGAAAATATAAACACATATAATAAATACAATTAACTATTGGAACCTCACAAATACAACACACCAAAATATATGATCAAAGCAAGAGAATGAAAATAAAAGGGAAAACAAAAACTACCATCAATTCACCACTAAGTGCAACAATCAGCCACACATCACATAGGTCAACTACTCTTGAAAGAATTAAAGAAGGGTGTCTTGATCAGAAACTCTAGATTCATGTAGAATCTCTGCTGCAATTGAGAGGCAATTTCTCTGAGAATTAGATCTTTTCTGAAAAAACTAATATAATAATTTATTTATATTTTTTAGACATACAAATATTTTATTTAGTTATCTGTTATACATAATCATATTATATCAACTATATTTTACAGACAGAAGTTATACAATGATGGAAATATTTTGCTATCTGTTATAAACATATTATATCAACTATATTTTACAGAAGTTATAGAATGGTGGAAATATTTTGTTATCTGTTATACATAAACATATTATGTCAACTATATTTTACAAACAGAAGTTATACAATGTTGGAAATATGAAAAAAAAGATAAAAATAAAATTAAGTAATGAAAACAAGGGGGAGGGGTAAATCTCCATCAGTTTTGATGATGTATTCCAATGGTTCAAACCATGGGAACAGTCTGCTCATGAAATTAATGTGAAAGTAGCTTAGCATTCTTCACACATGTACCCTTAACATAGTTCTCAGTGAGATTCAGTGTGACACAGTTTCTTACAATACTGTCTCTTTGAATTACATGTACAACTCATTTTTTCCAAGTGAGTGGATTGATGCAATATGAAATAAAGAATCTTGCTCAAGGACTGAATGTATCTTATAATTGTGAACCAAACACTCTAACTACTAAGCCATGAGTCTTCACATCTTTACTGTAGCAGCAGACAGAACTTCTTCATGTAAATCTTCTTAGCTATTACAGCAACATTGCCACCACTACCAACAACACCACCAACACAATACCACCTCCACCTCCATCACAACCACCACCAAGACCAAGAACACCGGCACCACAACCACCAACACAACAATACCACCACCAACACAACACCACCACGACCACCAACACATCAACACCAACACCACCACCAACACAACACCACCACCACCAAGACCATCACCACCACCAGATAAGATGGCTCCCTGTAATTGACCAAACACTTCCTACAAGAACACTGAATCCTGGATTATAAATAAATTAATGCGTTGAATTGATTGAAAGAGATAAGGCTAATGAAATGGATATTATATTGGTCATTATCTAATTATATTAATTAACAAACTAACGAAACATACTTCAACGAACCCTCCACTCCCACATATATTCTTTAACCCCCCACTCTCAAATATATTCTATAACCCCCCCTCACCCCCACATATATTCCACTCATGGAATTGATGTGTAAGTGGCTGAGTATTCCACAGACGCATGCACCGCTAACGTAATTCTCAGGGAGATTCAGTGTAACACAGGACAAGACTGGCCCTTTGAAATACAGTAGTATTATATTGTAAGTGGCTGAGTATTCCACAGACATGTGTACCTTTAATGTAATTCTCATGAAGATTCAGTGGAAGAGTGTGTCACAAAGCTAACCTTTGAAATATGTATACAATACATATTTTCCAGCTGAGTGCACTGAAGCAATATGAAATAAAGAGCCATATTCAAGGACACAATGCATTGTCCAGTCCTGGAATTAATATATTTATATATCATTCTTTCTTCTGATGAAGGACTAGTGTCTGAAACATTAAGACTCTCTTCCTGTTATTTCAAGCGTTAAACTAATATATTCCTTCCATGTACTGTGCCATTTGTTTTGTTATTTTTGTTGTTTCTATTTACCTTTTACACACACACACACACACATATATCTATATATATACACACATACACACACAGATTTGAAAAATGGCTGTTAAATGCTTATGATGAGATATATATGTGTGTGCATGTATGTGTTTGTGCGCATATATGAATATGTAAAAGGGCTATTCATTTCTTTCACTCTCTCTATCTCTCAACTCAACCGCTCTCCTTTCCCTCTCTTTCTCTTCTCTCTCTTCCTTTCTCTCTCTGTATTTCACTATAGATTTAGATAGATAGATAAAAGAGTTAAAAGAAGTAGGGGAGAGAGAGAAATGTCCATCACAAGAAACAATGCCAGTTTCCTGGCTGCAATGTTTTGGCTGATTTCTTAAAAGAACAACAAACAAACCATTACAGACTCCCATTAAACTAAGGTGAACTGATCTGTCAATGGATTGGCAGAGAAGACTGCATTGGGGGAAAGACTATACTGCTGCCATATTTACTACTACTACTACTATTACTACTGCTGCCACTACTACTACTACTTCTTTGCCTTCTTCTCCTTTGCCTTCTTCTTCTTTGCCTTCTTCTTCTCCTTTGCGTGTAAAAAATGTAGTTTCCCTCCTAATATATTCATATACATTGATAGATACAGTATGTAACACACTACAAACCACACACATATATACACACCACACACACACACATATACATACATACCACAAACACAGCCTGGAAGATAGTATTTTTACTAATATTAAATAAATGACTCTTACAGGGTTTTTTCTGTTTGCTTTCAAAAGTATTCAACTCTCAGAGAGAGAGAGAAAGAAGTAGTAAGAGAGAGAGAGAGTGAGTGAGACAGTAAGAGGGGGAGAGAGATAGTCAGGGAGATAGATAGTAAGAAAGAGAGTGAGTTAGTGAAAATTATTTTTTTTAAATGGAGTTACTCTATATACTGAAGTACAAGTCTATCCAGATATAAGCCAACCCTTATTTTATGTCTGTGAAATAGGCAACAGTCAAAACCCTGTTTATAAGCCAAGCCAGGTAATCAACACATTATGTTTAGATGGTGTGGTTTTGAGATTCTCAAGAGTGGAGAATATATTTATGAAGTTTTAATATTTTGATATATAAAATGTTTTAAGTGTCGTTTAGAGTATAGTTTTTGTTTCACAACTCCATTAGATAAAGATTTTTTTTTTACCAATTTCGGACAGTTTTAAAGGCCATATTCATTCTAAACATCAAATAACAAAGGAAATACAAATTTCACGACAAAAATGAAACCACTGTAATATTCACCCCCAAAGGTGAAACAGGTGTAATATTCACCTCCAAAGGTGAAACAGGTGTAATATTTACCTCCAAAATTAAACAGGTGTAATATTCACCTCCAAAGGTGAAACAGGTGTAATATTCACCTCCAAAGGTGAAACAGGTGTAATATTTACCTCCAAAATGAAACAGGTGTAATATTCACCTCCAAAGGTGAAACAGGTGTAATATTCACCTCCAAAGATGAAACAGGTGTAATATTTACCTCCAAAGGTGAAACAGGTGTAATATTTACCTCCAAAGTCAAACAGGAGTAATATTCACCTCCAAAGGTGAAACAGGTGTAATATTTACCTCCAAAGGTGAAACAGGTGTAATATTTACCTCCAAAGGTGAAACAGGTGTAATATTCACCTCCAACATGAAACAGGTGTAATATTCACCTCCAAAGGTGAAACAGGTGTAATATTTACCTCCAAAGGTGAAACAGGTGTAATATTCACCTCCAACATGAAACAGGTGTAATATTCACCTCCAAAGGTGAAACAGGTGTAATGTTCACCTCCAAAGGTGAAACAGGTGTAATATTCACCTCCAACATGAAACAGGTGTAATATTCACCTCCAAAGGTGAAACAGGTGTAATATTCACCTCCAACATGAACAGGTGTAATATTCACCTCCAAAGGTGAAACAGGTGTAATATTCACCTCCAAAGGTGAAACAGATGTAATATTCACCTCCAAAGGTGTAACAGGTGTAATATTCACCTCCAAAGGTGAAACAGATGTAATATTTACCTCCAAAGGTGAAACTATTTTAGACATCATTTGCATAGAATTTTAAAGTTGGTAAAAATCAACAAATTCTTGACCTCTTATAAGTCTACATCCCCCATTTTTACCATCGATTTTTTTTTGTCACCTATTTCTCAGCTTATGTACGAGTATATAATGTAATGACTCGATGTCTCTAAGATACACATGCACACACATATGCACAAGCACACATACACATGTGCACACACATACATATGTTTACATGTGCACACACACATGCACATGTACACAGGCACACATAAACATGTGCACACATGCACACATATATACACATGTACACACATACATATGTTTACATGTGCACACACATATATACATGTGCATACATACACAAGTGCATATGTACACATATGCATGCACACTCATACAAAAATAACAACACCAACAACAAATATAAAACAATCAACACCACATCTCATTATCTTTACTGCCTATGTTAACGAAGGAAGAAAACTAAATTAAAAACAAATATGAAGATGATGTTGACACAAACACACACACACATATATATTTAGGGTGTCCTCCACAAATGTATACACATTTATTAGAATGCTGTTGAAATATGTATACATTTTTGGAACACCCTATATATATATATATATATATGTCATCATCATCATCATCATCACCGTTTTACGTCCGTTCTTCCACGCTAGCATGGGTTAGACGGGTTGTCCTGTTGTGGGCAGTGTCTGGTCAGCTGACCATGCCTTGCTCATACAGGAACTGATTTGGCTTGATTTCTACAGCTGGATGCCCTTCCTAACACCAACCTCATTTACAGTGAGTGCTGGGTGCTTTTTCGTGGCGCCTACACGTCCACTTTACAGTGTGGGCTGGGTGCTTTTTTGCTGTGGCACCTCCACGACCACCTTGCGGTGGGGGGTGTGGGGGCATATTGTCTATATGCTTCAGCTTGTACCCATGGGAGGTCGGGTACTCTGTATTACTGCGTGACGCCAGAAGTCACGGTCGTGTGTCATTGTCTTTGAGAGGTGCAATTGGGTAAGGTCGGCTTTTATCACCTCATCCCAGGTCATCTTGGGTCTCCCCACTCCGCGGTTTCCATCAACTTCTAGTGCTCTGCACCTTTTTATGCAGCTGTCATCCTTCATGCGCATCACATGTCCATACCAGCACAACCGCCTCTCCTGCACACAGCATTTGATTCCTCTTATGCTCAGTCTCTCTCTCAATTCATTTATGCTTTGTCATTCACGTATATTACTGTTACCATCGGATCATGCAGGCTTCGTTTCTCTCTAATCTACGTAAGTCTTCCACCTTCAGCGCCCAGGTCTCACTACCATGCAACATCGCTGTTCGGATACACGCATCATACAGTCTGCCTTTCATTCTGAGGGAGAAGCCTTTTGCAGCTAGCAGTGGTAGTAGTTCCCTAAACTTCTTCCATCCTGTTCTTACCCTAGTTATTGTACTTTCTGAATACCCACCTCCGCTGCTAATTCGGTCACCTAGGTAGCAGAAGCTGTCTACTGTTTCTACAGGGCCCTCCCAGAGATTGGTGGTACTTGTTTCCTGTGGCTTGCTGTCTCAGCACAGCTGCTGCATGTGAATCCTACATTCTTAATTAAGCTTCCTGAGATCCCGCTACATCTCTTGTGTACCCATTGTTTGCATTTGGGGCAGAGAATGGAGTTCCTACCTACACCTTTCCTACATACTGAGCAAGGCCATTTCCCTGAGGGGATCTGGGTTCTGTTTTCTCGTCTACTTACAAGGACCTTAGTCTTTGTCATGTTGACTTTGAGACCCTTTCTTTCTAGTCCCTGCTTCCAAGTTTGGAATTTATTCTCTAGTTCTACCATAGATTCAGCTATGAGTGCGAGGTCATCAGCATACAGGAGTTCCCATGGGCATCCGGTCTTAAACTCCTCCGTTATTGCCTGCAGGACTATGATGAACAGGAGAGGGCTAAGAACAGAGCCCTGGTGAACCCCAACCTGTACGCTAAATGTATGTATGTATTTATATGTATGTATATATTTATATATATGTATGTATTTATATATATCTATATATGTATGTATTTTTATATATTTATATATGTATGTATTTATATATATTTATATATGTATATATTTATATATTTATATATATATATGTATTTATATATATATATCATCATCATCATCGTTTAACGTCTATCTTCCATGCTATGTATATATGTATATATATCATCATCATCATCATCATTTCATTTTACGTCCGTTTTTCCCTGCTTGCAAGGGTGGGACGGGAACTGATTCTGGCTTGATTTCTACAGCTGGATGCCCTTCCTAACACCAACCTCATTTACAGTGAGTGCTGGGTGCTTTTTTGCCGTGGCACCTCCAAGACCACTTTGCAGTGGAATGATAGAGACCCCAGTCCCTATCATCTCATTTCTACAGCTGAGTAAACTGGAGCAATGTGAAATAAAGTCTCTTGCTCAAGGAAACAACACATCACCCGGTCTGAGAATTGAACTCACAACCTTTCGATTGCAAGGCCAATGCTCTAACCACTAAGCCATGTGCCTCCATAAATATATATATATATATATATTTATATATATATATATATATATATATATATATATATGTATGTATGTATGTATGTATGTATGTATGTATGTGTGTGTGTGTGTGTGTGTGTGTGTATATAAATATTCAAACCAAGCTGTTACAAGTGATAAATTTATACTATTATTGTTGTTTAGTAATAAAATAACTGAATTTACATAATTTTAAATGACTGCCCTAACTAATTAAAAGAGACATCTGTTCTAAATGTTGTTGTTGTAGTTGTTGTTAATGGGGAAGATGATGATTGAGTAATATTTGTATGTGACACAACCTCTCTCAACATTTACCACTTATGATCATAGGTATACTTATTAGATGACCATACCATTATCACCAACCTCTTACCAAGCTGTCATTCATTACCATGATATCTAGACAACCATCACCTACTCCCGAGTCCCAAATAATAGGGGGGAGGTGAAATAAGCAGGGTGAGGGAGTTGGAGAATCGGTAATTTTTTAGGTTGTCTCCGTTAATTTTTTTAAAAATCAGAATTAGTCGTTTAGTTTACATATTGTGACCCCATTATTTGAGACCTGAGAGTACCTTTACTCTATTGAGCCAACAAAGTAGTTTCTATTGCAGTTACTACACATGCTAGAAATGGCAACCCAAACACCCTCATATCACACACTTAAAAAAAAGGAAGGACAACAGGTTGGTTCCAGTTGCTGACCTGGTCTTCTTCATCTTCACCCACTTATTCTTAAAGGGGTCGCGGAGGCCGAGTCCTCTAACACTCCTTCCAGAGGGCCCTGTCAGAAGCAACTGATCCAACTGGAACCCCAAGTGAGACCAGCCAAGCTCATGAATGTTATCCAACCATCTTGCTCAGGGTCTACCCCTGGGTCTCCTGTCGGTTGGTTTTGCCTGTAAAATCTGTCCAGCAATTCTTTCCTGAGATATTCTAACCACATACCCATGGTATCAGAGCTGTGACCTGGTCCTTAACAAAAACAATAAGCACTACATTATCTACCAACCATCTCCCCTCACTTCATCTCATACTCTACTCTATCTTAACTTTAATGTTAACAAAACTAGACAAAGCTTTACCAGCAACAATGATAATAAATAGATATACAATCATGATATATTGACTGATGTCTAAATCACATGTCCACCACCAACAACAGATATTATATATATTGAATATATCCAATATAATTAAATGATTTTAAATGAGATTATCTTCTTTATTTAGAAAACAGAAAAATATATGTGTAACCATTATTCATCATCGAGCGAGACACGGTCACCTGACCCAAATGGGTTTGTCCCTCAAATGGGACAAACCGATGTAACACATGTTAGCGTGGAAATTAGACGTCCAACAATAATGATGATCATGATCATGATTTTTATGTTCAGGAGGACACTTCAGTCATGTCAAGTACATGATAACCTCCCTAGTGTTAGTGATAGGAAGGGCATCCAGTCATAGAAAACCTGCCAAACAAAGGGTTGGGAGGACCATCAGTTTTGTCAAAGACATGACAACCTCTCCTGAGCACTCGGTGGAATATGAGACCATACAGCCAGAGACACCAAGCCAAAATCAGTTCTGTGTGAGCAAAACATTGTCCTCCGACCTGGCTTGTCTCACAACAGGACAGCTCGTCTAACCCATGCTATTGTGGAAAATGGACGTTAAACAATGATGATGATGTTATTTTGTTGGGTGGTGTAAACTTTATACAAGATGGCTGTGAAAACATCTCAATAAATTGTGTTAATTAATTTCAGTTGTACTTTAGGCAAATGACATGATTTTAAACCATGTGTTGAAATTAAAGTAATTATATCAGAGGAGAGCCATTTTAGTTATTTCACTCTTTTGTTACCAACTATTTTTAATTAATTTAGAAAATAATCAAGAATTTAGAGTGATTTAATAATATAACTAAGTTTCTCATCTTTGAGCTGGTATTTACGGATTATATAACAAAGATTCTCACTAAAAATTATTGTGGAAGATGTTTAGATAGAACACTTTCTACCAGAAACGCTTAACACAGTTCTATATCATAGATAGGTTTCGGTCAGTTTGGCAACAGAAGGTTTAAAAATCACAGAAAAAAAGTGTTAAATTTAGTTTATATTTATCATTTGTTTCTTGATGCCAAAATGTTCAATCACTTTTTCTCAAGCTGCTAAGTTACAGGACATAAATACAGATACAACCAGCTGGGAGCGCGCGCGTGCACACACACACACACACACACACACACACACACACACACACACACACACACACTAGCAGTATCACTAATAGAGACATATATGGTAGCCTATACACTGTATATGTCTAATAGACGTAGATATTGGAGAGAGAGAAAGAAAAATGAGGGAATAATACTGTTATCAATATTGCTGTCTTCTCTTTAGACCTTTATATAAAGTCACCATTGCTAGTCCACACCTCATGGTCCACATACATACTGACACAGGAACACTCACAGACACATACATACTGACACAGGAACACATACATACTGACAGAGGAACACTCACAGGCACATACATACTGACACAGGAACACTCACAGACACATACATACTGACACAGGAACACTCACAGACACATACATACTGACACAGGAACACTCACAGGCACATACATACTGACACAGGAACACTCACAGACACATACATACTGACACAGGAACACATACAGACACATACATACTGACACAAGAACACTCACAGACACATACATACTGACACAGGAACACTCACAGGCACATACATACTGATACAGGAACACTCACAGGCACATACATACTGACACAGGAACACTCACAGGCACATACATACTGACACAGGAACACATACAGACACATACATACTGACACAGGAACACTCACAGACACATACATACTGACACAGGAACACTCACAGACACATACATACTGACACAGGAACACTCACAGACACATACATACTGACACAGGAACACTCACAGGCACATACATACTGACACAGGAACACATACAGACACATACATACTGACACAGGAACACTCACAGACACATACATACTGACACAGGAACACTCACAGACACATACATACTGACACAGGAACACTCACAGACACATACATACTGACACAGGAACACTCACAGACACATACATACTGACACAGGAACACTCACAGGCACATACATACTGACACAGGAACACATACAGACACATACATACTGACACAGGAACACTCACAGACACATACATACTGACACAGGAACACTCACAGACACATACATACTGACACAGGAACACATACAGACACATACATACTGACACAGGAACATTCACAGACACATACATACTGACACAGGAACACTCACAGACACATACATACTGACACAGGAACATTCACAGACACATACATACTGACACGGGAACACTCACAGACACATACATACTGACACAGGAACACTCACAGACACATACATACTGACACAGGAACACATACAGCCACATACATACTGACACAGGAACATTCACAGACACATACATACTGACACAGGAACACTCACAGACACATACATACTGACACAGGAACATTCACAGACACATACATACTGACACGGGAACACTCACAGACACATACATACTGACACAGGAACACTCACAGACACATACATACTGACACAGGAACACATACAGCCACATACATACTGACACAGGAACATTCACAGACACATACATACTGACACAGGAACACTCACAGACACATACATACTGACACAGGAACACATACAGACACATACATACTGACACAGGAACACTCACAGACACATACATACTGACACAGGAACACTCACAGACACATACATACTGACACAGGAACACTCACAGACACATACATACTGACACAGGAACACTCACAGACACATACATACTGACACAGGAACACATACAGACACATACATACTGACACAGGAACACTCACAGGCACATACATACTGACACAGGAACACTCACAGACACATACATACTGACACAGGAACACTCACAGACACATACATACTGACACAGGAACACATACAGACACATACATACTGACACAGGAACACTCACAGACACATACATACTGACACAGGAACACTCACAGACATATACATACTGACACAGGAACACATACAGACACATACATACTGACACAGGAACACTCACAGACACATACATACTGACACAGGAACACTCACAGACACATACATACTGACACAGGAACACTCACAGACACATACATACTGACACAGGAACACTCACAGACACATACATACTGACACAGGAACACTTACAGACACATACATACTGACACAGGAACACATACATACTGACACAGGAACACTCACAGACACATACATACTGACACAGGAACACTCACAGACACATACATACTGACACAGGAACACTCACAGACACATACATACTGACACAGGAACACTCACAGACACATACATACTGACACAGGAACACATACATACTGACACAGGAACACTCACAGACACATACATACTGACACAGGAACACTCACAGACACATACATACTGACACAGGAACACTCACAGACACATACATACTGACACAGGAACACTCACAGACACATACATACTGACACAGGAACACATACATACTGACACAGGAACACTCACAGACACATACATACTGACACAGGAACACTCACAGACACATACATACTGACACAGGAACACTCACAGACACATACATACTGACACAGGAACACTCACAGACACATACATACTGACACAGGAACACTCACAGACACATACATACTGACACAGGAACACTCACAGACACATACATACTGACACAGGAACACATACATACTGACACAGGAACACTCACAGACACATACATACTGACACAGGAACACTCACAGACACATACATACTGACACAGGAACACTCACAGACACATACATACTGACACAGGAACACATACAGACACATACATACTGACACAGGAACACATACAGACACATACATACTGACACAGGAACACTCACAGACACATACATACTGACACAGGAACACTCACAGACACATACATACTGACACAGGAACACTCACAGACACATACATACTGACACAGGAACACATACAGACACATACATACTGACACATGAACACATACTTACTGACACAGGAACACTCACAGACACATACATACTGACACAGGAACACTCACAGACACATACATACTGACACAGGAACACTCACAGACACATACATACTGACACAGGAACACATACAGCCACATACATACTGACACAGGAACACTCACAGACACATACATACTGACACAGGAACACTCACAGACACATACATACTGACACAGGAACACATACAGACATTTACATACTGACACAGGAACACTCACAGGCACATACATACTGACACAGGAACACATACATACTGACACAGGAACACTCACAGACACATACATACTGACACAGGAACACATACAGACACATACATACTGACACAGGAACACATACATACTGACACAGGAACACTCACAGACACATACATACTGACACAGACACATACATACTGACACAGGAACACTCACAGACACATACATACTGACACAGGAACACTCACAGACACATACATACTGACACAGGAACACTCACAGACACATACATACTGACACAGGAACACTCACAGACACATACATACTGACACAGGAACACATACAGACACATACATACTGACACAGGAACACTCACAGACACATACATACTGACACAGGAACACTCACAGACACATACATACTGACACAGGAACACTCAAAGACACATACATACTGACACAGGAACACTCACAGACACATACATACTGACACAGGAACACATACAGACACATACATACTGACACAGGAACACTCACAGACACATACATACTGACACAGGAACACTCAGAGACACATACATACTGACACAGGAACACTCACAGACACATACATACTGACACAGGAACACTCACAGACACATACATACTGACACAGGAACACTCACAGACACATACATACTGACACAGGAACACTCACAGACACATACATACTAACACAGGAACACTCACAGACACATACATACTGACACAGGAACACTCACAGACACATACATACTGACACAGGAACACTCACAGGCACATACATACTGACACAGGAACACTCACAGACACATACATACTGACACAGGAACGCTCACAGACACATACATACTGACACAGGAACACATACAGACACATACATACTGACACAGGAACACTCACAGACACATACATACTGACACAGGAACACATACAGACACATACATACTGACACAGGAACACTCACAGACACATACATACTGACAGAGGAACACTCACAGACACATACATACTGACACAGGAACACATACAGACACATACATACTGACACAGGAACACTCACAGACACATACATACTGACACAGGAACACTCACAGTCACATACATACTGACACAGGAACACTCACAGACACATACATACTGACACAGGAACACTCACAGACACATACATACTGACACAGGAACACATACAGACACATACATACTGACACAGGAACACATACATACTGACACAGGAACACTCACAGACACATACATACTGACACAGGAACACATACATACTGACACAGGAACACTCACAGACACATACATACTGACACAGGAACACTCACAGACACATACATACTGACACAGGAACACATACAGACACATACATACTGACACAGGAACACATACATACTGACACAGGAACACTCACAGACACATACATACTGACACAGGAACACATACAGCCACATACATACTGACACAGGAACACTCACAGACACATACATACTGACACAGGAACACTCACAGACACATACATACTGACACAGGAACACATACAGACACATACATACTGACACAGGAACACATACATACTGACACATACATACTGACACGGGAACACTCACAGACACATACATACTGACACAGGAACACTCACAGACACATACATACTGATACAGGAACACTCACAGACACATACATACTGACACAGGAACACATACAGCCACATACATACTGACACAGGAACACATACATACTGACACATACATACTGACACGGGAACACTCACAGACACATACATACTGACACAGGAACACTCACAGACACATACATACTGACACAGGAACACTCACAGACACATACATACTGACACAGGAACACTCACAGACACATACATACTGACACGGGAACACTCACAGACACATACATACTGACACAGGAACACTCACAGACACATACATACTGACACAGGAACACTACAGACACATACATACTGACACAGGAACACTCACAGACACATACATACTGACACAGGAACACTCACAGACACATACATACTGACACAGGAACACATACAGCACATACATACTGACACAGGAACACTCACAGACACATACATACTGACACAGGAACACTCACAGACACATACATACTGACACAGGAACACAACAGACACATACATACTGACACAGGAACACTCACAGACACATACATACTGACACAGGAACACTACAGACACAATACATACTGACACAGGAACACTCACAGACACATACATACTGACACA
The DNA here is from genome assembly GCA_964016885.1 of Eledone cirrhosa. Taxonomy (NCBI): domain Eukaryota; kingdom Metazoa; phylum Mollusca; class Cephalopoda; order Octopoda; family Eledonidae; genus Eledone; species Eledone cirrhosa. Next base: position 27,016,001 of record OZ024741.1, read on the forward strand.
GGAACACTCACAGACACATACATACTGACACAGGAACACTACAGACACATACATACTGACACAGGAACACATCATACAGACACATACATACTGACACGGAACTCAAGACACATACAACTGACACAGGAACACATACATACTGACACAGGAACACTCACAGACACATACATACTGACACAGGAACACTCACAGACACATACATACTGACACAGGAACACATACAGACACATACAATACTGACACAGGAAACACATACATACTGACACAGGAACACTCACAGACACATACATACTGACACAGGAACACATACAACTGACACAGGAACACTCACAGACACATACATACTGACACAGGAACACTCACAGACACATACATACTGACACAGGAACCACATACATACTGACACAGGAACACTCACAGACACATACATACTGACACAGGAACACTCACAGACACATACATACTGACACAGGAACACATACATACTGACACAGGAACACTCACAGACACATACATACTGACACAGGAACACTCACAGACACATACATACTGACACAGAACACTACATACAGACACAGGAACACTCACAGACACATACATACTGACACGGAACACTCACAGACACATACATACTGACACAGGAACACTCACAGACACATACATACTGACACAGGAACACCACAGACAACATACTGACACAGGAACACTCACAGACACATACATACTGACACAGGAACACTCACAGACACATACATACTGACACAGGAACACTCACAGACACATACATACTGACACAGGAACACATCACAGACACATACATACTGACACAGGAACACTCACAGACACATACATACTGACACAGGAACACTCACAGACACATACATACTGACACAGGAACACTCACAGACACATACATACTGACACAGGGAACACTCACAGACACATACATACTGACACAGGAACACTCACAGACATACATACTGACACAGGAACACTCACAGACACATACATACTGACACAGGAACACTACAGACACATACATACTGACACAGGAACACATACATACTGACACAGGAACACTCACAGACACATACATACTGACACAGGAACACATACAGACACATACATACTGACACAGGAACACTCACAGACACATACATACTGACACAGAACACTCACAGACACATACATACTGACACAGGAACACTCACAGACACATACATACTGACACAGGAACACATACAGAACATACATACTGACACAGACACTCACAGACACATACATACTGACACAGGAACACTCACAGACACATACATACTGACACAGGAACACTCACAGACACATACATACTGACACAGGAACACACAGCACATACATACTGACACAGGAACACATACTACAGACACATACATACTGACACAGGAACACTCACAGACACATACATACTGACACAGGAACACTCACAGACACATACATACTGACACAGGAACACATCACAGACACATACATACTGACACAGGAACACTCACAGACACATACATACTGACACAGGAACACTCACAGACACATACATACTGACACAGGAACACTACAGACACATACATACTGACACAGGAACACACAGACACATACAACTGACACAGGAACACTCACAGACACATACATACTGACACAGGAACACTCACAGACACATACATACTGACACAGGAACACATACAGACACATACATACTGACACAGGAACACATCACAGACACATACATACTGACACAGGAACACTCACAGACACATACATACTGACACAGGAACACATCACAGACACATACATACTGACACAGGAACACATCACAGACACATACATACTGACACAGGAACACTCACAGACACATACATACTGACACAGGAACACTCACAGACACATACATACTGACACAGGAACACTCACAGACACATACATACTGACACAGGAACACATACAGCCACATACATACTGACACAGGAACACTACAAGACACATACATACTGACACGGAACACTCACAGACACATACATACAGACACAGGAAACAGCATACATACTGACACAGGAACACTCACAGACACATACATACTGACACAGGAACACTCACAGACACATACATACTGACACAGGAACACATACAGACACATACATACTGACACAGACACAAATACTGACACAGGAACACTCACAGACACATACATACTGACACAGAACACAGAACATACTGACACAGGAACACTCACAGACACATACATACTGACACAGGAACACTCACAGACACATACATACTGACACAGGAACACCATAACATACTGACACAGGAACACTCACAGACACATACATACTGACACAGGAACACTCACAGACACATACATACTGACACAGAACATACACTGACACAGACACTCACAGACACATACATACTGACACTGAACACTCACAGACACATACATACTGACACAGACACATACATACTGACACAGGAACACTCACAGACACATACATACTGACACAGAACACTCACAGACACATACATACTGACACAGGAACACTACACCATACATACTGACACAGAACACATACATACTGACACAGGAACACTCACAGACACATACATACTGACACAGGAACACTCACAGACACATACATACTGACACAGGAACACTCACAGACACATACATACTGACACAGGAACACACAGACACATACATACTGACACGGAACACTCACAGACACATACATACTGACACAGGAACACTCACAGACACATACATACTGACACAGGAACACTTCACAGACACATACATACTGACACAGGAACACTCACAACACATAGACCAGACACTACATACTGACACAGGAACACTCACAGACACATACATACTGACACAGGAACACTCACAGACACATACATACTGACACAGGAACACATACAGACAACATACATACTGACACAGGAACACTCACAGACACATACATACTGACACAGGAACACTCACAGACACATACATACTGACACAGGAACACATCACAGACACATACATACTGACACAGGAACACTACAGACAATACATACTGACACAGGAACACATACATACTGAACATAACATACTGACACAGGAACACTCACAGACACATACATACTGACACAGGAACAACTCACAGACACATACATACTGACACAGGAACACTCACAGACACATACATACTGACACAGGAACACTCACAGACACATACATACTGACCAGGAACACTCACAGACACATACATACTGACACAGGAACACTCACAGACACATACATACTGACACAGGAACACATACAGACACATACATACTGACACAGGAACACTCACAGACACATACATACTGACACGGACCTCACAGACACATACATACTGACACAGGAACACTCACAAGACACATACATACTGACACAGGAACACTCACAGACACATACATACTGACACAGGAACACATACAGACACATACATACTGACACAGGAACACCACATACACTACATACTGACACAGGAACACTCACAGACACATACATACTGACACAGGAACACTCACAGACACATACATACTGACACAGGAACACTCACAGACACATACATACTGACACAGGAACACATACAGCCATACATACTGACACAGGAACACTCACAGACACATACATACTGACACAGGAACACTCACAGACACATACATACTGACACAGGAACACATACATACTGACACAGGAACACTCACAGACACATACATACTGACACAGGAACACTCACAGACACATACATACTGACACAGGACACATACTGCACATACATACTGACACAGGAACACTACAGACACATACATACTGACACAGGAACACTCACAGACAACATACATACTGACACAGAACACATACATACTGACACAGGAACACTCAGACACTACATACTGACACGGAACATCACAGACACATACATACTGACACAGGAACACCACACATACATACTGACACAGGAACACTCACGAGACACATACATACTGACAAGGAGCACTCACAGACACATACATACAGACACAGGAACACATACATACTGACACAGGAACACTCACAGACACATACATACTGACACAGGAACACTCAGCAGACACATACATACTGACACAGGAACATACTAATGACAGGACACACACTACTGACACAGGAACTCACAGACACATACATACTGACACAGGAACACTCACAGTACATACATACTGACACAGGAACACTCACAGACACATACATACTGACACAGGAACACATACAGACACATACATACTGACACAGGAACACTCACAGGACACATACATACTGACACAGGAACACTCACAGACACATACATACTGACACAGGAACACATAACAGACACATACATACTGACACAGGAACACTCACAGACACATACATACTGACACAGAACACATACTACTGACACAGAACACTCACAGACACATACATACTGACACAGGAACACTCACAGACACATACATACTGACACAGGAACACATCACAGACACATACTATACTGACACAGGAACACTCACAGACACATACATACTGACACAGGAACACTCACAGACACATACATACTGACACAGAACACTCACAGACACATACATACTTGACACAGGACACATACTCACAGGACTCAACACATACATACTGACACAGGAACACATACAGCCACATACATACTGGACACAGGAACACTCACAGACACATACATACTGACACAGGAACACTCACAGACACATACATACTGACACAGGAACACTACATACTAGACACAGGACACTCACAGACACATACATACTGACACAGGAACACATACAGACACATACATACTGACACAGGAAACTCACAGACACATACATACTGACACAGGAACACTCACAGACACATACATACTGACACAGGAACACATACAGACAATACATACTGACACAGGAAACACATACATACTGACACAGGAACACTCACAGACACATACATACTGACACGGAACACTCACAGACACATAACATACTGACACAGGAACACTCACAACACATACATACTGACACAGGAACACTCACATACTGACACATACATACTGACACAGGAACACTCACAGACACATACATACTGACACAGGAACACTCACAGACACATACATACTGACAGCAGGAACACATACAGACACATACATACTGACACAGGAACACTCACAGACACATACATACTGACACAGGAACACTCCAGACACATACATACTGACACAGGACACAGAACATACATACTGACACATACATACTGACACAGGAACACTCACAGACACATACATACTGACACAGGACACTCACAGACACATACATACTGACACAGGAACACTCACAGACACATACATACTGACACAGAACACATACATACTGACACAGGAACACTCACAGACACTACATACTGACACAGGAACACACAGACACATACATACTGACACAGGAACACATACAGACACATACATACTGACACAGAACATACACTGACACATACAATGACACGGAACACTACAGACACATACATACTGACACAGGAACACTCACAGACACATACATACTGACACGGAACACTCACAGACACATACATACTGACACAGGAACACTCACAGACACATACTACTGACACGGGAACACTCACAGACACATACATACTGACACAGGAACACATACATGACACATACATACTGACACAGGAACACTCACAGACACATACATACTGACACAGGAACACTCACAGACACATACATACTGACACAGGAACACATACAGACACATACATACTGACACAGGAACACTCACAGACATACATACTGACACAGGAACACTACAGACACTACTCTGACACATACATACTGACACAGGAACACTCACAGACACATACATACTGACACAGGAACACATACATACTGACACATACATACTGACACGGGAACACTCACAGACACATACATACTGACACAGGAACACTCACAGACACATACATACTGACCATACATACTGACACAGGAACACTCACAGACACATACATACTGACACAGAACACATACAGACACATACATACTGACACAGGAACACTCACAGACACATACATACTGACACAGGAACACTCACAGACACATACATACTGACACAGGAACACATCAGACACATACATACTGACACAGGAACCTAAGACACATACATACTGACACATACATACTGACACGGGAACACTCACAGACACATACATACTGACACAGGAACACTCACAGACACATACATACTGACACAGGAACACTCACAGACACATACATACTGACACAGGAACACTCACAGACACATACATACTGACACAGGAACACTCACAGACACATACATACTGACACAGGAACACATACAGCCACATACATACTGACACAGGAACACTCACAGACACATACATACTGACACAGGAACACTCACAGACACATACATACTGACACAGGAACACTTACAGACACATACATACTGACACAGGAACACATCATACTGACACATACAACTGACACTCACAGACACATACATACTGACACAGAACACTCACAGACACATACATACTGACACAGGAAACACTCACAGACACATACATACTGACACAGGAACACATACAGCCAACATACTGACACAGGAACACTCACAGACACATACATACTGACACAGGAACACTCACAGACACATACATACTGACACAGAACACATACAGACACATACATACTGGACACAGAACACTCACAGACACATACATACTGACCACAGGAACACTCACAGACACATACATACTGGACACGGAAGCACTCACAGACACATACATACTGACACAGGAACCTCAATACATCAGACCTACAGAACACATACAGACACATACATACTGACACAGGAAACCTCACAGACACATACCTTGACACAGGAACACTCACAGACACATACATACTGACACAGGAACAATACAGACACATACATACTGACACAGGAACACTCACAGACACATACATACTGACACAGGAACACTCACAGACACATACATACTGACACAAGGGAACACTCACAGACACATACATACTGACACGGGAACACT
>OZ024741.1:27023383-27063383 GCA_964016885.1 Eledone cirrhosa
TCACAGACACATACATACTGACACAGGAACAGATACAGACACATACATACTGACACAGGAACACTCACAGACACATACATACTGACACAGGAACACTCACAGACACATACATACTGACACAGGAACACTCACAGACACATACATACTGACACAGGAAACACATCACAGACACATACATACTGACACAGGAACACATACATACTGACACAGGAACACTTCACAGGACACATACATACTGACACAGGAACACTCACAGACACATACATACTGACACAGGAACACTCACAGACACATACATACTGACACAGGAACACTCACAGACACATACATACTGACACAGGAACACATCACAGACACATACATACTGACACAGGAACACATACATACTGACACAGGAACACTCACAGACACATACATACTGACACAGGAACACTCAGACATACATACTGACACAGGAACACTCACAGACACATACATACTGACACAGGAACACTCACAGACACATACATACTGACACAGGAACACATACAGACACATACATACTGACACAGGAACACATACATACTGAACACATACATACTGACACAGGAACACTCACAGACACATACATACTGACACAGGAACACTCACAGACACATACATACTGACACAGGAACACTCACAGAGCACATACATACTGACACAGGAACACATACAGACACATACATACTGACACAGGAACACATACATACTGACACATACATACTGACACGGGAACACTCACAGACACATACATACTGACACAGGAACACTCACAGACACATACATACTGACACAGGGAACACTCACAGACACATACATACTGACACAGGAACACTCACAGACACATACATACTGACACAGGAACACATACAGACACATACATACTGACACAGGAACACTCACAGACACATACATACTGACACAGGAACACTCACAGACACATACATACTGACACAGGAACACTCACAGACACATACATACTGACACAGGAACACTCACAGACACATACATACTGACACAGGAACACTCACAGACACATACATACTGACACAGGAACACTCACAGACACATACATACTGACACAGGAACACATCACAGACACATACATACTGACACAGGAACACTCACAGACACATACATACTGACACAGGAACACTCACAGACACATACATACTGACACAGGAACACTCACAGACACATACATACTGACACAGGAACACATACAGACACATACATACTGACACAGGAACACTCACAGACACATACATACTGACACAGGAACACTCACAGACACATACATACTGACACAGGAACACATACAGACACATACATACTGACACAGGAACACTCACAGACACATACATACTGACACAGGAACACTCACAGACACATACATACTGACACAGGAACACTCACAGACACATACATACTGACACAGGAACACTCACAGACACATACATACTGACACAGGAACACTCACAGACACATACATACTGACACAGGAACACTCACAGACACATACATACTGACACAGGAACACTCACAGACACATACATACTGACACGGGAACACTCACAGACACATACATACTGACACAGGAACACATACATACTGACACAGGAACACTCACAGACACATACATACTGACACAGGGAACACTCACAGACACATACATACTGACACAGGAACACATACAGACACATACATACTGACACAGGAACACATACATACTGACACAGGAACACTCACAGACACATACATACTGACACAGGAACACATACATACTGACACAGGAACACATACATACTGACACAGGAACACTCACAGACACATACATACTGACACAGGAACACTCACAGACACATACATACTGACACAGGAACACTCACAGACACATACATACTGACACGGGAACACTCACAGACACATACATACTGACACAGGAACACATACATACTGACACAGGAACACTCACAGACACATACATACTGACACGGGAACACTCACAGACACATACATACTGACACAGGAACACATACATACTGACACAGGAACACTCACAGACACATACATACTGACACAGGAACACTCACAGACACATACATACTGACACAGGAACACATACAGACACATACATACTGACACAGGAACACTCACAGGCACATACATACTGACACAGGAACACTCACAGACACATACATACTGACACAGGAACACATACAGACACATACATACTGACACAGGAACACTCACAGACACATACATACTGACACAGGAACACATACAGACACATACATACTGACACAGGAACACATACATACTGACACATACATACTGACACGGGAAACACTCACAGACACATACATACTGACACAGGAACACTCACAGACACATACATACTGACACAGGAACACTCACAGACACATACATACTGACACAGGAACACATACAGCCACATACATACTGACACAGGAACACATACATACTGACACATACATACTGACACGGGAACACTCACAGACACATACATACTGACACAGGAACACTCACAGACACATACATACTGACACAGGAACACTCACAGACACATACATACTGACACAGGAACACTCACAGACACATACATACTGACACGGGAACACTCACAGACACATACATACTGACACAGGAACACTCACAGACACATACATACTGACACAGGAACACATACAGACACATACATACTGACACAGGAACACATACATACTGACACATACATACTGACACGGGAACACTCACAGACACATACATACTGACACAGGAACACTCACAGACACATACATACTGACACGGAACACTCACAGACACATACATACTGACACAGGAACACTCACAGACACATACATACTGACACAGGAACACTCACAGACACATACATACTGACACAGGAACACTCACAGACACATACATACTGACACAGGAACACTCACAGACACATACATACTGACACGGGAACACTCACAGACACATACATACTGACACAGGAACACTCACAGACACATACATACTGACACGGGAACACTCACAGACACATACATACTGACACAGGAACACTCACAGACACATACATACTGACACAGGAACACTCACAGACACATACATACTGACACAGGAACACTCACAGACACATACATACTGACACGGGAACACTCACAGACACATACATACTGACACAGGAAACACATACATACTGACACAGGAACACTCACAGACACATACATACTGACACAGGAACACTCACAGACACATACATACTGACACAGGAACACATACAGACACATACATACTGACACAGGAACACATACATACTGACACATACATACTGACACGGAACACTCACAGACACATACATACTGACACAGGAACACATACATACTGACACAGGAACACTCACAGACACATACATACTGACACGGGAACACTCACAGACACATACATACTGACACAGGAACACATACATACTGACACAGGAACACTCACAGACACATACATACTGACACGGAACACTCACAGACACATACATACTGACACAGGAACACATACAGCCACATACATACTGACACAGGAACACACACATACTGACACGGGAACACTCACAGACACATACATACTGACACAGGAACACTCACAGACACATACATACTGACACAGGAACACTCACAGACACATACATACTGACACAGGAACACATACAGACACATACATACTGACACAGGAACACTCACAGGCACATACATACTGACACAGGAACACTCACAGACACATACATACTGACACAGGAACACATACAGACACATACATACTGACACAGGAACACTCACAGACACATACATACTGACACAGGAACACATACATACTGACACAGGAACACTCACAGACACATACATACTGACACAGGAACACATACAGCCACATACATACTGACACAGGAACACATACAGCCACATACATACTGACACAGGAACACTCACAGACACATACATACTGACAGAGGAACACTCACAGACACATACATACTGACACAGGAACACATACAGACATTTACATACTGACACAGGAACACTCACAGGCACATACATACTGACACAGGAACACATACATACTGACACAGGAACACTCACAGACACATACATACTGACACAGGAACACATACAGACACATACATACTGACACAGGAACACTCACAGACACATACATACTGACACAGGAACACATACATACTGACACAGGAACACTCACAGACACATACATACTGACACAGGAACACATACAGCCACATACATACTGACACAGGAACACTCACAGACACATACATACTGACACAGGAACACTCACAGACACATACATACTGACACAGGAACACATACAATACTGACACAGGAACACTCACAGACACATACATACTGACACAGGAACACATACAGCCACATACATACTGACACAGGAACACTCACAGACACATACATACTGACACAGGAACACTCACAGACACATACATACTGACACAGGAACACATACAGACACATACATACTGACACAGGAACACATACATACTGACACAGGAACACTCACCGACACATACATACTGACACGGGAACACTCACAGACACATACATACTGACACAGGAACACTCACAGACACATACATACTGACACAGGAACACATACATACTGACACATACATACTGACACAGGAACACTCACAGACACATACATACTGACACAGGAACACTCACAGACACATACATACTGACACAGGAACACATACAGACACATACATACTGACACAGGAACACTCACAGACACATACATACTGACACAGGAACACTCACAGACACATACATACTGACACGGGAACACTCACAGACACATACATACTGACAACATACATACTGACACAGGAACACTCACAGACACATACATACTGACACAGGAACACTCACAGACACATACATACTGACACGGGAACACTCACAGACACATACATACTGACACAGGAACACATACATACTGACACAGGAACACTCACAGACACATACATACTGACACAGGAACACTCACAGACACATACATACTGACACAGGAACACATACAGACACATACATACTGACACAGGAACACATACATACTGACACATACATAATGACACGGGAACACTCACAGACACATACATACTGACACAGGGAACACTCACAGACACATACATACTGACACGGGAACACTCACAGACACATACATACTGACACAGGAACACTCACAGACACATACATACTGACACAGGAACACTCACAGACACATACATACTGACACAGGAACACTCACAGACACATACATACTGACACAGGAACACTCACAGACACATACATACTGACACAGGAACACTCACAGACACATACATACTGACACAGGAACACTCACAGACACATACATACTGACACGGGAACACTCACAGACACATACATACTGACACAGGAACACTCACAGACACATACATACTGACACAGGAACACTCACAGACACATACATACTGACACAGGAACACTCACAGACACATACATACTGACACAGGAACACTCACAGACACATACATACTGACACGGGAACACTCACAGACACATACATACTGACACAGGAACACATACAGACACATACATACTGACACAGGAACACTCACAGACACATACATACTGACACAGGAACACTCACAGACACATACATACTGACACAGGAACACTCACAGACACATACATACTGACACAGGAACACATACAGACACATACATACTGACACAGGAACACTCACAGACAATACATACTGACACAGGAACACTCACAGACACATACATACTGACACAGGAACACATACATACTGACACATACATACTGACACGGGAACACTCACAGACACATACATACTGACACAGGAACACTCACAGACACATACATACTGACACAATACATACTGACACAGGAACACTCACAGACACATACATACTGACACAGGAACACATACAGACACATACATACTGACACAGGAACACACTCACAGACACATACATACTGACACAGGAACACTCACAGACACATACATACTGACACAGGAACACATACAGACACATACATACTGACACAGGAACACATACATACTGACACATACATACTGACACGGGAACACTCACAGACACATACATACTGACACAGGAACACTCACAGACACATACATACTGACACAGGAATACATACATACTGACACGGGAACACTCACAGACACATACATATTGACACAGGAACACTCACAGACACATACATACTGACACAGGAACACATACAGCCACATACATACTGACACAGGAACACTCACAGACACATACATACTGACACAGGAACACTCACAGACACATACATACTGACACAGGAACACATACAGACACATACATACTGACACAGGAACACATACATACTGACACATACATACTGACACGGGAACACTCACAGACACATACATACTGACACAGGAACACTCACAGACACATACATACTGACACAGGAACACTCACAGACACATACATACTGACACAGGAACACATACATACTGACACATACATACTGACACGGGAACACTCACAGACACATACATACTGACACAGGAACACTCACAGACACATACATACTGACACAGGAACACTCACAGACACATACATACTGACACAGGAACACATACAGACACATACATACTGACACAGGAACACTCACAGACACATACATACTGACACAGGAACACATACAGACACATACATACTGACACAGGAACACTCACAGACACATACATACTGACACAGGAACACTCACAGACACATACATACTGACACAGGAACACATACAGACACATACATACTGACACAGGAACACTCACAGACACATACATACTGACACAGGAACACTCACAGACACATACATACTGACACAGGAACACTCACAGACACATACATACTGACACGGGAACACTCACAGACACATACATACTGACACAGGAACACTCACAGACACATAAATACTGACACGGGAACACTCACAGACACATACATACTGACACAGGGAACACTCACAGACACATACATACTGACACAGGAACACTCACAGACACATACATACTGACACAGGAACACTCACAGACACATACATACTGACACGGGAACACTCACAGACACATACATACTGACACAGGAACACATACAGACACATACATACTGACACAGGAACACTCACAGACACATACATACTGACACAGGAACACATACATACTGACACAGGAACACTCACAGACACATACATACTGACACAGGAACACTCACAGACACATACATACTGACACAGGAACACATACATACTGACACATACATACTGACACAGGAACACTCACAGACACATACATACTGACACAGGAAACACATACATACTGACACAGGAACACTCACAGACACATACATACTGACACAGGAACACATACATACTGACACATACATACTGACACAGGAACACTCACAGACACATACATACTGACACAGGAACACTCACAGACACATACATACTGACACAGGAACACTCACAGACACATACATACTGACACAGGAACACTCACAGACACATACATACTGACACAGGAACACTCACAGACACATACATACTGACACAGGAACACTCACAGACACATACATACTGACACAGGAACACTCACAGACACATACATACTGACACAGGAACACTCACAGGCACATACATACTGACACAGGAACACATACATACTGACACAGGAACACTCACAGACACATACATACTGACACAGGAACACTCACAGACATATACATACTGACACAGGAACACATACATACTGACACATACATACTGACACAGGAACACTCACAGACACATACATACTGACACAGGAACACTCACAGACACATACATACTGACACAGGAACACTCACAGACACATACATACTGACACAGGAACACTCACAGACACATACATACTGACACAGGAACACTCACAGACACATACATACTGACACAGGAACACTCACAGGCACATACATACTGACACAGGAACACTCACAGACACATACATACTGACACAGGAACACTCACAGACACATACATACTGACACAGGAACACTCACAGACACATACATACTGACACAGGAAACACATACATACTGACACAGGAACACTCACAGACACATACATACTGACACAGGAACACTCACAGACACATACATACTGACACAGGAACACATACAGACACATACATACTGACACAGGAACACTCACAGACACATACATACTGACACAGGAACACTCACAGACACATACATACTGACACAGGAACACTCACAGACACATACATACTGACACAGGAACACTCACAGACACATACATACTGACACAGGAACACTCACAGACACATACATACTGACACAGGAACACTCACAGACACATACATACTGACACAGGAACACTCACAGACACATACATACTGACACAGGAACACATACATACTGACACAGGAACACTCACAGACACATACATACTGACACAGGAACACATACAGACACATACATACTGACACAGGAACACTCACAGACACATACATACTGACACAGGAACACATACAGACACATACATACTGACACAGGAACACTCACAGACACATACATACTGACACAGGAACACTCACAGACACATACATACTGACACAGGAACACATACATACTGACACAGGAACACTCACAGACACATACATACTGACACAGGAACACTCACAGACACATACATACTGACACAGGAACACTCACAGACACATACATACTGACACAGGAACACATACAGACACATACATACTGACACAGGAACACTCACAGACACATACATACTGACACAGGAACACATACAGACACATACATACTGACACAGGAACACTCACAGACACATACATACTGACACAGGAACACTCACAGACACATACATACTGACACAGGAACACATACATACTGACACAGGAACACTCACAGACACATACATACTGACACAGGAACACATACAGACACATACATACTGACACAGGAACACTCACAGACACATACATACTGACACAGGAACACATACAGACACATACATACTGACACAGGAACACTCACAGACACATACATACTGACACAGGAACACTCACAGACACATACATACTGACACAGGAACACATACATACTGACACAGGAACACTCACAGACACATACATACTGACACAGGAACACTCACAGACACATACATACTGACACAGGAACACTCACAGACACATACATACTGACACAGGAACACTCACAGACACATACATACTGACACAGGAACACTCACAGACACATACATACTGACACAGGAACACATACATACTGACACAGGAACACTCACAGACACATACATACTGACACAGGAACACATACAGACACATTCATACTGACACAGGAACACTCACAGACACATACATACTGACACAGGAACACTCACAGACACATACATACTGACACAGGAACACTCACAGACACATACATACTGACACAGGAACACTCACAGACACATACATACTGACACAGGAACACTCACAGACACATACATACTGACACAGGAACACTCACAGACACATACATACTGACACAGGAACACATACAGACACATACATACTGACACAGGAACACTCACAGACACATACATACTGACACAGGAACACTCACAGACACATACATACTGACACAGGAACACTCACAGTCACATACATACTGACACAGGAACACTCACAGTCACATACATACTGACACAGGAACACTCACAGACACATACATACTGACACAGGAACACTCACAGACACATACATACTGACACAGGAACACTCACAGACACATACATACTGACACAGGAACACTCACAGACACATACATACTGACACAGGAACACTCACAGACACATACATACTGACACAGGAACACTCACAGACACATACATACTGACACAGGAACACTCACACACACATACATACTGACACAGGAACACTCACAGACACATACATACTGACACAGGAACACTCACAGACACATACATACTGACACAGGAACACTCACAGTCACATACATACTGACACAGGAACACTCACAGACACATACATACTGACACAGGAACACTCACAGACACATACATACTGACACAGGAACACTCACAGACACATACATACTGACACAGGAACACATACAGACACATACATACTGACACAGGAACACTCACAGACACATACATACTGACACAGGAACACTCACAGACACATACATACTGACACAGGAACACTCACAGACACATACATACTGACACAGGAACACTCACAGACACATACATACTGACACATACATACTGACACAGGAACACTCACAGACACATACATACTGACACAGGAACACTCACAGACACATACATACTGACACGGGAACACTCACAGACACATACATACTGACACAGGAACACATACAGACACATACATACTGACACAGGAACACTCACAGACACATACATACTGACACAGGAACACTCACAGACACATACATACTGACACAGGAACACTCACAGACACATACATACTGACACAGGAACACTCACAGACACATACATACTGACACAGGAACACATACAGACACATACATACTGACACAGGAACACTCACAGACACATACATACTGACACATACATACTGACACAGGAACACTCACAGACACATACATACTGACACAGGAACACTCACAGACACATACATACTGACACGGGAACACTCACAGACACATACATACTGACACATACATACTGACACAGGAACACTCACAGACACATACATACTGACACAGGAACACATACAGACACATACATACTGACACAGGAACACTCACAGACACATACATACTGACACATACATACTGACACAGGAACACTCACAGACACATACATACTGACACAGGAACACTCACAGACACATACATACTGACACAGGAACACTCACAGACACATACATACTGACACAGGAACACATACAGACACATACATACTGACACAGGAACACTCACAGACACATACATACTGACACATACATACTGACACAGGAACACTCACAGACACATACATACTGACACAGGAACACTCACAGACACATACATACTGACACGGGAACACTCACAGACACATACATACTGACACAGGAACACTCACAGACACATACATACTGACACAGGAACACTCACAGACACATACATACTGACACAGGAACACTCACAGACACATACATACTGACACAGGAACACATACATACATACTGATACAGGAACACACACATACACAATCACATGCACATATATATATATACACACACACACACACACAGGAGCTCCCTCCAACTCACTGCTATGGTACATATATTGATTGAAAGTGTTCAGAGACCATATAAGTGGAAAACTGATTTCAACCAACCTCACTAGATTTTCATATAGGCTGTCCACTGGTGATAGTGGGGGTGGGGGTGGCGTGTGGGGGGGTGAAGGTAACAGCAGTGCTGTTGGTAGTGGTGGTAGGAGAGTGACGGTGACAGTGATGATAGTGGTGGTGATGGGAGAGTGGAAGTGTTATGATGAGAGTGATGGTGATGGTGGTGACTGTCTACAGTACATACCTTAGTTAAAAGTTGACCCTTCTAATACCCCCCCCCCCCCCCCGCCGCCAGAAACTGGCTCTTGTTACACAATACAAATGTTTTGTTTTAATTTTAAGTGTTTATATTTATCTAAAAACTTTCCATCATAATTTTATTGTTTCTGCTTTTGGCATGAGGCCAGCAATTATCTCAGTGCATTACTGCTATTTTATTTTATTGACCCTATAAGGAGGAAAGGCAAAGTTAACCTTGGCAGGATTTGAACTCAGAACGCAAAGGGACGTAACTCTATGTTGCAAAGCATGGTGTCTGACGCTCTACCGATACTGCCAATCCACAGCTATAATTTTATGTAAGAACCTTTGTTACGTTATTTCTCTAAATACAGGTGTACTTGGACCCTGTACTGCCGAGATCCTCTGCAAGGTCGGAGCATCGGTGGCCTGTCTGAGGAGGGAGCCTCACAAGGTTGGGTGGCTGTTGCAGCGGGTGTCATTGGCCATCATCCGCAGGAATGCTTTTGCCGTCTTGTCAGCGGGGCACAGCACTTCTGTCCTCTTGTCCTAGGCCCAAAGCCCAATCACCCTCCCCCTTCACCCCTCCCCTCTTTTCTGTGACACCAGAGCTCTTGCCATCCACCCGCCCGTTCTTTTTCTTCTTTCTTTCTCTCTTTTTTAAAAATATATTTTCCTATTCTTTCTTTCCTTTTGTTTCCTCCTTTTTTTTTTATTATCTCTATATTAAAATAAATAGACAGAAACTATAAAAATAAATAAATACAAACTTAACAATAATGAGAAAGTTAATTATATTATTAAATATCTCTGAATTTTTGTTTAGTTTTAAAATATTTTAAAAATTATAGGCAGTGTCTTTCATTAGAACTATTTTAAGAATAGAGTTAAAGTCTGTCCTTGTCCTAGAGACTCATCAGATGGGAGCTTGTTCTAGTTTCATGTGGTATTAACCCAGTCATTGCCATATGTCTAATGAAAGACACTACCTTGTTCTAGTTTCATGTGGTATTAACCCAGTCATTGCCACATGTCTAATGAAAGACACTGCCTTGTTCTAGTTTCATGTGGTATTAACCCAGTCATTGCCACATGTCTAATGAAAGACACTACCTTGTTCTAGTTTCATGTGGTATTAACCCAGTCATTACCACATGTCCAATGAAAGACACTACCTTGTTCTAGTTTCATGTGGTATTAACCCAGTCATTACCACATGTCTAATGAAAGACTACCTTGTTATAGTTTCATGTGGTATTAACCCAGTCATTACCACATGTCCAATGAAAGACACTGCCTTGTTCTAGTTTCATGTGGTATTAACCCAGTCATTACCACATGTCTAATGAAATATGCCTTGTTCTAATTTCATGTGGTATTAACCCAGTCATTGCCACATGTCTAATGAAAGACACTACCTTGTTCTAGTTTCATGTGGTATTAACCCAGTCATTGCCACATGTCTAATGAAAGACACTACCTTGTTCTAGTTTCATGTGGTATTAACCCAGTCATTGCCACATGTCTAATGAAAGACACTATCTTGTTCTAGTTTCATGTGGTATTAACCCAGTCATTACCACATGTCTAATGAAAGACACTACCTTGTTCTAGTTTCATGTGGTATTAACCCAGTCATTGCCACATGTCTAATGAAAGACACTACCTTGTTCTAGTTTCATGTGGTATTAACCCAGTCATTACCACATGTCTAATGAAAGACACTACCTTGTTCTAGTTTCATGTGGTGTTAACCCAGTCATTACCACATGTCTAATGAAATATGCCTTGTTCTAATTTCATGTGGTATTAACCCAGTCATTGCCACATGTGTAATGAAAGACACTGCCTTGTTCTAGTTTCATGTGGTATTAACCCAGTCATTACCACATGTCTAATGAAATATGCCTTGTTCTAATTTCATGTGGTATTAACCCAGTCATTGCCACATGTCTAATGAAAGACACTACCTTGTTCTAGTTTCATGTGGTATTAACCCAGTCATTACCACATGTCTAATGAAAGACACTACCGTGTTCTAGTTTCATGTGGTATTAACCCAGTCATTACCACATGTCTAATGAAAGACACTACCTTGTTCTAGTTTCATGTGGTATTAACCCAGTCATTACCACATGTCTAATGAAAGACACTACCTTGTTCTAGTTTCATGTGGTATTAACCCAGTCATTACCACATGTCTAATGAAAGACACTACCTTGTTCTAGTTTCATGTGGTATTAACCCAGTCATTACCACATGTCTAATGAAAGACACTACCTTGTTCTAGTTTCATGTGGTATCAACCCAGTCATTACCACATGTCTAATGAAAGACACTACCTTGTTCTAGTTTCATGTGGTGTTAACCCAGTCATTACCACATGTCTAATGAAAGACACTACCTTGTTCTAGTTTCATGTAGTATTAACCCAGTCATTACCACAAGTCTAATGAAAGACACTGCCTTGTTCTAGTTTCATGTGGTATTAACCCAGTCATTACCACATGTCTAATGAAATATGCCTTGTTCTAATTTCATGTGGTATTAACCCAGTCATTGCCACATGTCTAATGAAAGACACTACCTTGTTCTAGTTTCATGTGGTATTAACCCAGTCATTGCCACATGTCTAATGAAAGACACTACCTTGTTCTAGTTTCAATTGGTATTAACCCAGTCATTACCACATGTCTAATGAAAGACACTACCTTGTTCTAGTTTCATGTGGTATTAACCCAGTCATTGCCACATGTCTAATGAAAGACACTACCTTGTTCTAGTTTCATGTGGTATTAACCCAGTCATTACCACATGTCTAATGAAAGACACTACCTTCTTCTAGTTGCATGTGGTATTAACCCAGTCATTGCCACATGTCTAATGAAAGACACTACCTTGTTCTAGTTTCATGTGGTATTAACCCAGTCATTGCCACATGTCTAATGAAAGACACTACCTTGTTCTAGTTTATTGTGGTATTAACCCAGTCATTACCACATGTCTAATGAAAGACACTACCTTGTTCTAGTTTCATGTGGTATTAACCCAGTCATTACCACATGTCTAATGAAAGACACTGCCTTGTTCTAGTTTCATGTGGTATTAACCCAGTCATTACCACATGTCTAATGAAATATGCCTTGTTCTAATTTCATGTGGTATTAACCCAGTCATTGCCACATGTCTAATGAAAGACACTACCTTGTTCTAGTTTCATGTGGTATTAACCCAGTCATTGCCACATGTCTAATGAAAGACACTACATTGTTCTAGTTTCATGTGGTATTAACCCAGTCATTGCCACATGTCTAATGAAAGACACTATCTTGTTCTAGTTTCATGTGGTATTAACCCAGTCATTACCACATGTCTAATGAAAGACACTACCTTGTTCTAGTTTCATGTGGTATTAACCCAGTCATTGCCACATGTCTAATGAAAGACACTACCTTGTTCTAGTTTCATGTGGTATTAACCCAGTCATTACCACATGTCTAATGAAAGACACTACCTTGTTCTAGTTTCATGTGGTATTAACCCAGTCATTGCCACATGTCTAATGAAAGACACTACCTTGTTCTAGTTTCATGTGGTATTAACCCAGTCATTGCCACATGTCTAATGAAAGACACTATCTTGTTCTAGTTTCATGTGGTATTAACCCAGTCATTACCACATGTCTAATGAAAGACACTACCTTGTTCTAGTGTCATGTGGTATTAACCCAGTCATTGCCACATGTCTAATGAAAGACACTACCTTGTTCTAGTTTCTTGTGGTATTAACCCAGTCATTACCACATGTTTAATGAAAGACACTACCTTGTTCTAGTTTCATGTGGTATTAACCCAGTCATTACCACATGTCTAATGAAAGACACTGCCTTGTTCTAGTTTCATGTGGTATTAACCCAGTCATTTCCACATGTCTAATGAAAGACACTACCTTGTTCTAGTTTCATGTGGTATTAACCCAGTCATTTCCACATGTCTAATGAAAGACACTACCTTGTTCTAGTTTCATATGGTATTAACCCAGTCATTACCACATGTCTAATGAAAGACACTGCCTTGTTCTAGTTTCATGTGGTATTAACACTCCCTAAGTAGGGGTGGGTTCTGCCTGACAATGCTCCTTAGCATCCTGCTCCATGTGTTTCTGTCTGCCAGTCTCAATTGGGCCAGGCCATGCCTAGCTCGATCCCGACAGAATCCTCCATCCAACTCCTTTTTGGTCTTCCTGGGACTCTTTTGTATCATAGAACCAGAATGGCTTCAGTCGGTTTCACATCAAAAGAGTTAAAAGGCAAAGAGTACAAGAGCACCCCCTACTGTATAGAAGTTATTTTGTTGCAAAACAACATGAACAACATGAAATGAAGTACCTTGCTCAAGGACTCAACACAACATCTTATGCCAGAATCAAACCCACAGCCTTCTAATATTGTGTGCCCAATACTACAATTATTAGACCATACACCTTCAACTAGGGCAGTATGGGCAACCTTTTTCAAGCAGTGGGTCTCATAGGGTGTGTCTTATAAGGCGGGCTGCACTACTAAAAAGTTCAAAGCAATTTTGAAAGCCAAACTGGCTGCATGTGATTCATAGGCCACAGTTTGCCCATGACTGATCTAGGACTACTTTATCTAATGTCATTTTACTAGGGTATGAATATAGTGTGATATAACTGCTATTTCTAGTAGTTGGAATTTCAGGGTTGTGGAGTGAACTTCTTAACCATTTCAGTCATGCTGTGTCTATGTAAAAAGAAGCTAATGTAACTGCTACTGTTGTTGTTATCATTGTTGTTGTTGGTGGTGGCAGCAATGCACAATGCAACCAGGAAAGAGAGGGGGTGGGGGAGAAAGAGAGGGAGAGAGAGAGAGAGAGAGAAAGTGTAGAATGCTGGGTTGACTATCCTCTAGTATTTCAGTTTTATACTACTGCATTGTGGGTTTAAATGTTTTTGCTATTGACATTGTCTTATCCATCCCCTCCATATAGTTGATGTGTCAATGAGGAAGACTATGGACACTTTACCTGCTAGAGATAGCTGCCAATTCATACTTTATCACCTTGAAAAAGAAGGACACATGGAATAATGTAATTCTAAAAACACTACATCTGATAAAACCCAGATGGGTTGGTCACAGGGAGAATGTCTTTGATCATTGGTCTGTTTGACTTAAAACTAAACTACTGCGGTATTGTTAAGTTATTGGCTTTTTAATCCTCTTCTGGCCTACTTGGGTGGTAAATTTAATTCATTGCTTGGTTAAACACCACTACTTGGCCCTTGGGTGCTTTTAGAGAAGTTGACTCTGTTGCAAGCATTTGGGCCAGATCTCCTATTTGACGACACCTTCCTCTTCTCCCTTCCACTAGTCTTCAAAACCCCGAAAAGAGTTGTGGGTACTACTCTTCTCTCATAACTAAATAGTAAACTCTTTATATGCTTTCCCTTACAAAAAAATTTACCTTGTACACACACACAAACACACCAAAAAAAAAATCATTATTGATATTGCTGGAACATTTCCACCTAAGATATTTTGGTTATAGTCTCTTATGTCAGCTCTGTTACCCAAGTTGTCTCCTACCTCCTCTTCACCAAGGTCAGTGTTTCATAACACCACCATCACCCTCCTATATATATATTCACCCCTTCGTCTCCTATTTCAGCTATTCACTGTTATTTCTATTCAGCTCTTTATGAATATGTTTTAATTAAATATTTCCATAGAGTTTTTCATGGAATCTACTCAATTTCTTTTGATTATGTCTTTTAACAAGAACAAGAACTACAAAATAGAAACAAGATGAAGCATAAAAAACTCACCATTCAACCACCATTTGTGTAAAACTACTTGGTTCTCTTTTTTTATCTTAAAAGGAAATATTAATTTTCAATGGGCTTTATTGAATCTAGTGCTAAACATGTTGCATGTTTGGCTGCCATGTTGAAGCTCTATACATGAATGAAATATTTTGATTGGTTGGCTGTAGTCACATGACCAGATGATGCCTGAAACAGCCATTATTTTATATTATATTATTCTTTTTACTGTTGCAGAGAAGTCTAAATTGTGAGAGAACAAAACAAAACTGGTTAGAATTTTAGAGGAACTGCTTGTTGTTACCTTCACTCACTTACTAAAAGAACTATTTAAGGAGCAAAGTTGCTATTCAACCCCATGTCAGCCTTTGTTATACACGTCTATGACCAAAAGCATTCTAACCATGACCAACTCACCTTATACATAGTTTGTCATGTGCAGCAGAGCCTATGTCCTTCATTTCTTTTAAAGACAGTAAGGTATTGATTTGAGAAAGATTTCCATGCTATTTCTATCAGCTCCTTTACAAGTTTCTGGGGTGAAGTTTTGCTTAATGGTGCTGCCATAAACCTCTTCTATACCATAGGTTTTCAAACTGTGCCTCAACTCTCTAGTGTGTCATTAAATTAAGTGAAATCTGAGGAATTGCTACCACTATGTTGCTGTGAAATATGTTAGACGTCTGATAACTCTGTGTAAAATACATATATGAAAACATACACAAGTTCAGAGAGCTTATACTGCTGTTGGCCACAAAAGGTTTCTCTCTAAAAATGAAAGGCAGATTGTATGATGCCTGTATACGAATAGCAATGTTACATGGCAGTGAGACATGGGCATTGTGTGCAGAAGACCTGCGCAGACTGGAAAGGAACGAAGCATGCATGCTACATTGGATGTGTAATAGTAATATACGTGAACAGCAAAGCATAAATGAACTAAGTGAGAAATTAGGAATAAGAGGGATCAGATGCTGTTTACTCGAGAGAAGGCTACGTTGGTATGGTCACGTGATGCGCATGAAGACAACAGCTGTATAAAAAAGTACAGGGCGATCAAAATAGATGGAAGTGACGGAGTAGGTAGACCCAGAAAATCCTGGGACGTTCTGATAAATTACGACCTTACACACTTACACCTCTCTGAGACAATGTCACTGGACCGAGATCTTTGGCGCCACGCAGTAATACAGAAGACCCGCCTTGCCTATGTACAAAGTGAAACCTACAGTCAGTAGGCACCTCTTAACCAAATATACACCCCAATCCACTACCCCTACTCCATCCTCCCACTCCCCAAAAAACACACAGTCCACGCTGTAATGTGACCGTGTAGGTAACACGGTAAAACGTTCCCAGTCCACACTGTAAATGAGGTTGGTGTTAGGAAGGGCATCTAGCTGTAGAAAACCTGCCAGATAGTCCTATACGAGCGAGACATGGTCACCCCTCCAACCTTGCTTCAAATTGGGACAACTCCTGTCTAACCCATGCTAGCGTGGAAGATAGACATTTAATGATGATGATACACAAACACAAAATAGACACATGCATATTAACACTTTAGCATTTACATTACTCTATATTTATTATTGTATTTTCATGGTAAACACTTTATCTCACATAATTATCCCACATAATATCAAATCTATGAGATTTTGATATTATTTATTTTGAGAAGAAGACCATAACATTATAATATGAGCGGCCAGTTATGGCCTATTTGAACAGAAAAAAGTGAGAGAAATTTGCCCAGATTCAGCCTGTTTAAATGCTAAATGGTTAAGCCCTTTGATACCAAACCACCTGAAACAACCCTGGTTTTATGATACACAACTCCCCATATTAAAATATTCCTATTTATGATAAAAATTCTATCAAAGAATTTTTTTAAAGAAATATTAATTAAATAATTTTCAAAATGTTAGCTTAATAACAAAAAGGTTAATCAGTTTATTGGATTGGATGATTTTTCTAGAATTATTGAAACACATAGGTAGTATATTTCATTGGAAATATGGTAACTAAAGGGTTAAACATACACACACACACACACACACACACACACACACACACACACACACACACACACACACATCTAATTATGAATGACATGAGAATGAGAGAACATGGAAGGGATGAAATATATCAATAGAGTATAAAAGAGGGCTGGGAAACGAGTGAAATATAGAAACAAAAAGACAATGAGAGTGAAATAAAGTATATGAAAAGATGTGATAGTGAGGGGAAGGGGGACCATTCTATGTACATTAGTATGTGAGTGTGTGTGTACATCATCATCACCATCATCATCATCATTTTAATGTGTGTTCACTGCTAAGAAGGGTTTACATAGACCAGTACTGAAGCAGGGCTACTGATCTCCAAGACAGGCCATGCATTTGTTGTCTTGCTTATATATAGTTTCATGTTCTACCGAGTACTCAGGAGAGGTTGTCATGTCTTTGACACAACTGAGGGTCCTCCCAACACTTTGAAGGATCTTTGGTTGTGGGTCTGGAGGTGATTGATGAGGTCATTCCAGGCCCAGAAACTGCCCACATGTAGGGCTAGGTGCAGCAGGTTACGTGGCTCATTTCTTGCATGCGAAGCGTTTCCTCTGAGACTCTGCAATGCGTCAGTTTTCTGCTTCACATGCTCCCCCAAAGATTTTGCTTTGCCAGTTTGGGTGATCTAGGGCAAGTGATTTCCAGCTACTGGGATTGCTGTTGAGGTTTTTGAGAGATGTTTTAAGATTGTCTTTAAAATGTTTCTTCTGTCCACCAAATAAGTGCTTGCCCTGGCTCAGCTCTCCCTACAGTAGCTGTTTCGGTAGTCTACTGTCACACATCCTGACAACATGACTTATCCATCTGACTTGGGCCTTCTTTAGGAGAATGTGGACAAGCTTCCTTGAGAGGATTAGTGTCTCAGTCTTTGTAGCAGTGATCTTCATTCCAGTCATGCACCACTCAGCATCAAACCTATCATGTACATGTCAGAGATCACCTTCTGATGAGTTAAGTAGTACCATGTTCTCCGCAAATTCTAACCAACTGATCCCACCCCCATCTGTCTCAATACCACTTCCAGCCTGGTTGCACATGTCAATCCTATCCATGAAGATTATGAACAGGAAAGGTGAGAGTATGCACCCTTCGCAGAGTGCAGCTCCCATATTGAATGGTTTCGATTTAGAACTATTTGAATACAAATACTATGGCATTTGCTTTGAGACATCAGGGAAACAAAAAGCTGTCCATGGATCCTGTAACAAGCTTTGTAAGCCTCCTTCTTTACTCGGATGGCATCTTTGACCTCTTGATTGAACCAACAGGACCCTCTTGTCACCTGGCACCACACTAAACTGCTTTTGTGCACAGTATTTAACAGCTGTGGCAGAAACTGCCGAGCTGAACAGTTTCCACTGTTTCAATGTTCCCAATTTGCTCAGGGAGTTCTCTGAATTTGGATGCAATAGTATCCACAAACCTGGTCTTGACTTCCTTATCAGCCAGCACTTTCTTTTTTAATCTTGTAGGTCGACCTGAACCTGCCAGTTTTGTGAGCTTTGGTTTTAGGTAGTCTCAATTTGCAGATAACTAGATGGTTATCAGTTGACAGCTCAGCCCCTCTTTTGAAGAGACCAGAAACAATAACAAAATCAGTTATTGATCTCTGTCCTCGATTTCACTTACACCATGTATATTTATGTGTTGGAAGGTGTTCATAATTGAGAGTCCATTACTAGAACAGATGTTTAATAAGACCTCTCCATTCATATTTAGATTGAGATTGCCATTCTTTCCAGTCACTCCATGTCAGTTGGTCAGTGGCAACATGTACATTGAAGTCTCCCATCAGGATATATGACTTAGTCTTAACTATATCTAATGCTGCAGTGACTTCATCAAGGAAGACTCTTTGTTTGGTGCATAAACTTGCACCACCCACAAAGACTTATCTTTCAGACTAAGCTTCAAGAGTAATCCTCCTCCCTAATGGGATCCAGACCATAACACAATCGAGGGTTTGTATGTATCCTCACTCCTGCCTGTGCAGTCATTTCTGGCACCCCGCCTGAATAGAAGGGTTTCCATCCTCCATCCAAATCTACAGTAGCAGAGCCACAGAACTGTGTTGAAGGAACCCCGGCCTCCTCCACTAGTTCCTGCTGCTTGCCTGTAAGGGTCACAACATTCCAGTTACCAATTGTCAGGTTTTGCTCCCTTCTTGACCCTCTCTGGAGTCTTGGGATACATAGCCTTTGTGCTTCCATTCTATGCCTCCCACACATAAATATGTCGGTGTGTGTTTGCATAAACCATCAACATTGTTTTTATTGGCTGTTTTCTATATACACATGTATAAATCTGTTTCTTTTACACACACAATTGCTTATATATTGTATTCTTACACACAAACATGTGTTAGTGTCTATCTGTATGTGTATGTATACCTGTATGTCTATATGTATGTGTATCAGTGTATATCTATAAGTATGTGTGTCAGTGTATATCTGTATGTGTTGGCATAAAATCTGGACAGTTCTAAGGAACTCTTTCCATAAGATATATCCTGGAAATTTCCACTCACCCAATAATATCTATCAATTCTATTATCTGAAATGTTTGAGGCCCCTTAAGGCACTGCATTCATCTTATTACTTCAATTTCTCATTTTCTTAAGAGGCATGTCACAAAATATATATCTTCACAAGTCATATATACCTCTCTCTCTCTCTCTCTCTCTCTCTCTCTCTCTCTCTCTCTCTCTCTCTCTCTCTCTCTCTCATCTATCTGTCTATCTGTCATCTATCTATCTGTCTGTCTGTCTGTTTGTCTGTCTGTCTGTAAGTCTGTCTATCCATCTATGTCAACCTATTTGTTTATTTATCTTTCTTTCTTTGTCTTTCTCTCTCCTCCTCTCTCTCTCTCTCTCTGCATTGTATACACACACAAGAACAATGATGATGATGATGAAGATGATATATATATATATATATGTGTATATATATATATAGTTTTGCAGTACGTGTGTGAAATAATCTTTATAAAAATATCCTCTCATCCAATACCTTTCTGGTATATGAGAAATGTTGGCTTCACTAATCACACAGCAAGCCTCAATCCCTCTATAAACACACACCACTCCCCCTTTCTCTGGAACCTAAACTGGAACTTTCCAGAACCTGTTTGCTTTTTTAATGAGATCTTTGTGCATTGTGTGGGGGAGTGTTGTGTTATTGGTCTTTGTCATGTGTGTGTTCATGTGCGAGTGTGAGTGTGCGTAGATTTTATATATATATATATATACACACGTGTACTGACTGAGCTTTTACCTTTACCTATATATATATATATATATATATCATCATCATCATCGTTTAACATCTATCTAACATATATATATATATATATATATATATATATATATATGAATCTCTCTCTGTCTCTCTTTCTCTCTCTCTCTGTCTCCCTCTCTCTCGCTATCTCTCTCTCTCTATATATATATATAGGGAGAGATAGGGCGGAGAGATAGAGAGATAGATAAGGAAGTCAATATCTCATTCTAGACACACACATACACATAGACATAGTGGTATACATATAGACATACACTGACAGAGGCAGGCCAAGAAAGTAGGGTGGAAGGGAGACATTAATAACTGAGGAGACAAGTTAATGGACCCCTACAATATATATATCATTCTCTATATATCTTCTCTTTGTTCAGGAAGAAAGATTATTGGGATTAGTTGAGCATAGCCACTGTCAATATCACAACCATCACAACCACTCTCAATATCACTACCATCACTACCATTACAACTATCACAACCACTGTCAATATTACAACTACCACAACCATCACTACCATCACAACCATCACCCCCCCCCCTTTACCATCAACACCACCAACTTTGAATCTAATGCACTTTTCCATCCTTCTCTGCCCCCACTTCTATATACACTGCTGGAAGGATTCTTCTGGGAAGCCCCTCAGCTCCTTCATTATGACCCAATTTATGGCCTCCACACCTTCAAAATGGGTCCCCTTCTTAGGATTACCTGTTCCCTCATGAGGGCAATCCCAACAAAAACATAATTTTTTTGCCCGTTCCCTTACATCTAGGACTACCTCGGAAACATAACCCTTTACTTAATGTTGCTGTCTGATGAGATCACAAGAATGGTTACATAATCAAATGACAATGATTGTCATTGAAATATATATCACAGCTTTATTAATAAAGGACTTTTTAACGTCTCTCTCTCTCCCCTGCAGTTAACAGCTGACAAAGGGGCTCTTCTTTTGTTTTGTCCATATACCATCTTAAACCTTGTTTACAGTAACCACACAGCTCGCTTCGTTTCTTGTAATTTTATATATATCATCATCATCATCATCATCATCAACGTTTAACGTCCGTGTTCCACGCTTGCATGGGTTTGGACGGGGGTTTTCCCACTTGAGGCAAGAGTGATTGTCTTGCTCGCATAGGACTGTCTGGCAGGTTTTCTACAGTTGGATGCCCTTCCTAACACCAACCACATTTACAGTGTGGGTCTGGGAGGTTTTTACCGTGTTGCCTACACGGCCACATTACAGCGTGGACTGTGTGTTTTTTTGTCGTGACACCTACACGATCTCATTTGTTTCGGCCTGGATGGTGTGGCACCAACATAACTTTACATAGAAGGGGGCGGTGTGGATGGGGTGGGGGTGGTGGGACGAGGTATATTTTGTTAGAGATGCCTACTGACTGTAGTAGGTTTTACTTTGTATTTAGGTAAGGCGGGTCTTCTCTATTACTGAGTACCGCCAAAGGTCTCGGTCCAGTGACATTGTCTTGGTGAGGTGTAAGTGTGTGAGGTCGGAGTTTATCAGCTCGTCCCAGGTTTTTCTGGGTCTGCCTATTCCGTGGCTACCGTCTATCTTTATTGCCCTGCACTTTGTTATACAGCTATCGTCCTTCATGCGCATCACGTGACCATACCAACGTAGCCTTCTCTCTAGTAAACAACATCTGATCCCTCTTATTTCTAATTTTTTCCTTAGTTCGTTTATGCTTTGTCGTTCACGTATATTACTATTACACATCCAGCGGAACATGCAAGCTTCGTTTCTCTCTAGTCTGCGTATATCCTCTGCACACAATGCCCAGGTCTCACTGCCATGCAACATTGCTGTTCGTATGCAGGCATCGTACAACCTATATATATATATATATATATATATATATCAACCCATGCTAGCATGGAAAATGGACGTTAAACGAAGATGATGATGATGATGATATATATATTTAATATAGAAAAGGCTTCTACAGGACTAGAACTGTTTCATCCGGGAGAAATCATCAGGAAACCGACTGCCCAAGTAATATGGTGGTATTTATATCTTTTCTGGTGGTAGGAGAGGGTGGTGATTGGGATGGGTTCAGGTCATTGGTTGATGGGTTTAAAGAAAAGGGAATTCTTTAAAAACTATATTTAGAGTAACAAAGGCAGAAAGAATTCTATAGACAAGTTCATCATGGGGGTGGCACTCCTGATTTTTAAGGTTCACTTAAGCTAACAATGACTATGGTCAGGTGTCTACAAACACACTCATACACACACAGTTTAGGGATTGTAATGTCAAGTTACCGTAGGTTCACCAGAGTGAGCACCATAATGGAAGCCTGATGAGCTTTTGATTCCAGAGTTGGGCCCAATCGATACAAATCGAACCTTTAGCTGATCAATCACGAAACACACATCAGGCCTCAATAAATGTAATGAAAATTTAACACCTCATCAATTTTGTTATTATTATGTATATATAAAGAAAACATTATTATATATATATATATATATACTAGCTGGCCCGTCAGGCTGGCGCCCAGCTACCATTGGCATGTTCTACGGCATCCAGATATATGTATATAACTGACGTATCTAGCTTCGCTTGGATAAACGTTTGTGTAGTATAGTATTACTGTTGAAAATATATAGTATAGCATAGTATTACTGTTGAAAATATATATTATAGTATAGTATTACTGTTGAAAATATATAGTATAGCATAGTATTACTGTTGAAAATATATATTATAGTATAGTATTACTGTTGAAAATATATAGTATAGTATAGTATTACTGTTGAAAATATATATTATAGTATAGTATTACTGTTGAAAATATATAGTATAGCATAGTATTACTGTTGAAAATATATAGTATAGCATAGTATTACTGTTGAAAATATATAGTATAGTATAGTATTACTGTTGAAAATATATAGTATAGTATAGTATTACTGTTGAAAATATATAGTATAGCATAGTATTACTGTTGAAAATATATAGTATAGCATAGTATTACTGTTGAAAATATATAGTATAGCATAGTATTACTGTTGAAAATATATAGTATAGTATAGCATAGTATTACTGTTGAAAATATATAGTATAGTATAGTATTACTGTTGAAAATATATAGTATAGTATAGTATTACTGTTGAAAATATATAGTATAGTATAGTATTACTGTTGAAAATATATAGTATAGTATAGTATTACTGTTGAAAATATATAGTATAGTATAGTATTACTGTTGAAAATATATAGTATAGCATAGTATTACTGTTAAAAATATATAGTATAGTATAGTATTACTGTTGAAAATATATAGTATAGTATAGCATAGTATTACTGTTGAAAATATATAGTATAGCATAGTATTACTGTTGAAAATATATAGTATAGTATAGTATTACTGTTGAAAATATATAGTATAGTATAGTATTACTGTTGAAAATATATAGTATAGTATAGTATAGTATTACTGTTGAAAATATATAGTATAGTATAGTATTACTGTTGAAAATATATAGTATAGTATAGTATTACTGTTGAAAATATATAGTATAGCATAGTATTACTGTTGAAAATATATATTATAGTATAGTATTACTGTTGAAAATATATAGTATAGCATAGTATTACTGTTGAAAATATATATTATAGTATAGTATTACTGTTGAAAATATATAGTATAGTATTACTGTTGAAAATATATAGTATAGTATAGTATTACTGTTGAAAATATATATTATAGTATAGTATTACTGTTGAAAATATATAGTATAGCATAGTATTACTGTTGAAAATATATAGTATAGCATAGTATTACTGTTGAAAATATATAGTATAGTATAGTATTACTGTTGAAAATATATAGTATAGTATAGTATTACTGTTGAAAATATATAGTATAGCATAGTATTACTGTTGAAAATATATAGTATAGCATAGTATTACTGTTGAAAATATATAGTATAGCATAGTATTACTGTTGAAAATATATAGTATAGCATAGTATTACTGTTGAAAATATATAGTATAGTATAGCATAGTATTACTGTTGAAAATATATAGTATAGTATAGTATTACTGTTGAAAATATATAGTATAGTATAGTATTACTGTTGAAAATATATAGTATAGTATAGTATTACTGTTGAAAATATATAGTATAGTATAGTATTACTGTTGAAAATATATAGTATAGTATAGTATTACTGTTGAAAATATATAGTATAGCATAGTATTACTGTTAAAAATATATAGTATAGTATAGTATAGTATTACTGTTGAAAATATATAGTATAGTATAGCATAGTATTACTGTTGAAAATATATAGTATAGCATAGTATTACTGTTGAAAATATATAGTATAGTATAGTATTAC
The DNA here is from genome assembly GCA_964016885.1 of Eledone cirrhosa. Lineage (NCBI taxonomy): Eukaryota > Metazoa > Mollusca > Cephalopoda > Octopoda > Eledonidae > Eledone > Eledone cirrhosa. Next base: position 27,050,766 of record OZ024741.1, read on the forward strand.
TGTTGAAAATATATAGTATAGTATAGTATTACTGTTGAAAATATATAGTATAGTATAGTATAGTATTACTGTTGAAAATATATAGTATAGTATAGTATTACTGTTGAAAATATATAGTATAGTATAGTATTACTGTTGAAAATATATAGTATAGCATAGTATTACTGTTGAAAATATATAGTATAGCATAGTATTACTGTTGAAAATATATAGTATAGCATAGTATTACTGTTGAAAATATATAGTATAGTATAGTATTACTGTTGAAAATATATAGTATAGTATAGTATTACTGTTGAAAATATATAGTATAGCATAGTATTACTGTTGAAAATATATAGTATAGCATAGTATTACTGTTGAAAATATATAGTATAGCATAGTATTACTGTTGAAAATATATAGTATAGCATAGTATTACTGTTGAAAATATATAGTATAGCATAGTATTACTGTTGAAAATATATAGTATAGCATAGTATTACTGTTGAAAATATATAGTATAGCATAGTATTACTGTTGAAAATATATAGTATAGCATAGTATTACTGTTGAAAATATATAGTATAGTATAGTATTACTGTTGAAAATATATAGTATAGCATAGTATTACTGTTGAAAATATATAGTATAGTATAGTATTACTGTTGAAAATATATAGTATAGCATAGTATTACTGTTAAAAATATATAGTATAGTATAGTATTACTGTTGAAAATATATAGTATAGCATAGTATTACTGTTGAAAATATATAGTATAGTATAGTATTACTGTTGAAAATATATAGTATAGCATAGTATTACTGTTAAAAATATATAGTATAGTATAGTATTACTGTTGAAAATATATAGTATAGTATTACTGTTGAAAATATATAGCATAGTATGACTGTTGAAAATATACAGTATAGTATGACTCTTGAAAACATAGTATAGTATAGTACTACTGTTGAAAATATATAGTATAGTATTACTGTTGAAAATATATAGTATAGTATTACTGTTAAAAATATATAGTATAGTACAGTATTACTGTTGAAAATATATAGTATAGTATTACTGTTGAAAATATATAGTACAGTATTACTGTTAAAAATATATAGTATAGTATTACTGTTGAAAATATATAGTATAGTATTACTGTTGAAAATATATAGTATAGTATTACTGTTGAAAATATATAGTATAGTATAATATTACGGTTGAAAATATATAGTACAATATTACTGTTGAAAATATATAGTATAGTACAGTATCACTGTTGAAAATATATAGTATAGCATAGTCTTACTGTTGAAAATATATAGTATAATATAGTATTACTGTTGAAAATATATAGTATAGTATAGTATTACTGTTGAAAATATGTAGTACAGTATTACTGTTGAAATATATAGTACATTACTACTGCTGAAAATATATAGTGTAGTATTACTGTTGAAAATATATAGTATAGTATTACTGTTGAAAATATATAGTACAGTATTACTGTTGAACATATATAGTATAGTATAGTATAACTGTTGAAAATATATAGTATAGTATTAATGTTTAAAATATATAGTACAGTACAGTATTACTGTTGAAAATATGTACACGCATATATAATTATATATATATATATATATATATATATATATATATATATATATATATATATATATAATTAATTAAAAGTTGGTTAGAAGCGAAGTCAATGTAGACAGGCAGCCAGACAGAGCGATATTATAAGGGCGCGATGTTATAGCTATGTATCTATCTAAAAAGACAGAGTAAGAAAGAGAGAGGAATGTCGTATTTCAAATCCCACCGAGGTTAACTTTGCCTTTCATCCTTACGGGGTCGATAAAATAAAGTACCAGTAATACACTGGGTAATTGCTGGCCTTGTTCCTAACGTAGAAACAATTATATATAATAAAGTACCAGTAATGTACTGGGATAATTGCTGGCCTTGTGCCAAAAGTAGAAACAATTATACTTCTTTTTTATACAACTGTAAATAACATGTTTATGTATGTATATATACGTATATATATACATATAAAGGAATGCTGTAATAAAATGTACAAATTAAACTGTCTTTTATTTATGATACTAACACTATATATATATATATACACACACTATATATACATATGTACACACACACACACAGATAGCGAAGTCAATGTACAGAATGGTTTTCATAATGCAGACAGTCAGACATACAGAGACATATTATAAGGGCGTGACGTTATAGCTTATGTATCTATCTAAAAAGACAGACTAAGAAATGATCGCTAACCGGAAGTGTTGACATTTGAAAATTTTAAAGAAGTGAATATTTAAATAAACAATAAAATATCTTTAATCTTTTAATGAAATTTAGTAGACAAAAATACCCCCACTTTCTTACTTGGAAAAAGTTACATCTATGGTACAAATTTGGTTCCGTTTGGTCCAGCCGATTGGCGAAAAGTTTATTACATACATACGGCCGTCAGCTTTATTAATATATATATATATATATATATATATATATATATATATATATATAGTGGTAGAACACTGGAAGGTAATATCCGTAGTGGTAGAGCACTCACTGCTCCATATAACCATGTCCATTACGAGCTGAGGATCCGCTAAGGTGAAACAATTGTTCTCAGTATGGGGAACTAACTGTTGTGTAACCACTTCTATATATATATATATATATATATATATATATATGTAGGAGGTGAGTTTTATTGTAGCACAATAAAGCAATGCAATTTCCTTTTTCTTCATGCATAAACCTCATTAACTTTTAACTTCAAAATCTTTTAAATTATCTATTATCTTCCAACGGTTTTTTAATTTCTCTCTGTGAGACAATATTTTCTCAGTTGTAAAGGCTATCTCTCTCTCTCTCTCTCTCTATCATCCATTTCTCCTCCTCTCTCATCATTCCTTCTTATACTCCTCCCCCACCATCCTTTACTCTTATTTCTTCCTCTTCCTTAACCCCCCCCCCCCGCCCCCCGCATTTTTTCTCAATCTCATACATCCATCTTAATTTATTTTTCATATGTTGATTTAAAACTTCACTGATCACAAGTGTTTTTTAAGCTTCATATCATGTCTCCCTATTTTATCTGATGAGAACGCAGATATCATCCCATGATGATATTTGTTTTTGAAATGCGCATAATAAAATACTTGGAACTCTTTTAACCATCTTTTGATCTTATATTATATATATATATATATATATATATATATATATATTCACCCGGCAGCTGTTAGGGCAAGACGTGTTTTCTTGGGCTCTGCTAGAGTCAGCAGCAACACACAACCACATGTTGCTACACACAAGGAAATAAAAAAGAAATTATGAGACCAATAGAGATATGTACATTTATATCTAAATATTGTTATTATCATTTACAGATGTCCCTCTGTGTTTAATGTAAAAATATATTCATTAGTATATGTGTTGTTATTTCTCTTTACAAGGAAAAAATTAGAAATAAGAGGGATCAGATGTTGTTTACTCGAGAGAAGGCTACGTTGGTATGGTCACGTGATGCGCATGAAAGACGACAGCTGTATAACAAAGTGCGGGGCAATAAAGATAGACGGTAGCCACGGAGTAGGCAGACCCAGAAAAACCTGGGACGAGCTGATAAATTCCGACCTCACACACTTACACCTCTCCAAGACAATGTCACTGGACCGAGACCTTTGGCGGTACTCAGTAATAGAGAAGACCCGCCTTACCTAAATACAAAGTAAAACCTACTACAGCCAGTAGGCATCTCTAACAAAATACACCCCACCCACACCACCCCTTTCAATGTAAAGTTATGTTGGTGCCACAACATCCAGGCCGAAACAAATGAGATCGTGTAGGTGTTACGACAAAAAAACACACAGTCCACGCTGTAATGTGGCCGTGTAGGCAACACGGTAAAAACCTCCCAGCCCCACACTGTAAATGTGGTTGGTGTTAGGAAGGGCATCCAGCTGTAGAAAACCCGCCAGACAGTCCTATGCGAGCAAGACAATCACTCTTGCCTCAAGTGGGAAAACTCCCGTCCAAACCCATGCAAGCGTGGAACACGGACGTTAAACGTTGATGATGATGATGATGATGATTTTACATACATATATATATATCAATGCTTACGTAGACCTCTCAAAATTCGTTGGATTTTCTAATTGGATTTTCACCCTGCAACTGGATACCAACCCTGAGTACACCTGAACTTCCACCAGGAAATCTTTCATATCATTGAAATTTTCTTTGCTTCTTATATATTATATATATATATATATATACTTGTCGCCATTGCAAAAGGCCATAAATTCAAAATTTTGAAGAGAGAGGAAAAGAGACAAGTGAACTATCTCACTGACCCCTGCCACCACAATAACAATAACGGCTACACTCGCTCCCCACCATCACCACATTACTCATTACTCTATCTAAAGTGGCTGACCTGTTGACTGTTGACATACTGCTAACCCCTTTGATGTATGTATGTGTATATACATATATATATGTGTGTGTATATGTGTATGTATATGTATATCTCAATGGATGCGACCAGATTTCAACACAGCAACAACAACAGCGACACCAACAACAACAGCAACAACACCATTGTCTGTGTTGAATGTGTGTGTATGTATGTATTTATATATATGCAACTACAATAACAGCATCAACACCATTGTCTGCAGCATCAGTGAAATGAAGAACAACAACGGCAACAACAACAACAGCAGCGGCAACTACAATAACAACTACAGCAACAACAACTGCCACCACCATCACTGACCATCCACCACCACCATCACCATATTGACACCATTCACCACCACCACCACCATTACCAGCGTAAAGTGGATTGGCAGTATCGGTAGAGGGTCGGACGCCATGCTTTCCAGCAGAGTTACGTCCCTTTACGATCTGAGTTCAAATCCCGCCGAGGTTGACTTTGCCTTTCATCCTTACGGGGTCGATAAAATAAAGTACCAGTAATGCACTGGGTAATTGCTGGCCTTGTGCCTAAAGTAGAAACAATTATTATTATTATATAAAAACTGAACTGGACTGGGAAAAGTCAACAGTTGACATGATTTTGATTTTGTATTTGTATCTACTGACGGTAATATATATATATATATGTGTTTATAATTGGTGTGTGTGTTTGTATGCATGAATGAGTGTTGGTATGTGAGTGGCGTGTGTGTGTTTGTGGTTTGTATGCATGAGTGTTGGTGTGTGTGTGTCGGGTCAATAAGTTTTTTTGTTTTTTTTTAATGACCATGCTGTAAAATGGAGGGGTAGAGAGGGCCATTGAGTCTAGTAAGACATCCTCTCTAGTGCTGGTGGCACAAATAAAAGCACCCAGTCCATGCTGTAAAGTGGCGCTGGTGTTAGGAAGGGCATCCAACCAGTGTATCAATGCCAAAACGCTTATCAGCACAGCAACAAATAGGAACAACAACAAAATATGAAGACGTCGCATCTCAGAATTGCAACACTTAATGTTGGCACTCTCAGAGGTAGATCTGCTGAAATAGCGGAGATGCTGGAGAGAAGGCATGTGGATGTGTGCTGCGTGCAAGAGGTGAGATGGAGAGGTGCCTCTGTGAGACTAGTCGTAGGCAAACGTCTTAGCTATAAGCTATTCTGGGTAGGTAAGGATGATGGGTTAGGGGGAGTAGGCATTTTCCTGGCTGAGAAATGGATCAATAAGACAATAGAGGTAATTCGAGTTAGTAATCGAATAATTAAGCTTAGATTAGTTGTAGGCAGGAGACTACTGACAATCATCTCGGCCTATGCTCCCCAAGCAGGCCTAGGCAAAGATGAGAAAGACAGCTTTTACGAGCAACTTTTACAAACAACCGCAAAGACAGAGGACGGAGACATCGTTATGCTAGCAGGAGACTTCAATGGTCATGTTGGACAGCTCCAGGATGGTTACACTGGGGTACATGGTGGGCACGGTTATGGCTCAAGAAATGAAGGAGTGAGACTTCTTGAATTGTGTGATGCAGGTACATTGACTATTTGTAACACAAACTTCCAGAAACCTGCCAATCACCTAATAACCTACAAATCTGGTGAGCACATAAGCCAGATTGACTTCTTACTAGTTAGGCAGCGGGACAGGCAGATAGTGTCTAATACCAAGGCATACCCTGGGGAAGAATGTACCCCTCAGCATAGGTTAGTCGTTAGTGATATCTCAGTAAGCAAGAGATGGAATGAGACATACAGGAAGGTGTGGAGAAGAAAGGTCTGGAAGCTAAAAGACCTTTCACTAAAATACAAATTTAAGAAAGCCCTTCAAGATGTATATGACGAAAAAGAAGTCGATTTAGAGACATGACATAGATAATAACTGGAATTTCTTACGTGACAACTTGCTGCAGGCTACTGATGAAAATTGTGGCTGGAGCAGAGCTCCAACCAGACAGAGAGTGACCTGGTGGTGGAGCAGCACAGTAGATAGGGCCATTAGAGACAAAAGACTAGCATGGAAGGCTTGGAAAAAGGGTGGGAGTAGGGAAGAATATACAGCCACTAAGGTTTGCCAATGTTCTGCGACGGGAAGATCAGAGGCGTGCGGTGTTCCACATTGCAAGGCAGTGTGTCAATGCAAATCAGGATGTTGTTGGAGATAAATGTGTCCGGGATGATGCCGGTGTACTTAGTGTCACGAATGATCAGAAAAAGGAGGCCTGGAAATCTCATTATGAGAGACTGATGAATGTGGAGAACGAATGGGAGAGAGAGAAATTACCCTTAGTAGATCCGACAGAGGGACCAGCTATTGAGATTGACGAATATAGGGTCCAAGAGGCGATTGGGGAAATGAAAAATGGTAAGGCTGCTGGACCATCGGGAATAGTTGCTGAGATGCTGAAGGCATCAGAGGACGTAGGCACTAAACTGGTTGCACGCATCATCAATCAGGCTATATATGGTGGTGTCATACCCAAAGACTGGTGCAGCAGTATTCTCATAAATTGCTACAAAGGTAAAGGGGATGCTCTGGAGAGGAGCAATTATAGGGGTATAAAACTGATGGATCAGGTTATGAAAGTGGCAGAAAGGATATTAGCACAACTAATTAGAGAAAGGGTCAAACTAGATGAGATGCAGTTTGGTTTTGTGCCTGGGAAGAGTACAACAGATGCCCTCTTCTTGGTGAGACAATTTCAACAGAGGTTCTTAGAGAAAAATAAGCCACTATACTTAGCCTTTGTTGACCTAGAGAAGGCCTTTGATAGGGTACCCCGATCTGTCATCTAGTGGTCCCTAAGGAAACTAGGTGTTGAGGAATGGCTTGTGAGGATAGTGCAAACTTTGTACAGAGGTACTCTCGGTAAAGTCAGGGTAGGAATGGAGTTTAGTGAGGAATTCCAGATACAAGTAGGAGTACATCAAGGTTCGGTCCTCAGCCCGCTCTTGTTCATTATAGTCCTCCCTAGCCATAACAGAGGAGTTTAAGACTGGCTGTCCATGGGAACTTCTCTATGCTGACGATCTGGTTCTTATAGCAGAATCAGTAGAGGAGCTAGAGAATAAATTCTGGCTATGGAAACAGCAGTTGGAAGCAAGAGGACTGAGAGTGAATCTAGCTAAGACAAAAGTGTTGATGAGTAGAAAAGAGGACAAAACCCTGATTCCGCCAGGGAAATGGCCATGTTCGATATGCAGAAAAGGAACTGGCATAAATTCTATAAAATGCACACAATGCAGATCCTGGGTACACAAGAGATGTAGTGGGATAGCAGGCAAACTAACAGGTAGGGAGAAATATGTATGCAGTAGATGTACAGGGAAATTAGACAGTAGAAGTCACATTGATAGACACATTTTTCAGATGCAGGAGGGCGCTATAGAAGTGGTGGATAGCTTCCGGTACCTAGGAGATCAGATTAGCATGGGAGGAGGGTGTTCCGAGGCCATAGTATCTAGAATAAGGACGGGTTGGAAGAAGTTTAGGGAGCTGCTTCCTCTGTTGACGAAGAAGGGCTTCTCCCTGCGTACGAAAGGCCGGTTGTATGATGCCTGTGTGCGGAGCGAGATGCTGCATGGTAGTGAGACATGGGCAGCAACTGCAGAGGATATGGGACGGCTGGAGAGAAATAAGGCAAGCATGCTCCGTTGGATGTGTAGTGTAAATGTGCGTGAACGACCCAGCATAAATATGTTGAGAGAGAAACTGTGTCTGAGAGGGATAGAATGTAGTGTACGGGAGAGGAGACTGAGGTGGTATGGACATGTGATGCGCATGGAGGATGACCGATGGGTGAAGAAGTGCCAGGAAATGCCAGTTGAAGGAAGACGTGGTAGAGGTAGACCACGAAAAACATGGGCGGAGGTGGTGAGAACAGACCTCAGATCATTGAAGCTCACGGTGGAGATGACGAAGGACCGTGACGAGTGGAGAGATGCTGTGCTGAATAAGACCCGTCCCACCCTTGCAAGCAGGGAAAAGCGGACGTAAAATGATGATGATGATGATGATGATATATATATATACACACATTTATATATATATATATGTGTATGTAAAAGGTAAACAGAAATAACAACACAATCGGTACAGTATATGGAAGGGATATATTAGGTTAATGCTTGATACAGCAGGAAGAGGGTCTTAACGTTTTGGATGCTAGTCCTTCATCAGAAGAAAGAATGAGAAATAATATAGATTGAGGGGACGGGCGGGTTGTAACTGGAATATATATATGTATGTATCTGTATATGGTGATGATGATGATGGGTATTGAAGACATATGTACCATCTCACACCTTTATTGTAGTCAGTAAAGGGAACCTATATGTGACCACTCAGCTGGCTAGAAATAACAGCAAAATCTGTATCAAATCACAACCTACCATCATAAAAAGGGAAGATTGTGCAATATATGTAAATAGAAAATGGAGTGGTCATGGTTGGAATGTTGTTCTCAAAAGCTGACTACCATTAACAACAACATCAACAATATTTTGCTTAAATTGAGGTGGAGTGTTGTAGAGTGGAAGGTAAACATAACAGTCTATATTGATGAGAGATCAATATCTTTGTTTGTGTATGTGTGTGTTTATGTGTATGTGTGCATCTGTGTGTGTATGCAACTGCTTTTATGTGTGCATCTGTGAGTGTGTGTGTGCAATTCCGTGTGTGTGTATGTATGTATGCATGTGTGTGTGCAACTGTGTTTATGTGTATATTGCATATGTGTATGTGTGTCTATATATGCTTGTGTGTGTGTGTGCGCATGTGACTGTATATATATGCTTGTGTGTCTGTATATATATGTGTGTACCTGTGTATGTGTATGAAGTAGGAGTGAAATAATAACTCCTTACTAACAGGAATGTTATGTTTTCAACCTCCTCACTCACCCACCACCATACCATCCCTGCTAACACCACCACCATACCATCCCTGCTAACACCACCACCATACCATCCCTGCTAACACCGTCACCACACCATCCCGGCCAGCACCATACCACCATACCATCCCTGTTAACACCACCACAACCATACCACCCCTGTTCACACCACCATACCACCCCTGATAACACCACCACCACACACCCATACCACCCCGCCACTAACACCACCACAACCATACCACCCCTGTTCACACCATCATACCATCCCTGCTAACACCACCGATACCACCACCACCACCACATTATTGCCACCATACTACCACTATAACACCCTCCCCCAGTACCCACTTTGGGTTGACAATATATACATATAAACAATATAACCAAAGATTAACATGGTTCATTGATTACTCAATGAATATAGTTTTACAATAGATTAAAAGCACTCTACAAAAAGGTTTTCTGGAGTTATTATTATTCAGAATAATAATAAATGAAGACATTCACATAATCAAAATATGTTTTATTATATATATTTCGAAGGTACTGTGCTGTTTTTTCAGTACGTCCTCTTCAGATAAAATACATGAATTGATGTATGACATACCTCAACTGTCTTCATCGTTCAATTCCAGTATTGGCAGTGATTTATTACAATAAATCTCAACATTTATATACCACAAATAATAACATGATAAACTTAAATATGATGAAGAAGAGGATGTGGAGCGAGATATGGGTATATGGAGGGGGTGAATAAGGGGAAAAGCAAGAAGAAAATAAATAAACACATACATACATAGATATTTAAATGAGTAAATAGAAGTATTAGGGAATAGATATATAAAAGGGAAAAGGAAGAGAGAGAGAAGAAGAAAGAAGAAATAACGACAAAAAAGAAAGAAAGAAATGAGGTGGATAGGTATAAAGACCGTTGTTTTCAAATATTAAGTCAAATTGAGGCAACCAATTAAATAACATGAAATTTTTTATATCTTTTGTATTTGGTTATGTTTAAGCTAATTATACTTATATATTATATCAAAATTAAACAATATAAAAATATTTTCTATAACCATCAGATATATAGTTTAATTAAGTAATATATTCATTAAATATTTTGTTACAATATTTAAAAACATTTTTATCTTTAAAGCATATTTAAATAATTATCTGTTAGAACACGAAAAGTGTGAAACAACAGAATGTTCACTTTTCGTGTTCTAACATATATGCCTAGCTTCTTCATAAATTTTTCGGGGATAGCCGTGGTGGTGGTGATCGTATGTCATTGGCTAATTTTCAACCAATCAGAGTAAGTGTTGATATATATATATATATATATATATATATATATATATATATATACTATTCCCCCTCTCTCTCTATATATCTTACGCTTTCGCTTTACACTCCTCCCCTTCAATAACACATTTCCCCCTCTCTATATATCTCTTCCACTGTTACTTACGCCTGTTTCTCTCTATCTGTTCCGTCTCTATATATATATATCTCTTACTCTTTCGCTTTGCACTCCTCCCCTTCAATACCATCTCTCCCTCTCTCTATATATTTGTTACTCTATCGCTGCACGCTCCTCTCCTTCAATATATCAATTACACACGCTTTACACTCCTTTATCCCCAGCGCCCCTATATATACACCCCCCTCCCGCATCTATATTTTAATGTTCCGTTGCACCGTGAATATATGTGTCTATATATATATACATATATATTGTATATACACATTCATGTATGTGTATACACACTCATGTATGTATATACACTGGTTTTATGTGTGTATTGTAAATTTGTACTGTTAAAACACGAAACTAACATTCGATTGACACTTTGATTACCTGTACAGGCAATAGTTATTAGAATGCTGTTGAAGTGTGTATATATTTTTGGGGGACATCCTGTATATACACACATTATATATAATACAATAAACAGATAAATACACACATATATATATGAGCTTATTTAATTATAAATATTGTGAATTTTTAACTCAGTTCAATTATATATATAAATGGCTTCTACAGGACTAGAACTGTTTCATTCGAAAGAAATTATCATAATATTGAGAGGGGGGACTAGATAAAATATTTCAAATCAAATGTGTATAAGTTATAAGTTAAAATGTATAAATAGAGACGATAGTGGAGGTATATCTGTTTAGTGGAACAGTAGACGATAGAATTAAATACAGACGAGAATCTCCCTTTAATGAAACAGCAGACGATAGAATTAAGGCAATTTAAATTTTAAACATTTGCATTTTTGCCTTTCATCGTTACGGGGTCGATAAAATAAAGTACCAGTAATACACTGTCACTATAAGTAGACGACTTTCAAATTGAATTGTTGGTTCCATTAACTAAGTGAAATAGCGTAAAAATAAAGGCTTCGTTGGTTTAAGCTATTTTTATAAAGGATGCCACAGAATGTACGATATATAATGATTACAATATTTTTTAGCAACAACTCTAGTCCCACACTTTTGAAGGTTTATTATAACATTCTGTGGCACTTTTGAGCTTGCGCATTTTTCATGTCTAGTTAAATATGTATAAAGATATTTATTAAAACATATGCATATATCACCATCAGTATATATATTTTATATTATATTAAGATCATTTATTATCTGAATTATTCTATTTTCTTTATAAAATCATTTCAATTCATTACAGGATTAATTTGTAGTTATATTTATTCTCAAAAGTTTTATTATTTCTAATTTACTTCCATAATTATTTATTATATATAGTTTCCCTTTAAGGATTACCATATATGATTAAACTCTATAAATCATGTTAAATATACTTTAGCAAGCTATTCGGACAGAATAAAATTATTTACGAAGAATGTAAACAAAGGAAGATAATTCGTTCATCATATGTGAACATTTAAAACATTTAAGTATTTTGAAACCTAAAGATATTTCAAACCACAAATCAATAAATTTCTAGTTAAACAATGACCTTTCTAAATCCAAACATAGGATACTGAGACACTTTATGAGATTAATTTACTATATAAAAACGACAAACAATTTTTACCGGTAAGGCAAAACGTTACATATATAATTTTTTAAGAATTATTAATAGTCAATATTTTTTCGAAATTTGTATAATGCTTGAAAAGTTCTTCCAGACTTATGTTGACAGCTGCTAAATAACTCATTTTTCTTATTAATTAAATTACCATAATT
>OZ024741.1:27065883-27130883 GCA_964016885.1 Eledone cirrhosa
CATTTAAACCATGTATCTACTCTGAAATTTAGTGATATTTCAAAACCATAAATCAACAATTGTCTAGTTAAAAATATTGAACTGTCCTAATCAAAACATAGGATACAGAGACTCTTAATGAAATTATTCTAATAGATAAAACATCAATAAATTATTACCCCAGTAAGGCAAAAATTATATATAAATTTTTAAAATTATTAATTGTCAATATTTTTTCGAAACTTGTACAATGCCTGGAATTTTTTACCGATTTTATTTTGGCAGCTGCTGAACAATTCATTTTTCTTGTTAATTAAATTGTCATAATTTGTAATTATCAATAGAGTCTCAAGATTGCAAAGATTGCAATTTAGCGAAATGGATGCGTTCCGATAGGAATTGGCATTCTTTAACCGAGTCCAAGAGATGGAGTATTTAATATTCTTGTACTTTAAAGACCATATTAATTGTCAGAGTGAGGTTGAAAAGTTTTTATCTGGTTTAGAAAAAGAATGTTTATGATTGTACCAACGATCCTTAAATTTAGATGAAGTGGCACCAATGTAGTTATATATATTATTATTTGTTTTAATGGTACATTTATATACTAGATTCTTGTCAAGGCAGTTATTTTGTAAGGGACATTCTGACTTCCTTCTACAGTTACATTTCTTTTCAGTGTTATTTCTATGCCCTAAACTATTCATATTATTATTATTATTTAAAGGTGTTCTACTATTATTCGTATTTAAACTATTATTAGTGTTATTCCCATTAACTAATGTATTATTATTATTGTTATTATCGCTATTTATATGTTGGTTCAAATTAAGATTTTTACTATTTATTTTTGCTATATTTTGAGCAATATTCATAGTTGTTGTGTGCTTTTAACCTATTGTAAAACTGTATTCATTGAGTAATCAATGAACCATATTAATCTTTGGTTATATATATATATATATATATATATATATGTGTGTGTGTGTGTGTGTTTAAAAAATAAGTAACTAAACTCCATACTCCAATCAATATTACAGTGTTGTGGTTCAATAATATTTCTAGTCTGAAGTAGGCTTAATCTGATTAGAAACTGACCACATCAACAGGTTGTAGTGTTACAGTGGTGGTTGTAGTGTTACAGTGGTGGATGTAGTGTTACAGTAGTGGTTGTAGTATTACAGTGGTGGTTGTAGTGTTACAGTGGTGGTTGTAGTGTTGCAGTGGTGGATGTAGTGTTACAGTAGTGGTTGTAGTATTACAGTGGTGGTTGTAGTGTTGCAGTGGTGGTTACAGTAGTAGTTGTAGTGTTACAGTAGTGGATATAGTGTTACAGTGGTGGTTGTAGTGTTACAGTAGTTGATGTAGTGTTACAGTAGTGGTTGTAGTGTTACAGTGGTGGTTGTAGTGTTACAGTAGTGGATGTAGTGTTACAGTATAGGCTGTAGTGTTACAGTAGTGTTAGAGTAGTGGCTGTAGTGTTACAGTGGTGGCTGTAGTGTTACAGTGGTGTTACAGTAGTGTTAGAGTAGTGGCTGTAGTGTTACAGTGGTGGCTGTAGTGTTACAGTGGTGTTACAGTAGAGGTTGTAGTGTTACAGTGGTGGTTGTGGGGTTACAGTGGTGCTTGTAGTGTTACAGTGGTGGTTGTAGTGTTACAGTGGTGGTTGAGGTGTTACAGAGGTGGTTGTAGTGTTACAGTGGAGGTTGTAGTATTACAGTGGTGGTTGTAGTGTTACAGTCGAGGTTGTAGTATTATAGTGGTGATTGTAGTGTTACAGTAGTGGCTGTACTGTTACAGTAGTGGTTGTGATGTTGCAGTAGATGTTGTAGTGTTACAGTAGAGGTTGTAGTGTTACAGTAGAGGCTGTAGTGTTACAGTAGAGGTTGTAGTGTTACAGTGGTGGCTGTAGTGTTACAGTGGTGGTTATAGTGTTACAGTAGTGGCTATAGTGTTACAGTAGTGGCTGTAGTGTTACAGTGGTGGTTGTAGTGTTACAGTAGTGATTGTAGTGTTACAGTAGTGGCTGTAGTGTTACATTGGTGGTTGTAGTGTTACAGTAGAGGTTGTGGTGTTACAGTGGTGGTTGTAGTGTTACAGTAGAGCTTGTGGTGTTACAGTTGTGGTTGTGGTGTTACAGTAGAGGTTGTGGTGTTACAGTGGTGGTTGTGGTGTTATAGTGGTGGTTGTAGTCTTACAGTAGTGGCTGTAGTGTTACAGTGGTGATTGTAGTGGTTGTGGTGTTACAGTGGTGGTTGTAGTGTTACAGTAGTGGTTGTAGTGTTACAGTGGAGGTTGTAGATTTACAGTGGTGGTTGTGGTGTTACAGTAGAGGTTGTAGTGTTACAATAGAGGTTGTGGTGTTACAGTAGTGGTTGTAGTATTACAGTGGTGGTTGTAGTGTTACAGTAGAGGTTGTGGTGTTACAGTGGTGGTTGTAGTGTTACAGTAGAGGGTATAGTGTTACAGTAGAGGCTCTAGTGTTACAGTGGTGGTTGTATGTTACAGTGGTGGTTGTGGTGTTACAGTAGTGGTTGTAGTGTTACAGTGGTGTTACAGTAGTGGCTGTAGTATTACAGTAGTGGTTGTAGTGTTACAGTAGTGGCTATAGTGTTACAGTAGTGGTTGTAGTGTCACAGTTGTGGTTGTAGTGTTCCAGCAGTGGCTGTAGTGTTACAGTAGTGGCTGTAGTGTTACAGTGGTTGTTGAAGTGTTACAGTGGTGGCTATAGTGTTACAGTAGTGGTTGTAGTGTTACATTGGTGGTTGTAGTGTTACAGTAGTGGTTGTATTGTTACAGTGGTGGCTGTAGTGTTTCAGTGGTGGATATAGTGTTACAGTAGTGGCTGTAGTGTTACAGTAGTGGTTGTAGTGTCACAGTTGTGGTTGTAGTGTTCCAGTATTGGTTGTAGTGTTACAGTGGTGATTGAAGTGTTACAGTGGTGGCTACAGTGTTACAGTAGTGGCTGTAGTGTTACAGTAGTGGTTGTAGTGTCACAGTTGTGGTTGTAGTATTCCAGCAGTGGCTGTAGTGTTACAGTAGTGGCTGTAGTGTTACAGTGGTTGTTGAAGTGTTACAGTGGTGGCTATAGTGTTACAGTAGTGGTTGTATTGTTACAGTGGTGGCTGTAGTGTTTCAGTGGTGGATATAGTGTTACAGTAGTGGCTGTAGTGTTACAGTAGTGGTTGTAGTGTCACAGTTGTGGTTATAGTGTTCCAGCAGTGGCTGTAGTGTTACAGTGGTGGTTGAAGTGTTACAGTGGTGGCTATAGTGTTACAGTAGTGGTTGTAGTGTTACATTGGTGGTTGTAGTGTTACAGTATTGGTTGTAGTGTTACAGTAGTGGTTGTAGTGTTACAGCAGTGGCTGTAGTGTTACAGTAGAGGTTGTGGTGTTTCAGAAGAGGTTGTGGTGTTACAGTAGTGGTTGTAGTGTTACAGCAGTGGCTGTAGTGTTACAGTGGTGGTTGAAGTGTTACAGTAGAGGTTGTAGTGTTACAGCAGTGACTGTAGTGTTACAGTGGTGGTTGTAGTGTTACAGTAGAGCTTGTGGTGTTACAGAAGAGGTTGTGGTGTTACAGTAGTGGTTGTAGTGTTACAGTAGTGGTTGTAGTGTTACAGTAGTGGCTGTAGTGTTACAGTGGTGGTTGAAGTGTTACAGTATTGGTTGTAGTGTTACAGCAGTGGCTGTAGTGTTACAGTAGAGGTTGTAGTGTTACAGTAGTGGTTGTAGTATTACAGTAGAGGTTGTAGTGTTACAGTAGAGGTTGTAGTGTTACAGTAGAGGTTGTAGTATTACAGTAGAGGTTGTAGTGTTACAGTAGAGGTTGTAGTGTTACAGTAGTGGTTGTAGTATTACAGTAGAGGTTGTAGTGTTACAGTAGAGGTTGTGGTGTTACAGTGGTGGTTGTAGTGTTACAGTATTGGTTGTAGTGTTACAGTAAAGGTTGTAGTGTTACAGTAGAGGTTGTAGTATTACAGTAGAGGTTGTGGTGTTACAGTAGAGGTTGTAGTGTTACAGTAGTGGTTGTAGTATTACAGTAGAGGTTGTAGTGTTACAGTGGTGGTGTTAGACATTAAATCTATTAAACACCACAACATAGACAATAAGAAGACAGCCATTTCAACCATCTTAAACCGGACATATAATGATGATGATGATGACTTTATATCCAGCTCTCTCATTGGTTAAACCATTACACATATCAATTACATCATTATATAGCTGTCATGTGATTTAATGTCACAAATGACCACTAGGATTTACTATATATGTTTAACTTATGACTTTCTCTGTCAAATGAACAGATAACCATCACATCGCCATTACCACCACCACCATCATCATCATCAGCACCACCATTATCATCACCCCACCATCATCAGCAGCAGCACCATCATCATCACTCCACCATCACCACCACCTCACCATCAACTCGCCACCATCACTTTCACCTTGCCATGATCACCTCACCACCACCACCATCATCATCACCCTTACCACCACCATCACCTCACCATCAACACCACCCCACCACCATCAACACCACCCCACCACCACCATCACCTCACCATCACTTCCACTACCACCCCACCATCACTGCTACCAGCACCCTCATCATCCCCCATCACATCACCTTACTATCACAACCACTATCACCACCACCACCATCAGCATCACCACCACCATGACCATCACATTACCATCACAACCACCATCAACACCACCACCTCACCATTACCACCACCATCACCACCACCTCACCACCACAATCACTTCACCAGTAACACCTTGCCATTCCTTCATTATCACCACCACCACCACTTCACCAACACCACCACCTCACCAGCACCTCACCACCACCACCACACCACCATTACCACCTCACCAGCACTCACCACCACCACATCACCACCTCACCACCACCTCACCATCACCACCTCACCATCACCACCTCACCAGCACCTCACCACCACCACCACACCACCATCACCACCTCACCAGCACCTCACCACCACCACCATCACCACCTCACCAGCACCTCACCACCACCACCACCACCACCACATCACCACCTCACCATCACCACCTCACCACCACCTCACCATCACCACCTCACCATCACCACCTCACCAGCACCTCACCACCACCACCACACCACCATCACCACCTCACCAGCACCTCACCACCACCACCACATCACCACCTCACCATCACCACCTCACCACCACCTCACCACCACCACCAATATAGATCTACAATAATCTATATATATAGTTCCTTAAAGAGATCCCCTATTCTCTATACAGGTCATTAGTCAGATTCTCTCATCAATCATCAATCACACCTTATATGGTATTGTTGACTCATGCAGAACTATAACCTGTTGAGAGAATACTTCATCACCTTTTGCCAGATACATGCCAATATGACTCAACTATAGAGATGTCATTTCAATTCATATCCATTCTTTTTTTAAATACTGCATCAATTGAAACACACTAATTTAGATATTTTTAATGAATAGACAATTGTTATCAATTTATATGTAAAGGCAGCAGGTGTTTAACCCTTTAGCATTTGAACTAGCCATATCCGGTCAGAATTCTCTCACCTCTTTCTGTTCAAATCGGTTGTAAGTGGCCACTCATACTGATGTTAAGGTATTGTTCTCAAAATACATATCAAAATCTCATAGATTCAGTATTATGTGTGGTAAAGCCTTACCGTGATAATATAATAGGAAATATAGAGTAATGTAAATGCTAAAGGATTAACCCTTTCATGACCACATTTTTAATGAAATACACTCTATTTCAATTAATTAATGGAGAATTTTGAGGGATTTACTAAAATTATTTATTATTTCATTACCAAGATAGTAAGTTAACCCTTTAACATTTAAACCAGCCGAATCTGGTCAGAATTCTCTTCTCTCTTTCTGTTCAAATTGGCCATAACTGGCTGCTTATACTGATGTTAAGGTATTGTTCTCAAAATAAATAATATCAAAATGTAGATTCGATATTATGTGTGATAATTATGTGAAATAAAGTGTTTACCGTGAAAATACAATAGTATCATCATCATAATCATATTATGTCCACTTTTGCCTGCTTGCAAGGGTGGGACGGGTCTGATTCTGGCTTGATTTCTACAGATGGATGCCATTCCTAACACCAACCTCATTTGCTGGGTGCTTTTTTGCCGTGGCACCTCCACAACCACTTTGAAGTGGAATGATAGGGACCCCAGTCCTATCATCTCATTTCTGGAGCAATGTGAAATAAAGTGTCTTGCTCAAGGAAACGACACATCACCTGAGAATTGAACTCACAACCTTTTGATTGCAAGCCCAATGCTCTAACCACTAAGCCATGCACCTTCACTATATATAGAGTAATGTGAATGCTAAAGGATTAATATAGGGTTCTTGTATAAAATTATGTTGAGAGATTTTAATTTAAATTGGAAACCTTTAAAATGGGTGATTATATTTCATAGAATGAATGTCGGTTTTGGCCGGGCTGGTAACAAAAGGGTTAAAACCATTTTCCCAACTGAAGCAGGGGTTAGCTATGCAGGTCCCTTATTTGAAAGAATGTTTTACAGTGAGATGCCCTTCTTGGCACTGGCTCTTGTAGTTGCTTATTACGACATGCAGGCATGTTATTATACAGTCTACCTCAACTAAACTGGCTACACGCAGTCTGACTTAATCACATGTATGTACTTCCCCTATCTGCTTTGTGTTGTCTTCTTTTACACTACATGTTTAGCCCAGGCATGACATGTTTAGTGAGACACCACATGTTTCACATGAGACCACCAGACAATACATATTTAAGAAGACCAATAGATGCCACACACATGTTTAGCCAGGCACCACCAGCCACCACATGTTTAAGTCAGGTGCCACCAGATGCCACATGTTTAAGCCAGGTACTTACTACCAGACACCACATGTTGGCCAAGACACTACCATACACTATATGTTTGGCCAAGATACCACCAGACACCGCATGTTGGTTAAGACACTACCAGACACCACATGTTTGGTCAAGACACTACCAGACACCACATGTTTGGTCAAGACACTACCAGACACCACATGTTGGTTAAGACACTACCAGACACCACATGTTTGGTCAAGACACTACCAGACACCACATGTTTGGTCAAGACACTACCAGACACCACATGTTGGTTAAGACACTACCAGACACCACATGTTTGGTCAAGACACTACCAGACACCACATATTGGTTAAGACACTACCAGACACCACATGTTTGGTCAAGACACTATCAGACACCACATGTTTGGTCAAGGCACTACCAGACACCACATGTTTGGTCAAGACACCACCAGACACCACGCTGGCTAAAACACTATCAGACACCACATGCTGGCCAAGATACCACCAGACACCACATATTTCTTTATCTTTATTATCTGACCTTATTTCTTGTTACTAAATCTTGGATGACATATTTCAATATCAATGTCAAACATCAATCAATAATGGCATCTGCAGCAGCAGCAATAGCAACAACAACAGCAGTAGCAGCAGCAGCAACAGCAGCACCAGCAATAGCAACAGCAGCAGCACCAGCAATAGCAACAACAGCAGCACTAGCAATAGCAGCACAGCAGCAGCAGCAGCACAGCAGCAGCAACAGCAGCACTAGCAATAGCAACAGCAGCAGCACCAGCAATAGCAACAACAGCAGCACCAGCAATAGCAGCACCAGCATCAGCAGCAGCAGCTATATTTGTCTGGCTTCAACAGTCTGTTATGTTGCATGCAATAGTTTTTTTTCAGTGACTGACTTATTGTCAGTATTGCTGCTGTCGTTAGTGATGGTGGTGGGGGTGGTGTGATTGTTGTTGTTGTTGTTAGTGGTGGTGGGAGTGTGTGGGGGTGTGTGATTGTTGTTGTTAGTGATGATGGTGGGGGTGGTGTGATTGTTGTTGTTGTTGTTAGTGGTGGTGGGAGTGTGTATGGGGGTGTGTGATTGTTGTTGTTAGTGTTGTTGGTGGTGGTGTCATTGTTGTTGTTGGTGGTGGTGGTGGTGGTGGCAGTTGTGGTGTCGTTGTTGGTAGTGGTAGTGGTTGTGGTGGTGGTGGTAGTTGTGGTGTCATTGCTGTTGGTGTTGGTTTTGGTGGCTGTTGGTGTGTCGTTGTTGTTGTTGCTGCTGTCATCATATTTATTGATGTTGGCGACATTGTTGTTACTGCTGCTCTTACTGTTATTACTATTATTATTATTATTTCTATTGTACATCATTACTGCTTTACCGAGCACAGCTCTGTGCACCTTGGGAATGTGCAGTGTAGTTTTTGCTGATGTTGTTTCTATTGTATTGATAGTACTTTCCATAATATGTGTGCAGTACCTAGTAGTGCTATCTTTTGTATGCTGTATATATTTCTAAGTCCTGGGGTTTCGGCTATGTATTTGTCTGTGTTTTTATCATTCCTAGAGCACCTATTATTATAGGTATTGTTTTTGTTTTTATTTTCCACGTTCAATTTATTCCTATCTCTAGATCTTTATATTTGGAGAGTTTCTCTATTTCCTTGGAAGGTATATTGTCATCTGTGGGGATAGATACATCTATTAGAAGGCATCATCATTGTGAATTGGCAGTATCGGTAGAGGGTCGGACGCTATGCTTTGACGCATAGAGTTACGGCACTTTCTGAGTTCAAATCCCGCCGAGGTTAACTTTGCCTTTCATCCTTACGGGTTCGATAAAATAAAGTACCAGTAATACACTGGATAATTGCTGGCCTTGTGCCAAAAGTAGAAACTATTATTATTATTAATAACATGGTGGTGTAGGTGGTAGTAGTAGTGGTGGTGGTGGTGGTGGTGGTGGTGTAGGTAGTAGTAGTGGTGGTGGTGGTAGTGGTCGTAGTGGTGTAGGTGTTAGTAGTAGTGGTGGTGGTGGTGGTGTAGGTGGTAGTAGTAGTGGTGTAGGTGGTAGTAGTAGTGGTGGTGGTGGTGTAGGTGGTAGTGGTAGTGGTGGTGGTGGTGTAGGTGGTAGTAGTAGTGGTGGTGGTGTAGGTAGTAGTAGTGGTGGTGGTGGAGGTGTAGGTGGTAGTAGTAGTGGTGTAGGTGGTAGTAGTAGTGGTGGTGGTGGTGTAGGTGGTAGTACTAGTGGTGGTGGTGTAGGTAGTAGTAGTGGTGGTGGTGGTGGTGTAGGTGGTAGTAGTAGTGGTGTAGGTGGTAGTAGTAGTGGTGGTGTAGGTGGTAGTAGTAGTGGTGGTGGTGGTGTAGGTGGTAGTAGTAGTGGTGGTGGTGGTGTAGGTGGTAGTAGTAGTGGTGGTGGTGGTGTAGGTGGTAGTAGTAGTGGTGGTAGTGTAGGTGGTAGTAGTAGTGGTGGTGGTGTAGGTAGTAGTAGTGGTGGTGGTGGTGTAGGTGGTAGTAGTAGTGGTGGTGGTGTAGGTGGTAGTAGTAGTGGTGGTGGTGTAGGTAGTAGTAGTGGTGGTGGTGGTGTAGGTGGTAGTAGTAGTGGTGGTGGTGGTGTAGTAATGGATATTAAACTGATGACATTGCAGCTGTTTTCTTATGATCATTCTATTCAGTTTTATTATTGTGGATGGTGATGGTGATGATGATGGTGATGGTGATGGTGATGGTGATGATGATGATGATGATGATGATGAGGGTGATGGGGATAGTGATAATAGTGATGATGCTGGTGATGGTGATGGGGATAGTGATAATAGTGATGATGCTGGTGATGGTGACGACTGATGATAGTGATGATGAATTATTGATGAATTATTGTCTTTACTTTTCGTCATATGATCTGCTCCAGTAATTGCATATTTCATCTCTTATGATTGTCCAGCCATCCAACCATTCATCCAGACTACACCCCCACCCCTGGCCACTTAGACCATCTAGACCAACCATCCAACCACCTGTCCAGCCATCCAACCATTCATCCAGACTACACCCCCACCCCTCGCCACTCAGACCACCTAGACCAACCATCCAGCCACCTGTCCAGCCATCCAACCATTCATCCAGACTACACCCCCACCCCTGGCCACTCAGACCACCTAGACCAACCATCCAACCACCTGTCCAGCCATCCAACCATTCATCCAGACTACACCCCCACCCCTGGCCACTCAGACCACCTAGACCAACCATCCAACCACCTGTCCAGCCATCCAACCATTCATCCAGACTACACCCCCACCCCTCGCCACTCAGACCACCTAGACCAACCATCCAACCACCTGTCCAGCCATCCAACCATTCATCCAGACTACACCCCCACCCCTGGCCACTCAGACCACCTAGACCAACCATCCAACCACCTGTCCAGCCATCCAACCATTCATCCAGACTACACCCCCACCCCTGGCCACTCAGACCACCTAGACCAACCATCCAACCACCTGTCCAGCCATCCAACCATTCATCCAGACTACACCCCCCACCCCTGGCCACTCAGACCGCCTAGACCAACCATCCAACCACCTGTGCAGCCATCCAACCATTCATCCAGACTACACCCCCCACCCCTGGCCACTTAGACCATCTAGACCAACCATCCAACTACCTGTCCAGCCATCCAACCATTCATCCAGACTACACCTCCCACCCCTGGCCACTTAGACCACCTAGACCAACCATCCAACCACCTGTCCAGCCATCCAACCATTCATCCAGACTACACCCCCACCCCTGGCCACTCAGACCACCTAGACCAACCATCCAACCACCTGTCCAGCCATCCAACCATTCATCCAGACTACACCCCCACCCCTGGCCACTCAGACCAGCTAGACCAACCATCCAACCACCTGTCCATCCATCCAACCATTCATCCAGACTACACCCCCACCCCTGGCCACTCAGACCACCTAGACCAACCATCCAACCACCTGTCCATCCATCCAACCATTCATCCAGACTACACCCCCACCCCTGGCCACTCAGACCACCTAGACCAACCATCCAACCACCTGTCCAGCCATCCAACCATTCATCCAGACTACACCCCCACCCCTGGCCACTCAGACCAGCTAGACCAACCATCCAACCACCTGTCCATCCATCCAACCATTCATCCAGACTACACCCCCACCCCTGGCCACTCAGACCACCTAGACCAACCATCCAACCACCTGTCCATCCATCCAACAATTCATCCAGACTACACCCCCACCCCTGGCCACTCAGACCACCTAGACCAACCATCCAACCACCTGTCCAGCCATCCAACCATTCATCCAGACTACACCCCCACCCCTGGCCACTCAGACCAGCTAGACCAACCATCCAACCACCTGTCCATCCATCCAACCATTCATCCAGACTACACCCCCACCCCTGGCCACTCAGACCACCTAGACCAACCATCCAACCACCTGTCCATCCATCCAACCATTCATCCAGACTACACCCCCACCCCTGGCCACTCAGACCACCTAGACCAACCATCCAACCACCTGTCCATCCATCCAACCATTCATCCAGACTACACCCCCACCCCTGGCCACTCAGACCACCTAGACCAACCATCCAACCACCTGTCCATCCATCCAACCATTCATCCAGACTACACCCCCACCCCTGGCCACTCAGACCACCTAGACCAACCATCCAACCACCTGTCCATCCATCCAACCATTCATCCAGACTACACCCCCACCCCTGGCCACTCAGACCACCTAGACCAACCATCCAACCACCTGTCCATCCATCCAACCATTCATCCAGACTACACCCCCTACCCCTGGCCACTCAGACCACCTAGACCAACCATCCAACCACCTGTCCATCCATCCAACCATTCATCCAGACTACACCCCCACCCCTGGCCACTCAGACCACCTAGACCAACCATCCAACCACCTGTCCATCCATCCAACCATTCATCCAGACTACACCCCCACCCCTGGCCACTCAGACCACCTAGACCAACCATCCAACCACCTGTCCATCCATCCAACCATTCATCCAGACTACACCCCCTACCCCTGGCCACTCAGACCACCTAGACCAACCATCCAACCACCTGTCCATCCATCCAACCATTCATCCAGACTACACCCCCACCCCTGGCCACTCAGACCACCTAGACCAACCATCCAACCACCTGTCCATCCATCCAACCATTCATCCAGACTACACCCCCACCCCTGGCCACTCAGACCACCTAGACCAACCATCCAACCACCTGTCCAGCCATCCAACCATCCAACCACCTGTCCAGCCATCCAACCATTCATCCAGACTACACCTCCCACCCCTGGCCACTTAGACCACCTAGACCAACCATCCAACCACCTGTCCAGCCATCCAACCATCCAACCACCTGTCCAGCCATCCAACCATTCATCCAGACTACACCCCCACCCCTGGCCACTCAGACCACCTAGACCAACCATCCAACCACCTGTCCATCCATCCAACCATTCATCCAGACTACACCCCCACCCCTGGCCACTCAGACCACCTAGACCAACCATCCAACCACCTGTCCATCCATCCAACCATTCATCCAGACTACACCCCCACCCCTGGCCACTCAGACCACCTAGACCAACCATCCAACCACCTGTCCATCCATCCAACCATTCATCCAGACTACACCCCCACCCCTGGCCACTCAGACCACCTAGACCAACCATCCAACCACCTGTCCATCCATCCAACCATTCATCCAGACTACACCCCCACCCCTGGCCACTCAGACCACCTAGACCAACCATCCAACCACCTGTCCATCCATCCAACCATTCATCCAGACTACACCCCCACCCCTGGCCACTCAGACCACCTAGACCAACTATCCAACCACCTGTCCAGCCATCCAACCATCCAACCACCTGTCCAGCCATCCAACCATCCAACCACCTGTCCAGCCATCCAACCATTCATCCAGACTACACCTCCCACCCCTGGCCACTTAGACCACCTAGACCAACCATCCAACCACCTGTCCAGCCATCCAACCATTCATCCAGACTACACCCCCTACCCCTGGCCACTTAGACCATCTAGACCAACCATCCAACCACCTGTCCAGCCATCCAACCATTCATCCAGACTACACCCCCACCCCTGGCCACTCAGACCACCTAGACCAACCATCCAACCACCTGTCCAGCCATCCAACCATCCAACCACCTGTCCATCCATCCAACCATTCATCCAGACTACACCCCCACCCCTGGCCACTCAGACCACCTAGACCAACCATCCAACCACCTGTCCAGCCATCCAACCATCCAACCACCTGTCCAGCCATCCAACCATTCATCCAGACTACACCTCCCACCCCTGGCCACTTAGACCACCTAGACCAACCATCCAACCACCTGTCCAGCCATCCAACCATTCATCCAGACTACACCCCCTACCCCTGGCCACTTAGACCATCTAGACCAACCATCCAACCACCTGTCCAGCCATCCAACCATTCATCCAGACTACACCCCCACCCCTGGCCACTCAGACCACCTAGACCAACCATCCAACCACCTGTCCATCCATCCAACCATTCATCCAGACTACACCCCCACCCCTGGCCACTCAGACCACCTAGACCAACCATCCAACCACCTGTCCATCCATCCAACCATTCATCCAGACTACACCCCCACCCCTGGCCACTTAGACCACCTAGACCAACCATCCAACCACCTGTCCAGCCATCCAACCATTCATCCAGACTACACCCCCACCCCTGGCCACTTAGACCACCTAGACCAACCATCCAACCACCTGTCCAGCCATCCAACCATTCATCCAGACTACACCTCCCACCCCTGGCCACTTAGACCACCTAGACCAACCATCCAACCACCTGTCCAGCCATCCAACCATTCATCCAGACTACACCCCCACCCCTGGCCACTCAGACCACCTAGACCAACCATCCAACCACCTGTCCATCCATCCAACCATTCATCCAGACTACACCCCCACCCCTGGCCACTCAGACCACCTAGACCAACCATCCAACCACCTGTCCATCCATCCAACCATTCATCCAGACTACACCCCCACCCCTGGCCACTCAGACCACCTAGACCAACCATCCAACCACCTGTCCAGCCATCCAACCATCCAACCACCTGTCCAGCCATCCAACCATTCATCCAGACTACACCCCCCACCCCTGGCCACTTAGACCACCTAGACCAACCATCCAACCACCTGTCCAGCCATCCAACCATTCATCCAGACTACACCC
Source organism: Eledone cirrhosa (assembly GCA_964016885.1). Classification (NCBI taxonomy): domain Eukaryota; kingdom Metazoa; phylum Mollusca; class Cephalopoda; order Octopoda; family Eledonidae; genus Eledone; species Eledone cirrhosa. The sequence goes on from OZ024741.1 coordinate 27,080,093, forward strand.
CCCACCCCTGGCCACTCAGACCACCTAGACCAACCATCCAACCACCTGTCCAGCCATCCAACCATTCATCCAGACTACACCCCCACCCCTGGCCACTTAGACCACCTAGACCAACCATCCAACCACCTGTCCAGCCATCCAACCATTCATCCAGACTACACCTCCCACCCCTGGCCACTCAGACCACCTAGACCAACCATCCAACCACCTGTGCAGCCATCCAACCATTCATCCAGACTACACCCCCACCCCTGGCCACTTAGACCACCTAGACCAACCATCCAACCACCTGTCCAGCCATCCAACCATTCATCCAGACTACACCCCCACCCCTGGCCACTTAGACCACCTAGACCAACCATCCAACCACCTGTCCAGCCATCCAACCATTCATCCAGACTACACCCCCACCCCTGGCCACTTAGACCATCTAGACCAACCATCCAACCACCTGTCCAGCCATCCAACCATTCATCCAGACTACACCCCCACCCCTGGCCACTTAGACCACCTAGACCAACCATCCAACCACCTGTCCAGCCATCCAACCATTCATCCAGACTACACCCCCACCCCTGGCCACTTAGACCATCTAGACCAACCATCCAACCACCTGTCCAGCCATCCAACCATTCATCCAGACTACACCCCCACCCCTGGCCACTTAGACCACCTAGACCAACCATCCAACCACCTGTCCAGCCATCCAACCATTCATCCAGACTACACCCCCACCCCTGGCCACTTAGACCACCTAGACCAACCATCCAACCACCTGTCCAGCCATCCAACCATTCATCCAGACTACACCCCCACCCCTGGCCACTTAGACCACCTAGACCAACCATCCAACCACCTGTCCAGCCATCCAACCATTCATCCAGACTACACCTCCCACCCCTGGCCACTCAGACCACCTAGACCAACCATCCAACCACCTGTGCAGCCATCCAACCATTCATCCAGACTACACCCCCACCCCTGGCCACTTAGACCACCTAGACCAACCATCCAACCACCCGTCCAGCCATCCAACCATTCATCCAGACTACACCCCCACCCCTGGCCACTTAGACCACCTAGACCAACCATCCAACCACCTGTCCAGCCATCCAACCATTCATCCAGACTACACCCCCACCCCTGGCCACTTAGACCACCTAGACCAACCATCCAACCACCTGTCCAGCCATCCAACCATTCATCCAGACTACACCCCCACCCCTGGCCACTTAGACCACCTAGACCAACCATCCAACCACCTGTCCAGCCATCCAACCATTCATCCAGACTACACCTCCCACCCCTGGCCACTCAGACCACCTAGACCAACCACCTGTCCAGCCATCCAACCATTCATCCAGACTACACCCCCACCCCTGGCCACTTAGACCACCTAGACCAACCATCCAACCACCTGTCCAGCCATCCAACCATTCATCCAGACTACACCCCTACCCCTGGCCACTTAGACCACCTAGACCAACCATCCAACCACCTGTCCAGCCATCCAACCATTCATCCAGACTACACCCCTACCCCTGGCCACTTAGACCACCTAGACCAACCATCCAACCACCTGTCCAGCCATCCAACCATTCATCCAGACTACACCCCTACCCCTGGCCACTTAGACCACCTAGACCAACCATCCAACCACCTGTCCAGCCATCCAACCATTCATCCAGACTACACCCCTACCCCTGGCCACTTAGACCACCTAGACCAACCATCCAACCACCTGTCCAGCCATCCAACCATTCATCCAGACTACACCCCCCACCCCTGGCCACTTAGACCATCTAGACCAACCATCCAACCACCTGTCCAGCCATCCAACCATTCATCCAGACTACACCCCTACCCCTGGCCACTTAGACCATCTAGACCAACCATCCAACCACCTGTCCAGCCATCCAACCATTCATCCAGACTACACCCCCCACCCCTGGCCACTTAGACCATCTAGACCAACCATCCAACCACCTGTCCAGCCATCCAACCATTCATCCAGACTACACCCCTACCCCTGGCCACTTAGACCACCTAGACCAACCATCCAACCACCTGTCCAGCCATCCAACCATTCATCCAGACTACACCCCTACCCCTGGCCACTTAGACCACCTAGACCAACCATCCAACCACCTGTCCAGCCATCCAACCATTCATCCAGACTACACCCCCACCCCTGGCCACTTAGACCATCTAGACCAACCATCCAACCACCTGTCCAGCCATCCAACCATTCATCCAGACTACACCCCCACCCCTGGCCACTTAGACCACCTAGACCAACCATCCAACCACCTGTCCAGCCATCCAACCATTCATCCAGACTACACCCCCACCCCTGGCCACTTAGACCATCTAGACCAACCATCCAACCACCTGTCCAGCCATCCAACCATTCATCCAGACTACACCCCCCACCCCTGGCCACTTAGACCATCTAGACCAACCATCCAACCACCTGTCCAGCCATCCAACCATTCATCCAGACTACACCTCCCACCCCTGGCCACTCAGACCACCTAGACCAACCATCCAACCACCTGTCCAGCCATCCAACCATTCATCCAGACTACACCCCTACCCCTGGCCACTTAGACCACCTAGACCAACCATCCAACCACCTGTCCAGCCATCCAACCATTCATCCAGACTACACCTCCCACCCCTGGCCACTCAGACCACCTAGACCAACCATCCAACCACCTGTCCAGCCATCCAACCATTCATCCAGACTACACCTCCCACCCCTGGCCACTCAGACCACCTAGACCAACCATCCAACCACCTGTCCAGCCATCCAACCATTCATCCAGACTACACCCCCCACCACTGGCCACTTAGACCACCTAGACCAACCATCCAACCACCTGTCCAGCCATCCAACCATTCATCCAGACTACACCCCTACCCCTGGCCACTTAGACCACCTAGACCAACCATCCAACCACCTGTCCAGCCATCCAACCATTCATCCAGACTACACCCCCACCCCTGGCCACTTAGACCACCTAGACCAACCATCCAACCACCTGTCCAGCCATCCAACCATTCATCCAGACTACACCTCCCACCCCTGGCCACTCAGACCACCTAGACCAACCATCCAACCACCTGTCCAGCCATCCAACCATTCATCCAGACTACACCCCCACCCCTGGCCACTTAGACCATCTAGACCAACCATCCAACCACCTGTCCAGCCATCCAACCATTCATCCAGACTACACCCCCCACCCCTGGCCACTCAGACCACCTAGACCAACCATCCAACCACCTGTCCAGCCATCCAACCATTCATCCAGACTACACCCCCACCCCTGGCCACTCAGACCACCTAGACCAACCATCCAACCACCTGTCCAGCCATCCAACCATTCATCCAGACTACACCCCCACCCCTGGCCACTTAGACCACCTAGACCAACCATCCAACCACCTGTGCAGCCATCCAACCATTCATCCAGACTACACCCCCCACCACTGGCCACTTAGACCATCTAGACCAACCATCCAACCACCTGTCCAGCCATCCAACCATTCATCCAGACTACACCCCCACCCCTGGCCACTTAGACCACCTAGACCAACCATCCAACCACCTGTGCAGCCATCCAACCATTCATCCAGACTACACCTCCCACCCCTGGCCACTCAGACCACCTAGACCAACCATCCAACCACCTGTCCAGCCATCCAACCATTCATCCAGACTACACCCCCACCCCTGGCCACTTAGACCACCTAGACCAACCATCCAACCACCTGTCCAGCCATCCAACCATTCATCCAGACTACACCCCCACCCCTGGCCACTTAGACCACCTAGACCAACCATCCAACCACCTGTGCAGCCATCCAACCATTCATCCAGACTACACCCCCCACCACTGGCCACTTAGACCACCTAGACCAACCATCCAACCACCTGTCCAGCCATCCAACCATTCATCCAGACTACACCCCCACCCCTGGCCACTTAGACCACCTAGACCAACCATCCAACCACCTGTGCAGCCATCCAACCATTCATCCAGACTACACCCCCCACCACTGGCCACTTAGACCACCTAGACCAACCATCCAACCACCTGTCCAGCCATCCAACCATTCATCCAGACTACACCCCCCACCCTTGGCTACTTAGACCATCTAGACCAACCATCCAACCACCTGTCCAGCCATCCAACCATTCATCCAGACTACACCCCCACCCCTGGCCACTTAGACCACCTAGACCAACCATCCAACCACCTGTGCAGCCATCCAACCATTCATCCAGACTACACCTCCCACCCCTGGCCACTCAGACCACCTAGACCAACCATCCAACCACCTGTCCAGCCATCCAACCATTCATCCAGACTACACCCCCACCCCTGGCCACTTAGACCACCTAGACCAACCATCCAACCACCTGTCCAGCCATCCAACCATTCATCCAGACTACACCCCCACCCCTGGCCACTTAGACCACCTAGACCAACCATCCAACCACCTGTGCAGCCATCCAACCATTCATCCAGACTACACCCCCCACCACTGGCCACTTAGACCACCTAGACCAACCATCCAACCACCTGTCCAGCCATCCAACCATTCATCCAGACTACACCTCCCACCCCTGGCCACTCAGACCACCTAGACCAACCATCCAACCACCTGTCCAGCCATCCAACCATTCATCCAGACTACACCCCCACCCCTGGCCACTTAGACCACCTAGACCAACCATCCAACCACCTGTGCAGCCATCCAACCATTCATCCAGACTACACCCCCCACCACTGGCCACTTAGACCACCTAGACCAACCATCCAACCACCTGTCCAGCCATCCAACCATTCATCCAGACTACACCCCCACCCCTGGCCACTTAGACCACCTAGACCAACCATCCAACCACCTGTGCAGCCATCCAACCATTCATCCAGACTACACCCCCCACCACTGGCCACTTAGACCACCTAGACCAACCATCCAACCACCTGTCCAGCCATCCAACCATTCATCCAGACTACACCCCCACCCCTGGCCACTTAGACCACCTAGACCAACCATCCAACCACCTGTGCAGCCATCCAACCATTCATCCAGACTACACCCCCCACCACTGGCCACTTAGACCATCTAGACCAACCATCCAACCACCTGTCCAGCCATCCAACCATTCATCCAGACTACACCCCCACCCCTGGCTACTCAGACCACCTAGACCAACCATCCAACCACCTGTCCAGCCATCCAACCATTCATCCAGACTACACCCCCACCCCTGGCCACTTAGACCACCTAGACCAACCATCCAACCACCTGTGCAGCCATCCAACCATTCATCCAGACTACACCCCCCACCACTGGCCACTTAGACCACCTAGACCAACCATCCAACCACCTGTCCAGCCATCCAACCATTCATCCAGACTACACCCCCACCCCTGGCCACTTAGACCATCTAGACCAACCATCCAACCACCTGTCCAGCCATCCAACCATTCATCCAGACTACACCCCCCACCACTGGCCACTTAGACCACCTAGACCAACCATCCAACCACCTGTCCAGCCATCCAACCATTCATCCAGACTACACCCCCCACCCTTGGCTACTTAGACCATCTAGACCAACCATCCAACCACCTGTCCAGCCATCCAACCATTCATCCAGACTACACCCCCCACCCTTGGCTACTTAGACCATCTAGACCAACCATCCAACCACCTGTCCAGCCATCCAACCATTCATCCAGATTACACCTCCCACCCCTGGCCACTCAGACCACCTAGACCAACCATCCAACCACCTGTCCAGCCATCCAACCATTCATCCAGACTACACCCCCACCCCTGGCCACTCAGACCACCTAGACCAACCATCCAACCACCTGTCCAGCCATCCAACCATTCATCCAGACTACACCCCCACCCCTGGCCACTTAGACCACCTAGACCAACCATCCAACCACCTGTGCAGCCATCCAACCATTCATCCAGACTACACCTCCCACCCCTGGCCACTCAGACCACCTAGACCAACCATCCAACCACCTGTCCAGCCATCCAACCATTCATCCAGACTACACCCCCACCCCTGGCCACTTAGACCACCTAGACCAACCATCCAACCACCTGTCCAGCCATCCAACCATTCATCCAGACTACACCCCCACCCCTGGCCACTTAGACCACCTAGACCAACCATCCAACCACCTGTGCAGCCATCCAACCATTCATCCAGACTACACCCCCCACCACTGGCCACTTAGACCACCTAGACCAACCATCCAACCACCTGTCCAGCCATCCAACCATTCATCCAGACTACACCCCCCACCCTTGGCTACTTAGACCATCTAGACCAACCATCCAACCACCTGTCCAGCCATCCAACCATTCATCCAGACTACACCCCCACCCCTGGCCACTTAGACCACCTAGACCAACCATCCAACCACCTGTCCAGCCATCCAACCATTCATCCAGACTACACCCCCACCCCTGGCCACTTAGACCACCTAGACCAACCATCCAACCACCTGTCCAGCCATCCAACCATTCATCCAGACTACACCCCCACCCCTGGCCACTTAGACCACCTAGACCAACCATCCAACCACCTGTCCAGCCATCCAACCATTCATCCAGACTACACCCCCACCCCTGGCCACTTAGACCACCTAGACCAACCATCCAACCACCTGTCCAGCCATCCAACCATTCATCCAGACTACACCCCCACCCCTGGCCACTCAGACCACCTAGACCAACCATCCAACCACCTGTCCAGCCATCCAACCATTCATCCAGACTACACCCCCACCCCTGGCCACTTAGACCACCTAGACCAACCATCCAACCACCTGTCCAGCCATCCAACCATTCATCCAGACTACACCCCCACCCCTGGCCACTTAGACCACCTAGACCAACCATCCAACCACCTGTCCAGCCATCCAACCATTCATCCAGACTACACCCCCACCCCTGGCCACTCAGACCACCTAGACCAACCATCCAACCACCTGTGCAGCCATCCAACCATTCATCCAGACTACACCCCCCACCACTGGCCACTTAGACCACCTAGACCAACCATCCAACCACCTGTCCAGCCATCCAACCATTCATCCAGACTACACCCCCCACCCTTGGCTACTTAGACCATCTAGACCAACCATCCAACCACCTGTCCAGCCATCCAACCATTCATCCAGACTACACCCCCACCCCTGGCCACTTAGACCACCTAGACCAACCATCCAACCACCTGTCCAGCCATCCAACCATTCATCCAGACTACACCCCCACCCCTGGCCACTTAGACCACCTAGACCAACCATCCAACCACCTGTGCAGCCATCCAACCATTCATCCAGACTACACCTCCCACCCCTGGCCACTCAGACCACCTAGACCAACCATCCAACCACCTGTCCAGCCATCCAACCATTCATCCAGACTACACCCCTACCCCTGGCCACTTAGACCACCTAGACCAACCATCCAACCACCTGTGCAGCCATCCAACCATTCATCCAGACTACACCTCCCACCCCTGGCCACTCAGACCACCTAGACCAACCATCCAACCACCTGTCCAGCCATCCAACCATTCATCCAGACTACACCCCCACCCCTGGCCACTTAGACCACCTAGACCAACCATCCAACCACCTGTGCAGCCATCCAACCATTCATCCAGACTACACCTCCCACCCCTGGCCACTCAGACCACCTAGACCAACCATCCAACCACCTGTCCAGCCATCCAATCATTCATCCAGACTACACCCCCACCCCTGGCCACTTAGACCACCTAGACCAACCATCCAACCACCTGTCCAGCCATCCAACCATTCATCCAGACTACACCTCCCACCCCTGGCCACTCAGACCACCTAGACCAACCATCCAACCACCTGTCCAGCCATCCAACCATTCATCCAGACTACACCCCCACCCCTGGCCACTCAGACCACCTAGACCAACCATCCAACCACCTGTGCAGCCATCCAACCATTCATCCAGACTACACCCCCCACCACTGGCCACTTAGACCACCTAGACCAACCATCCAACCACCTGTCCAGCCATCCAACCATTCATCCAGACTACACCCCCCACCCCTTGGCTACTTAGACCATCTAGACCAACCATCCAACCACCTGTCCAGCCATCCAACCATTCATCCAGACTACACCCCCACCCCTGGCCACTTAGACCACCTAGACCAACCATCCAACCACCTGTGCAGCCATCCAACCATTCATCCAGACTACACCTCCCACCCCTGGCCACTCAGACCACCTAGACCAACCATCCAACCACCTGTCCAGCCATCCAACCATTCATCCAGACTACACCCCCACCCCTGGCCACTTAGACCACCTAGACCAACCATCCAACCACCTGTCCAGCCATCCAACCATTCATCCAGACTACACCCCCACCCCTGGCCACTCAGACCACCTAGACCAACCATCCAACCACCTGTGCAGCCATCCAACCATTCATCCAGACTACACCCCCCACCACTGGCCACTTAGACCACCTAGACCAACCATCCAACCACCTGTCCAGCCATCCAACCATTCATCCAGACTACACCCCCCACCCTTGGCTACTTAGACCATCTAGACCAACCATCCAACCACCTGTCCAGCCATCCAACCATTCATCCAGACTACACCCCCACCCCTGGCCACTTAGACCACCTAGACCAACCATCCAACCACCTGTCCAGCCATCCAACCATTCATCCAGACTACACCCCCACCCCTGGCCACTTAGACCACCTAGACCAACCATCCAACCACCTGTGCAGCCATCCAACCATTCATCCAGACTACACCTCCCACCCCTGGCCACTCAGACCACCTAGACCAACCATCCAACCACCTGTCCAGCCATCCAACCATTCATCCAGACTACACCTCCCACCCCTGGCCACTCAGACCACCTAGACCAACCATCCAACCACCTGTCCAGCCATCCAACCATTCATCCAGACTACACCCCTACCCCTGGCCACTTAGACCACCTAGACCAACCATCCAACCACCTGTGCAGCCATCCAACCATTCATCCAGACTACACCTCCCACCCCTGGCCACTCAGACCACCTAGACCAACCATCCAACCACCTGTCCAGCCATCCAACCATTCATCCAGACTACACCCCCACCCCTGGCCACTTAGACCACCTAGACCAACCATCCAACCACCTGTGCAGCCATCCAACCATTCATCCAGACTACACCTCCCACCCCTGGCCACTCAGACCACCTAGACCAACCATCCAACCACCTGTCCAGCCATCCAATCATTCATCCAGACTACACCCCCACCCCTGGCCACTTAGACCACCTAGACCAACCATCCAACCACCTGTCCAGCCATCCAACCATTCATCCAGACTACACCCCCACCCCTGGCCACTTAGACCACCTAGACCAACCATCCAACCACCTGTCCAGCCATCCAACCATTCATCCAGACTACACCCCCACCCCTGGCCACTCAGACCACCTAGACCAAACATCCAACCACCTGTCCAACCATCCAACCATTCATCCAGACTACACCCCCACCCCTGGCCACTTAGACCATCTAGACCAACCATCCAACCACCTGTCCAGCCATCCAACCATTCATCCATAATACACCCCCACCCCTGGCCACTCAGACCACCTAGACCAACCATCCAACCACCTGTCCAGCCATCCAATCATTCATCCAGACTACACCCCCACCCCTGGCCACTCAGACCACCTAGACCAACCATCCAACCACCTGTCCAGCCATCCAACCATTCATCCAGACTACACCCCCACCCCTGGCCACTTAGACCACCTAGACCAACCATCCAACCACCTGTCCAGCCATCCAACCATTCATCCAGACTACACCCCCACCCCTGGCCACTCAGACCACCTAGACCAAACATCCAACCACCTGTCCAACCATCCAACCATTCATCCAGACTACACCCCCACCCCTGGCCACTTAGACCATCTAGACCAACCATCCAACCACCTGTCCAGCCATCCAACCATTCATCCATAATACACCCCCACCCCTGGCCACTCAGACCACCTAGACCAACCATCCAACCACCTGTCCAGCCATCCAACCATTCATCCAGACTACACCCCCACCCCTGGCCACTCAGACCACCTAGACCAACCATCCAACCACCTGTCCAGCCATCCAACCATTCATCCAGACTACACCCCCACCCCTGGCCACTCAGACCACCTAGACCAACCATCCAACCACCTGTCCAGCCATCCAACCATTCATCCATAATACACCCCCACCCCTGGCCACTCAGACCACCTAGACCAACCATCCAACCACCTGTCCAGCCATCCAACCATTCATCCAGACTACACCCCCACCCCTGGCCACTCAGACCACCTAGACCAACCATCCAACCACCTGTCCAGCCATCCAACCATTCATCCAGACTACACCCCCACCCCTGGCCACTCAGACCACCTAGACCAACCATCCAACCACCTGTCCAGCCATCCAACCATTCATCCAGACTACACCCCCACCCCTGGCCACTCAGACCACCTAGACCAACCATCCAACCACCTGTCCAGCCATCCAACCATTCATCCAGACTACACCCCCACCCCTGGCCACTTAGACCATCTAGACCAACCATCCAACCACCTGTCCAGCCATCCAACCATTCATCCAGACTACACCCCCACCCCTGGCCACTCAGACCACCTAGACCAACCATCCAACCACCTGTCCAGCCATCCAACCATTCATCCATAATACACCCCCACCCCTGGCCACTCAGACCACCTAGACCAACCATCCAACCACCTGTCCAGCCATCCAACCATTCATCCAGACTACACCCCCACCCCTGGCCACTCAGACCACCTAGACCAACCATCCAACCACCTGTCCAGCCATCCAACCATTCATCCAGACTACACCCCCACCCCTGGCCACTCAGACCACCTAGACCAACCATCCAACCACCTGTCCAGCCATCCAACCATTCATCCAGACTACACCCCCACCCCTGGCCACTTAGACCATCTAGACCAACCATCCAACCACCTGTCCAGCCATCCAACCATTCATCCAGACTACACCCCCACCCCTGGCCACTTAGACCATCTAGACCAACCATCCAACCACCTGTCCAGCCATCCAACCATTCATCCAGACTACACCTCCCACCCCTGGCCACTTAGACCACCTAGACCAACCATCCAACCACCTGTCCAGCCATCCAACCATTCATCCAGACTACACCCCCTACCCCTGGCCTCTTAGACCATCTAGACCAACCATCCAACCACCTGTCCAGCCATCCAACCATTCATCCAGACTACACCTCCCACCCCTGGCCACTTAGACCACCTAGACCAACCATCCAACCACCTGTCCAGCCATCCAACCATTCATCCAGACTACACCTCCCACCCCTGGCCACTTAGACCACCTAGACCACCATCCAACCACCTGTCCAGCCATCCAACCATTCATCCAGACTACACCTCCCACCCCTGGCCACTTAGACCACCTAGACCAACCATCCAACCACCTGTCCAGCCATCCAACCATTCATCCAGACTACACCCCCACCCCTGGCCACTCAGACCACCTAGACCAACCATCCAACCACCTGTCCAGCCATCCAACCATTCATCCAGACTACACCCCCACCCCTGGCCACTTAGACCATCTAGACCAACCATCCAACCACCTGTCCAGCCATCCAACCATTCATCCAGACTACACCTCCCACCCCTGGCCACTCAGACCGCCTAGACCATCCATCCAACCACCCGTCCAGCCATCCAACCATTCATCCAGACTACACCTCCCACCCCTGGCCACTTAGACCACCTAGACCAACCATCCAACCACCTGTCCAGCCATCCAACCATTCATCCAGACTACACCTCCCACCCCTGGCCACTCAGACCGCCTAGACCATCCATCCAACCACCCGTCCAGCCATCCAACCATTCATCCAGACTACACCTCCCACCCCTGGCCACTCAGACCACCTAGACCAACCATCCAACCACCTGTCCAGCCATCCAACCATTCATCCAGACTACACCCCCACCCCTGGCCACTTAGACCATCTAGACCAACCATCCAACCACCTGTCCAGCCATCCAACCATTCATCCAGACTACACCCCCACCCCTGGCCACTCAGACCACCTAGACCAACCATCCAACCACCTGTCCAGCCATCCAACCATTCATCCAGACTACACCCCCACCCCTGGCCACTCAGACCACCTAGACCAACCATCCAACCACCTGTCCAGCCATCCAACCATTCATCCAGACTACACCCCACCCCTGGCCACTCAGACCACCTAGACCAACCATCCAACCACCTGTCCAGCCATCCAACCATTCATCCAGACTACACCCCCACCCCTGGCCACTCAGACCACCTAGACCAACCATCCAACCACCTGTCCAGCCATCCAACCATTCATCCAGACTACACCCCCACCCCTGGCCACTCAGACCACCTAGACCAACCATCCAACCACCTGTCCAGCCATCCAACCATTCATCCAGACTACACCCCCACCCCTGGCCACTCAGACCACCTAGACCAACCATCCAACCACCTGTCCATCCATCCAACCATTCATCCAGACTACACCCCCACCCCTGGCCACTCAGACCACCTAGACCAACCATCCAACCACCTGTCCAGCCATCCAACCATTCATCCAGACTACACCCCCACCCCTGGCCACTTAGACCACCTAGACCAAGCATCCAACCACCTGTCCAGCCATCCAACCATTCATCCAGACTACACCCCCACCCCTGGCCACTCAGACCACCTAGACCAACCATCCAACCACCTGTCCAGCCATCCAACCATTCATCCAGACTACACCCCCACCCCTGGCCACTCAGACCACCTAGACCAACCATCCAACCACCTGTCCAGCCATCCAACCATTCATCCAGACTACACCCCCACCCCTGGCCACTCAGACCACCTAGACCAACCATCCAACCACCTGTCCAGCCATCCAACCATTCATCCAGACTACACCCCCACCCCTGGCCACTCAGACCACCTAGACCAACCATCCAACCACCTGTCCAGCCATCCAACCATTCATCCAGACTACACCCCCACCCCTGGCCACTCAGACCACCTAGACCAACCATCCAACCACCTGTCCAGCCATCCAACCATTCATCCAGACTACACCCCCACCCCTGGCCACTCAGACCACCTAGACCAAGCATCCAACCACCTGTCCAGCCATCCAACCATTCATCCAGACTACACCCCCACCCCTGGCCACTCAGACCACCTAGACCAACCATCCAACCACCTGTCCATCCATCCAACCATTCATCCAGACTACACCCCCACCCCTGGCCACTCAGACCACCTAGACCAACCATCCAACCACCTGTCCAGCCATCCAACCATTCATCCAGACTACACCCCCACCCCTGGCCACTTAGACCACCTAGACCAAGCATCCAACCACCTGTCCAGCCATCCAACCATTCATCCAGACTACACCCCCACCCCTGGCCACTCAGACCACCTAGACCAACCATCCAACCACCTGTCCAGCCATCCAACCATTCATCCAGACTACACCCCCACCCCTGGCCACTCAGACCACCTAGACCAACCATCCAACCACCTGTCCAGCCATCCAACCATTCATCCAGACTACACCCCCACCCCTGGCCACTTAGACCACCTAGACCAAGCATCCAACCACCTGTCCAGCCATCCAACCATTCATCCAGACTACACCCCCACCCCTGGCCACTCAGACCACCTAGACCAACCATCCAACCACCTGTCCAGCCATCCAACAATTCATCCAGACTGCACCTCCCACCCCTGGCCACTCAGACCGCCTAGACCAACCATCCAACCACCTGTCCAGCCATCCAACCATTCATCCAGACTACACCCCCACCCCTGGCCACTCAGACCACCTAGACCAACCATCCAACCACCTGTCCAGCCATCCAACCATTCATCCAGACTGCACCTCCCACCCCTGGCCACTCAGACCGCCTAGACCAACCATCCAACCACCTGTCCAGCCATCCAACAATTCATCCAGACTACACCCCCACCCCTGGCCACTTAGACCATCTAGACCAACCATCCAACCACCTGTCCAACCATCCAACCATTCATCCAGACTACACCCCCACCCCTGGCCACTCAGACCACCTAGACCAACCATCCAACCACCTGTCCAGCCATCCAACAATTCATCCAGACTACACCCCCACCCTTGGCCACTCAGACCATCTAGACCAACCATCCAACCACCTGTCCAACCATCCAACCATTCATCCAGACTACACCCCCACCCCTGGCCACTCAGACCACCTAGACCAACCATCCAACCACCTGTCCAGCCATCCAACCATTCATCCAGACTACACCCCCACCCCTGGCCACTTAGACCACCTAGACCAAGCATCCAACCACCTGTCCAGCCATCCAACCATTCATCCAGACTACACCCCCACCCCTGGCCACTTAGACCATCTAGACCAACCATCCAACCACCTGTCCAGCCATCCAACCATTCATCCAGACTACACCCCCACCCCTGGCCACTTAGACCATCTAGACCAACCATCCAACTACCTGTCCAGCCATCCAACAATTCATCCAGACTACACCCCCACCCCTGGCCACTTAGACCATCTAGACCAACCATCCAACCACCTGTCCAACCATCCAACCATTCATCCAGACTACACCCCCACCCCTGGCCACTCAGACCACCTAGACCAACCATACAACCACCTGTCCAGCCATCCAACAATTCATCCAGACTACACCCCCACCCTTGGCCACTCAGACCATCTAGACCAACCATCCAACCACCTGTCCAACCATCCAACCATTCATCCAGACTACACCCCCACCCCTGGCCACTCAGACCACCTAGACCAACCATCCAACCACCTGTCCAGCCATCCAACCATTCATCCAGACTACACCCCCACCCCTGGCCACTTAGACCACCTAGACCAAGCATCCAACCACCTGTCCAGCCATCCAACCATTCATCCAGACTACACCCCCACCCCTGGCCACTTAGACCATCTAGACCAACCATCCAACTACCTGTCCAGCCATCCAACAATTCATCCAGACTACACCCCCACCCCTGGCCACTTAGACCATCTAGACCAACCATCCAACCACCTGTCCAGCCATCCAACCATTCATCCAGACTGCACCTCCCACCCCTGGCCACTCAGACCGCCTAGACCAACCATCCAACCACCTGTCCAGCCATCCAACAATTCATCCAGACTACACCCCCACCCCTGGCCACTTAGACCATCTAGACCAACCATCCAACCACCTGTCCAACCATCCAACCATTCATCCAGACTACACCCCCACCCCTGGCCACTCAGACCACCTAGACCAACCATCCAACCACCTGTCCAGCCATCCAACAATTCATCCAGACTACACCCCCACCCCTGGCCACTTAGACCATCTAGACCAACCATCCAACCACCTGTCCAACCATCCAACCATTCATCCAGACTACACCCCCACCCCTGGCCACTCAGACCACCTAGACCAACCATCCAACCACCTGTCCAGCCATCCAACAATTCATCCAGACTACACCCCCACCCCTGGCCACTTAGACCATCTAGACCAACCATCCAACCACCTGTCCAGCCATCCAACCATTCATCCAGACTACACCCCCACCCCTGGCCACTCAGACCGCCTAGACCAACCATCCAACCACCTGTCCAGCCATCCAACCATTCATCCAGACTACACCCCCACCCCTGGCCACTCAGACCGCCTAGACCAACCATCCAACAACCTGTCCAGCCATCCAACCATTCATCCAGACTACACCCCCACCCCTGGCCACTTAGACCATCTAGACCAACCATCCAACCACCTGTCCAGCCATCCAACCATTCATCCAGATTACACCCCCCACCCTTGGCCACTCAGACCACCTAGACCAACCATCCAACCACCTGTCCAGCTATCCAACCATTCATCTAGACTACACCCCCACCCCTGGCCACTCAGACCATCTAGACCAACCATCCAGCCACCTGTCCAGCCATCCAACCATTCATCCAGACTACACCCCCACCCCTGGCCACTCAGACCATCTAGACCAACCATCCAACCACCTGTCCAGCCATCCAACCATTCATCCAGACTGCACCTCCCACCCCTGGCCACTTAGACCACCTAGACCAACCATCCAACCACCTGTCCAGCCATCCAACCATTCATCCAGACTACACCCCCCACCCCTGGCCACTTAGACCATCTAGACCAACCATCCAACCACCTGTGCAGCCATCCAACCATTCATCCAGACTGCACCTCCCACCCCTGGCCACTTAGACCACCTAGACCAACCATCCAACCACCTGTCCAGCCATCCAACCATTCATCCAGACTACACCCCCCACCCCTGGCCACTTAGACCATCTAGACCAACCATCCAACCACCTGTCCAGCCATCCAACCATTCATCCAGACTACACCCCCACCCCTGGCCACTCAGACCATCTAGACCAACCATCCAACCACCTGTCCAGCCATCCAACCATTCATCCAGACTACACCTCCCACCCCTGGCCACTTAGACCACCTAGACCAACCATCCAACCACCTGTCCAGCCATCCAACCATTCATCCAGACTACACCCCACCCCTGGCCACTCAGACCACTTAGACCAACCATCCAACCACCTGTCCAGCCATCCAACCATTCATCCAGACTACACCCCCCACCCCTGGCTACTCAGACCATCTAGAACAACCATCCAACCACCTGTCCAGCCATCCAACCATTCATCCAGACTACACCCCCCACCCCTGGCCACTCAGACCACCTAGACCAACCATCCAACTACCCGTCCAGCCATCCAACCATTCATCCAGATTACACCCCCCACCCTTGGCTACTCAGACCATCTAGAACAACCATCCAACCACCTGTCCAGCCATCCAACCATTCATCCAGACTACACCCCACCCCTGGCCACTCAGACCACTTAGACCAACCATCCAACCACCTGTCCAGCCATATAACCATTCATCCAGACTACACCCCCCACCCCTGGCCACTCAGACCACCTAGACCAACCATCCAACCACCTGTCCAGCCATCCAACCATTCATCCAGACTACACCCCCCACCCCTGGCCACTCAGACCGCCTAGACCAACCATCCAACAACCTGTCCAGCCATCCAACCATTCATCCAGACTACACCCCCCACCCCTGGCCACTCAGACCACCTAGACCAACCATCCAACTACCCGTCCAGCCATCCAACCATTCATCCAGATTACACCCCCCACCCTTGGCTACTCAGACCATCTAGAACAACCATCCAACCACCTGTCCAGCCATCCAACCATTCATCCAGACTACACCCCACCCCTGGCCACTCAGACCACTTAGACCAACCATCCAACCACCTGTCCAGCCATATAACCATTCATCCAGACTACACCCCCCACCCCTGGCCACTTAGACCATCTAGACCAACCATCCAACTACCCGTCCAGCCATCCAACCATTCATCCAGATTACACCCCCCACCCTTGGCTACTCAGACCATCTAGAACAACCATCCAACCACCTGTCCAGCCATCCAACCATTCATCCAGACTACACCCCACCCCTGGCCACTCAGACCACTTAGACCAACCATCCAACCACCTGTCCAGCCATATAACCATTCATCCAGACTACACCCCCCACCCCTGGCCACTCAGACCACCTAGACCAACCATCCAACCACCTGTCCAGCCATCCAACCATTCATCCAGACTACACCCCCCACCCCTGGCCACTCAGACCGCCTAGACCAACCATCCAACAACCTGTCCAGCCATCCAACCATTCATCCAGACTACACCCCCCACCCCTGGCCACTCAGACCGCCTAGACCAACCATCCAACAACCTGTCCAGCCATCCAACCATTCATCCAGACTACACCCCCCACCCCTGGCCACTCAGACCGCCTAGACCAACCATCCAACCACCTGTCCAGCCATCCAACCATTCATCCAGACTACACCCCCCACCCCTGGCCACTCAGACCGCCTAGACCAACCATCCAACAACCTGTCCAGCCATCCAACCATTCATCCAGACTACACCCCCACCCCTGGCCACTCAGACCGCCTAGACCAACCATCCAACCACCTGTGCAGCCATCCAACCATTCATCCAGACTACACCCCCACCCCTGGCCACTCAGACCGCCTAGACCAACCATCCAACAACCTGTCCAGCCATCCAACCATTCATCCAGACTACACCCCCACCCCTGGCCACTTAGACCATCTAGACCAACCATCCAACCACCTGTCCAGCCATCCAACCATTCATCCAGATTACACCCCCCACCCTTGGCCACTCAGACCACCTAGACCAACCATCCAACCACCTGTCCAGCTATCCAACCATTCATCTAGACTACACCCCCACCCCTGGCCACTCAGACCATCTAGACCAACCATCCAGCCACCTGTCCAGCCATCCAACCATTCATCCAGACTACACCCCCACCCCTGGCCACTCAGACCATCTAGACCAACCATCCAACCACCTGTCCAGCCATCCAACCATTCATCCAGACTGCACCTCCCACCCCTGGCCACTTAGACCACCTAGACCAACCATCCAACCACCTGTCCAGCCATCCAACCATTCATCCAGACTACACCCCCCACCCCTGGCCACTTAGACCATCTAGACCAACCATCCAACCACCTGTGCAGCCATCCAACCATTCATCCAGACTGCACCTCCCACCCCTGGCCACTTAGACCACCTAGACCAACCATCCAACCACCTGTCCAGCCATCCAACCATTCATCCAGACTACACCCCCCACCCCTGGCCACTTAGACCATCTAGACCAACCATCCAACCACCTGTCCAGCCATCCAACCATTCATCCAGACTACACCCCCACCCCTGGCCACTCAGACCATCTAGACCAACCATCCAACCACCTGTCCAGCCATCCAACCATTCATCCAGACTACACCTCCCACCCCTGGCCACTTAGACCACCTAGACCAACCATCCAACCACCTGTCCAGCCATCCAACCATTCATCCAGACTACACCCCACCCCTGGCCACTCAGACCACTTAGACCAACCATCCAACCACCTGTCCAGCCATCCAACCATTCATCCAGACTACACCCCCCACCCCTGGCTACTCAGACCATCTAGAACAACCATCCAACCACCTGTCCAGCCATCCAACCATTCATCCAGACTACACCCCCCACCCCTGGCCACTCAGACCATCTAGACCAACCATCCAACCACCTGTCCAGCCATCCAACCATTCATCCAGACTACACCCCCCACCCCTGGCCACTCAGACCACCTAGACCAACCATCCAACCACCCGTCCAGCCATCCAACCATTCATCCAGACTACACCCCCCACCCCTGGCTACTCAGACCACCTAGACCAACCATCCAACCACCTGTCCAGCCATCCAACCATTCATCCAGACTACACCCCCACCCCTGGCCACTTAGACCACCTAGACCAACCATCCAACCACCTGTCCAGCCATCCAACCATTCATCCAGACTACACCCCCCACCCCTGGCTACTCAGACCACCTAGACCAACCATCCAACCACCTGTCCAGCCATCCAACCATTCATCCAGACTACACCCCCCACCCCTGGCTACTCAGACCACCTAGACCAACCATCCAACCACCTGTCCAGCCATCCAACCATTCATCCAGACTACACCCCCCACCCCTGGCCACTCAGACCACCTAGACCAACCATCCAACCACCCGTCCAGCCATCCAACCATTCATCCAGACTACACCCCCCACCCCTGGCTACTCAGACCACCTAGACCAACCATCCAACCACCTGTCCAGCCATCCAACCATTCATCCAGACTACACCCCCACCCCTGGCCACTTAGACCACCTAGACCAACCATCCAACCACCTGTCCAGCCATCCAACCATTCATCCAGACTACACCCCCCACCCCTGGCTACTCAGACCACCTAGACCAACCATCCAACCACCTGTCCAGCCATCCAACCATTCATCCAGACTACACCCCCACCCCTGGCCACTTAGACCACCTAGACCAACCATCCAACCACCTGTCCAGCCATCCAACCATTCATCCAGACTACACCCCCCACCCCTGGCTACTCAGACCACCTAGACCAACCATCCAACCACCTGTCCAGCCATCCAACCATTCATCCAGACTACACCCCCCACCCCTGGCCACTCAGACCACCTAGACCAACCATCCAACCACCCGTCCAGCCATCCAACCATTCATCCAGACTACACCCCCCACCCCTGGCTACTCAGACCATCTAGAACAACCATCCAACCACCTGTCCAGCCATCCAACCATTCATCCAGACTACACCCCCCACCCCTGGCCACTCAGACCATCTAGACCAACCATCCAACCACCTGTCCAGCCATCCAACCATTCATCCAGACTACACCCCCCACCCCTGGCCACTCAGACCACCTAGACCAACCATCCAACCACCCGTCCAGCCATCCAACCATTCATCCAGACTACACCCCCCACCCCTGGCTACTCAGACCACCTAGACCAACCATCCAACCACCTGTCCAGCCATCCAACCATTCATCCAGACTACACCCCCACCCCTGGCCACTTAGACCACCTAGACCAACCATCCAACCACCTGTCCAGCCATCCAACCATTCATCCAGACTACACCCCCCACCCCTGGCTACTCAGACCACCTAGACCAACCATCCAACCACCTGTCCAGCCATCCAACCATTCATCCAGACTACACCCCCCACCCCTGGCTACTCAGACCACCTAGACCAACCATCCAACCACCTGTCCAGCCATCCAACCATTCATCCAGACTACACCCCCCACCCCTGGCCACTCAGACCACCTAGACCAACCATCCAACCACCCGTCCAGCCATCCAACCATTCATCCAGACTACACCCCCCACCCCTGGCTACTCAGACCACCTAGACCAACCATCCAACCACCTGTCCAGCCATCCAACCATTCATCCAGACTACACCCCCACCCCTGGCCACTTAGACCACCTAGACCAACCATCCAACCACCTGTCCAGCCATCCAACCATTCATCCAGACTACACCCCCCACCCCTGGCTACTCAGACCACCTAGACCAACCATCCAACCACCTGTCCAGCCATCCAACCATTCATCCAGACTACACCCCCACCCCTGGCCACTTAGACCACCTAGACCAACCATCCAACCACCTGTCCAGCCATCCAACCATTCATCCAGACTACACCCCCCACCCCTGGCTACTCAGACCACCTAGACCAACCATCCAACCACCTGTCCAGCCATCCAACCATTCATCCAGACTACACCCCCCACCCCTGGCCACTCAGACCACCTAGACCAACCATCCAACCACCCGTCCAGCCATCCAACCATTCATCCAGACTACACCCCCCACCCCTGGCTACTCAGACCACCTAGACCAACCATCCAACCACCTGTCCAGCCATCCAACCATTCATCCAGACTACACCCCCACCCCTGGCCACTTAGACCACCTAGACCAACCATCCAACCACCTGTCCAGCCATCCAACCATTCATCCAGACTACACCCCCCACCCCTGGCTACTCAGACCACCTAGACCAACCATCCAACCACCTGTCCAGCCATCCAACCATTCATCCAGACTACACCCCCACCCCTGGCCACTTAGACCACCTAGACCAACCATCCAACCACCTGTCCAGCCATCCAACCATTCATCCAGACTACACCCCCCACCCCTGGCTACTCAGACCACCTAGACCAACCATCCAACCACCTGTCCAGCCATCCAACCATTCATCCAGACTACACCCCCCACCCCTGGCCACTCAGACCACCTAGACCAACCATCCAACCACCCGTCCAGCCATCCAACCATTCATCCAGACTACACCCCCCACCCCTGGCTACTCAGACCACCTAGACCAACCATCCAACCACCTGTCCAGCCATCCAACCATTCATCCAGACTACACCCCCACCCCTGGCCACTTAGACCACCTAGACCAACCATCCAACCACCTGTCCAGCCATCCAACCATTCATCCAGACTACACCCCCCACCCCTGGCTACTCAGACCACCTAGACCAACCATCCAACCACCTGTCCAGCCATCCAACCATTCATCCAGACTACACCCCCACCCCTGGCCACTCAGACCACCTAGACCAACCATCCAACCACCTGTCCAGCCATCCAACCATTCATCCAGACTACACCCCCCACCCCTGGCTACTCAGACCACCTAGACCAACCATCCAACCACCTGTCCAGCCATCCAACCATTCATCCAGACTACACCCCCCACCCTTGGCTACTCAGACCATCTAGAACAACCATCCAACCACCTGTCCAGCCATCCAACCATTCATCCAGACTACACCCCCCACCCCTGGCTACTCAGACCACCTAGACCAACCATCCAACCACCTGTCCAGCCATCCAACCATTCATCCAGACTACACCCCCACCCCTGGCCACTCAGACCACCTAGACCAACCATCCAACCACCTGTCCAGCCATCCAACCATTCATCCAGATTACACCTCCCACCCCTGGCCACTCAGACCACCTAGACCAACCATCCAACCACCTGTCCAGCCATCCAACCATTCATCCAGACTACACCTCCCACCCCTGGCCACTCAGACCACCTAGACCAACCATCCAACCACCTGTCCAGCCATCCAACCATTCATCCAGACTACACCCCCACCCCTGGCCACTTAGACCACCTAGACCAACCATCCAACCACCTGTCCAGCCATCCAACCATTCATCCAGACTACACCCCCCACCCTTGGCTACTCAGACCATCTAGAACAACCATCCAACCACCTGTCCAGCCATCCAACCATTCATCCAGACTACACCCCCCACCCCTGGCTACTCAGACCACCTAGACCAACCATCCAACCACCTGTCCAGCCATCCAACCATTCATCCAGACTACACCCCCACCCCTGGCCACTCAGACCACCTAGACCAACCATCCAACCACCTGTCCAGCCATCCAACCATTCATCCAGATTACACCTCCCACCCCTGGCCACTCAGACCACCTAGACCAACCATCCAACCACCTGTCCAGCCATCCAACCATTCATCCAGACTACACCTCCCACCCCTGGCCACTCAGACCACCTAGACCAACCATCCAACCACCTGTCCAGCCATCCAACCATTCATCCAGACTACACCCCCACCCCTGGCCACTTAGACCACCTAGACCAACCATCCAACCACCTGTCCAGCCATCCAACCATTCATCCAGACTACACCCCCACCCCTGGCCACTCAGACCACCTAGACCAACCATCCAACCACCTGTCCAGCCATCCAACCATTCATCCAGATTACACCTCCCACCCCTGGCCACTTAGACCACCTAGACCAACCATCCAACCACCTGTCCAGCCATCCAACCATTCATCCAGACTACACCCCCACCCCTGGCCACTTAGACCACCTAGACCAACCATCCAACCACCTGTCCAGCCATCCAACCATTCATCCAGACTACACCCCCACCCCTGGCCACTCAGACCACCTAGACCAACCATCCAACCACCTGTCCAGCCATCCAACCATTCATCCAGACTACACCTCCCACCCCTGGCCACTCAGACCACCTAGACCAACCATCCAACCACCTGTCCAGCCATCCAACCATTCATCCAGATTACACCTCCCACCCCTGGCCACTCAGACCACCTAGACCAACCATCCAACCACCTGTCCAGCCATCCAACCATTCATCCAGACTACACCCCCACCCCTGGCCACTCAGACCACCTAGACCAACCATCCAACCACCTGTCCAGCCATCCAACCATTCATCCAGATTACACCTCCCACCCCTGGCCACTTAGACCACCTAGACCAACCATCCAACCACCTGTCCAGCCATCCAACCATTCATCCAGACTACACCCCCACCCCTGGCCACTTAGACCACCTAGACCAACCATCCAACCACCTGTCCAGCCATCCAACCATTCATCCAGACTACACCCCCACCCCTGGCCACTCAGACCACCTAGACCAACCATCCAACCACCTGTCCAGCCATCCAACCATTCATCCAGACTACACCTCCCACCCCTGGCCACTCAGACCACCTAGACCAACCATCCAACCACCTGTCCAGCCATCCAACCATTCATCCAGATTACACCTCCCACCCCTGGCCACTCAGACCACCTAGACCAACCATCCAACCACCTGTCCAGCCATCCAACCATTCATCCAGACTACACCCCCACCCCTGGCCACTCAGACCACCTAGACCAACCATCCAACCACCTGTCCAGCCATCCAACCATTCATCCAGATTACACCTCCCACCCCTGGCCACTTAGACCACCTAGACCAACCATCCAACCACCTGTCCAGCCATCCAACCATTCATCCAGACTACACCCCCACCCCTGGCCACTTAGACCACCTAGACCAACCATCCAACCACCTGTCCAGCCATCCAACCATTCATCCAGACTACACCCCCACCCCTGGCCACTCAGACCACCTAGACCAACCATCCAACCACCTGTCCAGCCATCCAACCATTCATCCAGACTACACCTCCCACCCCTGGCCACTCAGACCACCTAGACCAACCATCCAACCACCTGTCCAGCCATCCAACCATTCATCCAGATTACACCTCCCACCCCTGGCCACTCAGACCACCTAGACCAACCATCCAACCACCTGTCCAGCCATCCAACCATTCATCCAGACTACACCTCCCACCCCTGGCCACTCAGACCACCTAGACCAACCATCCAACCACCTGTCCAGCCATCCAACCATTCATCCAGATTACACCTCCCACCCCTGGCCACTCAGACCACCTAGACCAACCATCCAACCACCTGTCCAGCCATCCAACCATTCATCCAGACTACACCCCCACCCCTGGCCACTCAGACCACCTAGACCAACCATCCAACCACCTGTCCAGCCATCCAACCATTCATCCAGACTACACCTCCCACCCCTGGCCACTCAGACCACCTAGACCAACCATCCAACCACCTGTCCAGCCATCCAACCATTCATCCAGATTACACCTCCCACCCCTGGCCACTCAGACCACCTAGACCAACCATCCAACCACCTGTCCAGCCATCCAACCATTCATCCAGACTACACCCCCACCCCTGGCCACTCAGACCACCTAGACCAACCATCCAACCACCTGTCCAGCCATCCAACCATTCATCCAGACTACACCTCCCACCCCTGGCCACTTAGACCACCTAGACCAACCATCCAACCACCTGTCCAGCCATCCAATCATTCATCCAGACTACACCCCCCACCCCTGGCCACTCAGACCACCTAGACCAACCATCCAACCACCTGTCCAGCCATCCAACCATTCATCCAGACTACACCTCCCACCCCTGGCCACTTAGACCACCTAGACCAACCATCCAACCACCTGTCCAGCCATCCAACCATTCATCCAGACTACACCCCCCACCCCTGGCCACTCAGACCACCTAGACCAACCATCCAACCACCTGTCCAGCCATCCAACCATTCATCCAGACTACACCCCTACCCCTGGCCACTCAGACCACCTAGACCAACCATCCAACCACCTGTCCAGCCATCCAACCATTCATCCAGACTACACCCCCCACCCCTGGCTACTCAGACCACCTAGACCAACCATCCAACCACCTGTCCAGCCATCCAACCATTCATCCAGATTACACCTCCCACCCCTGGCCACTCAGACCACCTAGACCAACCATCCAACCACCTGTCCAGCCATCCAACCATTCATCCAGACTACACCTCCCACCCCTGGCCACTCAGACCACCTAGACCAACCATCCAACCACCTGTCCAGCCATCCAACCATTCATCCAGACTACACCCCCACCCCTGGCCACTTAGACCACCTAGACCAACCATCCAACCACCTGTCCAGCCATCCAACCATTCATCCAGACTACACCCCCACCCCTGGCCACTTAGACCACCTAGACCAACCATCCAACCACCTGTGCAGCCATCCAACCATTCATCCAGACTACACCCCCCACCACTGGCCACTTAGACCACCTAGACCAACCATCCAACCACCTGTCCAGCCATCCAACCATTCATCCAGACTACACCCCCACCCCTGGCCACTTAGACCACCTAGACCAACCATCCAACCACCTGTGCAGCCATCCAACCATTCATCCAGACTACACCCCCCACCACTGGCCACTTAGACCACCTAGACCAACCATCCAACCACCTGTCCAGCCATCCAACCATTCATCCAGACTACACCCCCCACCCTTGGCTACTTAGACCATCTAGACCAACCATCCAACCACCTGTCCAGCCATCCAACCATTCATCCAGACTACACCCCCACCCCTGGCCACTCAGACCACCTAGACCAACCATCCAACCACGTGTCCAGCCATCCAACCATTCATCCAGACTACACCCCCACCCCTGGCCACTCAGACCACCTAGACCAACCATCCAACCACGTGTCCAGCCATCCAACCATTCATCCAGACTACACCCCCACCCCTGGCCACTTAGACCACCTAGACCAACCATCCAACCACCTGTGCAGCCATCCAACCATTCATCCAGACTACACCCCCCACCACTGGCCACTTAGACCACCTAGACCAACCATCCAACCACGTGTCCAGCCATCCAACCATTCATCCAGACTACACCCCCACCCCTGGCCACTCAGACCACCTAGACCAACCATCCAACCACCTGTGCAGCCATCCAACCATTCATCCAGACTACACCCCCCACCACTGGCCACTTAGACCACCTAGACCAACCATCCAACCACGTGTCCAGCCATCCAACCATTCATCCAGACTACACCCCCACCCCTGGCCACTCAGACCACCTAGACCAACCATCCAACCACCTGTGCAGCCATCCAACCATTCATCCAGACTACACCCCCACCCCTGGCCACTCAGACCACCTAGACCAACCATCCAACCACCTGTGCAGCCATCCAACCATTCATCCAGACTACACCCCCACCCCTGGCCACTCAGACCACCTAGACCAACCATCCAACCACGTGTCCAGCCATCCAACCATTCATCCAGACTACACCCCCACCCCTGGCCACTTAGACCACCTAGACCAACCATCCAACCACCTGTGCAGCCATCCAACCATTCATCCAGACTACACCCCCCACCACTGGCCACTTAGACCACCTAGACCAACCATCCAACCACGTGTCCAGCCATCCAACCATTCATCCAGACTACACCCCCACCCCTGGCCACTCAGACCACCTAGACCAACCATCCAACCACCTGTCCAGCCATCCAACCATTCATCCAGACTACACCCCCACCCCTGGCCACTTAGACCACCTAGACCAACCATCCAACCACCTGTGCAGCCATCCAACCATTCATCCAGACTACACCCCCCACCACTGGCCACTTAGACCACCTAGACCAACCATCCAACCACGTGTCCAGCCATCCAACCATTCATCCAGACTACACCCCCACCCCTGGCCACTCAGACCACCTAGACCAACCATCCAACCACGTGTCCAGCCATCCAACCATTCATCCAGACTACACCCCCACCCCTGGCCACTTAGACCACCTAGACCAACCATCCAACCACCTGTGCAGCCATCCAACCATTCATCCAGACTACACCCCCCACCACTGGCCACTTAGACCACCTAGACCAACCATCCAACCACGTGTCCAGCCATCCAACCATTCATCCAGACTACACCCCCACCCCTGGCCACTCAGACCACCTAGACCAACCATCCAACCACGTGTCCAGCCATCCAACCATTCATCCAGACTACACCCCCACCCCTGGCCACTTAGACCACCTAGACCAACCATCCAACCACCTGTGCAGCCATCCAACCATTCATCCAGACTACACCCCCCACCACTGGCCACTTAGACCACCTAGACCAACCATCCAACCACGTGTCCAGCCATCCAACCATTCATCCAGACTACACCCCCACCCCTGGCCACTCAGACCACCTAGACCAACCATCCAACCACGTGTCCAGCCATCCAACCATTCATCCAGACTACACCCCCACCCCTGGCCACTTAGACCACCTAGACCAACCATCCAACCACCTGTGCAGCCATCCAACCATTCATCCAGACTACACCCCCCACCACTGGCCACTTAGACCACCTAGACCAACCATCCAACCACGTGTCCAGCCATCCAACCATTCATCCAGACTACACCCCCACCCCTGGCCACTCAGACCACCTAGACCAACCATCCAACCACCTGTGCAGCCATCCAACCATTCATCCAGACTACACCTCCCACCCCTGGCCACTCAGACCACCTAGACCAACCATCCAACCACCTGTCCAGCCATCCAACCATTCATCCAGACTACACCCCCACCCCTGGCCACTTAGACCACCTAGACCAACCATCCAACCACCTGTGCAGCCATCCAACCATTCATCCAGACTACACCTCCCACCCCTGGCCACTCAGACCACCTAGACCAACCATCCAACCACCTGTCCAGCCATCCAACCATTCATCCAGACTACACCCCTACCCCTGGCCACTTAGACCACCTAGACCAACCATCCAACCACCTGTCCAGCCATCCAATCATTCATCCAGACTACACCCCCACCCCTGGCCACTTAGACCACCTAGACCAACCATCCAACCACCTGTCCAGCCATCCAACCATTCATCCAGACTACACCCCCACCCCTGGCCACTTAGACCACCTAGACCAACCATCCAACCACCTGTCCAGCCATCCAACCATTCATCCAGACTACACCCCCACCCCTGGCCACTCAGACCACCTAGACCAAACATCCAACCACCTGTCCAACCATCCAACCATTCATCCAGACTACACCCCCACCCCTGGCCACTTAGACCATCTAGACCAACCATCCAACCACCTGTCCAGCCATCCAACCATTCATCCATAATACACCCCCACCCCTGGCCACTCAGACCACCTAGACCAACCATCCAACCACCTGTCCAGCCATCCAACCATTCATCCAGACTACACCCCCACCCCTGGCCACTTAGACCATCTAGACCAACCATCCAACCACCTGTCCAGCCATCCAACCATTCATCCAGACTACACCCCCACCCCTGGCCACTTAGACCACCTAGACCAACCATCCAACCACCTGTCCAGCCATCCAACCATTCATCCAGACTACACCCCCACCCCTGGCCACTTAGACCACCTAGACCAACCATCCAACCACCTGTCCAGCCATCCAACCATTCATCCAGACTACACCCCCACCCCTGGCCACTTAGACCATCTAGACCAACCATCCAACCACCTGTCCAGCCATCCAACCATTCATCCAGACTACACCCCCACCCCTGGCCACTCAGACCACCTAGACCAACCATCCAACCACCTGTCCAGCCATCCAACCATTCATCCAGACTACACCCCCACCCCTGGCCACTCAGACCACCTAGACCAACCATCCAACCACCTGTCCAGCCATCCAACCATTCATCCAGACTACACCCCACCCCTGGCCACTCAGACCACCTAGACCAACCATCCAACCACCTGTCCAGCCATCCAACCATTCATCCAGACTACACCCCCACCCCTGGCCACTCAGACCACCTAGACCAACCATCCAACCACCTGTCCAGCCATCCAACCATTCATCCAGACTACACCCCCACCCCTGGCCACTCAGACCACCTAGACCAACCATCCAACCACCTGTCCAGCCATCCAACCATTCATCCAGACTACACCCCCACCCCTGGCCACTCAGACCACCTAGACCAACCATCCAACCACCTGTCCAGCCATCCAACCATTCATCCAGACTACACCCCCACCCCTGGCCACTTAGACCACCTAGACCAACCATCCAACCACCTGTCCAGCCATCCAACCATTCATCCAGACTACACCCCCACCCCTGGCCACTCAGACCACCTAGACCAACCATCCAACCACCTGTCCAGCCATCCAACAATTCATCCAGACTGCACCTCCCACCCCTGGCCACTCAGACCGCCTAGACCAACCATCCAACCACCTGTCCAGCCATCCAACCATTCATCCAGACTACACCCCCCACCCCTGGCCACTTAGACCACCTAGACCAACCATCCAACCACCTGTCCAGCCATCCAACAATTCATCCAGACTACACCCCCCACCCCTGGCCACTTAGACCACCTAGACCAACCATCCAACCACCTGTCCAGCCATCCAACAATTCATCCAGACTACACCCCCACCCCTGGCCACTTAGACCATCTAGACCAACCATCCAACCACCTGTCCAGCCATCCAACCATTCATCCAGACTGCACCTCCCACCCCTGGCCACTCAGACCGCCTAGACCAACCATCCAACCACCTGTCCAGCCATCCAACCATTCATCCAGACTACACCCCCACCCCTGGCCACTTAGACCATCTAGACCAACCATCCAACCACCTGTCCAACCATCCAACCATTCATCCAGACTACACCCCCACCCCTGGCCACTCAGACCACCTAGACCAACCATCCAACCACCTGTCCAGCCATCCAACAATTCATCCAGACTACACCCCCACCCTTGGCCACTCAGACCACCTAGACCAACCATCCAACCACCTGTCCAGCCATCCAACAATTCATCCAGACTACACCCCCACCCTTGGCCACTCAGACCGCCTAGACCAACCATCCAACCACCTGTCCAGCCATCCAACCATTCATCCAGACTACACCTCCCACCCCTGGCCACTCAGACCACCTAGACCAACCATCCAACCACCTGTCCAGCCATCCAACCATTCATCCAGACTACACCTCCCACCCCTGGCCACTCAGACCACCTAGACCAACCATCCAACCACCTGTCCAGCCATCCAACAATTCATCCAGACTACACCCCCACCCTTGGCCACTCAGACCGCCTAGACCAACCATCCAACCACCTGTCCAGCCATCCAACCATTCATCCAGACTACACCCCCACCCCTGGCCACTTAGACCACCTAGACCAACCATCCAACCACCTGTCCAGCCATCCAACAATTCATCCAGACTACACCCCCACCCTTGGCCACTCAGACCATCTAGACCAACTATCCAACCACCTGTCCAACCATCCAACCATTCATCCAGACTACACCCCCACCCTTGGCCACTCAGACCATCTAGACCAACTATCCAACCACCTGTCCAACCATCCAACCATTCATCCAGACTACACCCCCACCCCTGGCCACTCAGACCACCTAGACCAAGCATCCAACCACCTGTCCAGCCATCCAACCATTCATCCAGACTACACCCCCACCCCTGGCCACTTAGACCATCTAGACCAACCATCCAACCACCTGTCCAGCCATCCAACCATTCATCCAGACTACACCCCCACCCCTGGCCACTTAGACCATCTAGACCAACCATCCAACTACCTGTCCAGCCATCCAACAATTCATCCAGACTACACCCCCACCCCTGGCCACTTAGACCATCTAGACCAACCATCCAACCACCTGTCCAACCATCCAACCATTCATCCAGACTACACCCCCACCTCTGGCCACTCAGACCACCTAGACCAACCATCCAACCACCTGTCCAGCCATCCAACAATTCATCCAGACTACACCCCCACCCTTGGCCACTCAGACCATCTAGACCAACCATCCAACCACCTGTCCAACCATCCAACCATTCATCCAGACTACACCCCCACCCCTGGCCACTTAGACCACCTAGACCAACCATCCAACCACCTGTCCAGCCATCCAACCATTCATCCAGACTACACCCCCACCCCTGGCCACTTAGACCACCTAGACCAACCATCCAACCACCTGTCCAGCCATCCAACCATTCATCCATAATACACCCCCACCCCTGGCCACTTAGACCACCTAGACCAAGCATCCAACCACCTGTCCAGCCATCCAACCATTCATCCAGACTACACCCCCACCCCTGGCCACTTAGACCATCTAGACCAACCATCCAACCACCTGTCCAGCCATCCAACCATTCATCCAGACTACACCCCCACCCCTGGCCACTTAGACCATCTAGACCAACCATCCAACTACCTGTCCAGCCATCCAACAATTCATCCAGACTACACCCCCACCCCTGGCCACTTAGACCATCTAGACCAACCATCCAACCACCTGTCCAGCCATCCAACCATTCATCCAGACTGCACCTCCCACCCCTGGCCACTCAGACCGCCTAGACCAACCATCCAACCACCTGTCCAGCCATCCAACAATTCATCCAGACTACACCCCCACCCCTGGCCACTTAGACCATCTAGACCAACCATCCAACCACCTGTCCAGCCATCCAACCATTCATCCAGACTACACCCCCACCCCTGGCCACTCAGACCACCTAGACCAACCATCCAACCACCTGTCCAGCCATCCAACAATTCATCCAGACTACACCCCCACCCCTGGCCACTTAGACCATCTAGACCAACCATCCAACCACCTGTCCAACCATCCAACCATTCATCCAGACTACACCCCCACCCCTGGCCACTCAGACCACCTAGACCAACCATCCAACCACCTGTCCAGCCATCCAACAATTCATCCAGACTACACCCCCACCCCTGGCCACTTAGACCATCTAGACCAACCATCCAACCACCTGTCCAGCCATCCAACCATTCATCCAGACTACACCCCCACCCCTGGCCACTCAGACCGCCTAGACCAACCATCCAACCACCTGTGCAGCCATCCAACCATTCATCCAGACTACACCCCCACCCCTGGCCACTCAGACCGCCTAGACCAACCATCCAACAACCTGTCCAGTCATCCAACCATTCATCCAGACTACACCCCCACCCCTGGCTACTCAGACCACCTAGACCAACCATCCAACAACCTGTCCAGTCATCCAACCATTCATCCAGACTACACCCCCACCCCTGGCCACTTAGACCATCTAGACCAACCATCCAACCACCTGTCCAGCCATCCAACCATTCATCCAGATTACACCCCCCACCCTTGGCCACTCAGACCACCTAGACCAACCATCCAACCACCTGTCCAGCTATCCAACCATTCATCTAGACTACACCCCCACCCCTGGCCACTCAGACCATCTAGACCAACCATCCAGCCACCTGTCCAGCCATCCAACCATTCATCCAGACTACACCCCCACCCCTGGCCACTCAGACCATCTAGACCAACCATCCAACCACCTGTCCAGCCATCCAACCATTCATCCAGACTGCACCTCCCACCCCTGGCCACTTAGACCACCTAGACCAACCATCCAACCACCTGTCCAGCCATCCAACCATTCATCCAGACTACACCCCCCACCCCTGGCCACTTAGACCATCTAGACCAACCATCCAACCACCTGTGCAGCCATCCAACCATTCATCCAGACTGCACCTCCACCCCTGGCCACTCAGACCACCTAGACCAACCATCCAACCACCTGTCCAGCCATCCAACCATTCATCCAGACTACACCCCCCACCCCTGGCCACTTAGACCATCTAGACCAACCATCCAACCACCTGTCCAGCCATCCAACCATTCATCCAGACTACACCCCCACCCCTGGCCACTCAGACCATCTAGACCAACCATCCAACCACCTGTCCAGCCATCCAACCATTCATCCAGACTACACCCCCACCCCTGGCCACTTAGACCATCTAGACCAACCATCCAACCACCTGTGCAGCCATCCAACCATTCATCCAGACTACACCCCCCACCCCTGGCCACTTAGACCATCTAGACCAACCATCCAACCACCTGTGCAGCCATCCAACCATTCATCCAGACTGCACCTCCACCCCTGGCCACTCAGACCATCTAGACCAACCATCCAACCACCTGTCCAGCCATCCAACCATTCATCCAGACTACACCCCCCACCCCTGGCCACTTAGACCATCTAGACCAACCATCCAACCACCTGTCCAGCCATCCAACCATTCATCCAGACTACACCCCCACCCCTGGCCACTCAGACCATCTAGACCAACCATCCAACCACCTGTCCAGCCATCCAACCATTCATCCAGACTACACCTCCCACCCCTGGCCACTTAGACCACCTAGACCAACCATCCAACCACCTGTCCAGCCATCCAACCATTCATCCAGACTACACCCCACCCCTGGCCACTCAGACCACTTAGACCAACCATCCAACCACCTGTCCAGCCATCCAACCATTCATCCAGACTACACCCCCCACCCCTGGCTACTCAGACCATCTAGAACAACCATCCAACCACCTGTCCAGCCATCCAACCATTCATCCAGACTACACCCCCACCCCTGGCCACTCAGACCACCTAGACCAACCATCCAACCACCTGTCCAGCCATCCAACCATTCATCCAGACTACACCCCCCACCCCTGGCCACTCAGACCACCTAGACCAACCATCCAACTACCCGTCCAGCCATCCAACCATTCATCCAGATTACACCCCCCACCCTTGGCTACTCAGACCATCTAGAACAACCATCCAACCACCTGTCCAGCCATCCAACCATTCATCCAGACTACACCCCACCCCTGGCCACTCAGACCACTTAGACCAACTATCCAACCACCTGTCCAGCCATATAACCATTCATCCAGACTACACCCCCCACCCCTGGCCACTCAGACCACCTAGACCAACCATCCAACCACCTGTCTAGCCATCCAACCATTCATCCAGACTACACCCCCCACCCCTGGCCACTCAGACCGCCTAGACCAACCATCCAACAACCTGTCCAGCCATCCAACCATTCATCCAGACTACACCCCCACCCCTGGCCACTCAGACCGCCTAGACCAACCATCCAACCACCTGTGCAGCCATCCAACCATTCATCCAGACTACACCCCCACCCCTGGCCACTCAGACCGCCTAGACCAACCATCCAACAACCTGTCCAGCCATCCAACCATTCATCCAGACTACACCCCCACCCCTGGCCACTTAGACCATCTAGACCAACCATCCAACCACCTGTCCAGCCATCCAACCATTCATCCAGATTACACCCCCCACCCTTGGCCACTCAGACCACCTAGACCAACCATCCAACCACCTGTCCAGCTATCCAACCATTCATCTAGACTACACCCCCACCCCTGGCCACTCAGACCATCTAGACCAACCATCCAGCCACCTGTCCAGCCATCCAACCATTCATCCAGACTACACCCCCACCCCTGGCCACTCAGACCATCTAGACCAACCATCCAACCACCTGTCCAGCCATCCAACCATTCATCCAGACTGCACCTCCCACCCCTGGCCACTTAGACCACCTAGACCAACCATCCAACCACCTGTCCAGCCATCCAACCATTCATCCAGACTACACCCCCCACCCCTGGCCACTTAGACCATCTAGACCAACCATCCAACCACCTGTGCAGCCATCCAACCATTCATCCAGACTGCACCTCCCACCCCTGGCCACTTAGACCACCTAGACCAACCATCCAACCACCTGTCCAGCCATCCAACCATTCATCCAGACTACACCCCCCACCCCTGGCCACTTAGACCATCTAGACCAACCATCCAACCACCTGTCCAGCCATCCAACCATTCATCCAGACTACACCCCCACCCCTGGCCACTCAGACCATCTAGACCAACCATCCAACCACCTGTCCAGCCATCCAACCATTCATCCAGACTACACCTCCCACCCCTGGCCACTTAGACCACCTAGACCAACCATCCAACCACCTGTCCAGCCATCCAACCATTCATCCAGACTACACCCCACCCCTGGCCACTCAGACCACTTAGACCAACCATCCAACCACCTGTCCAGCCATCCAACCATTCATCCAGACTACACCCCCCACCCCTGGCTACTCAGACCATCTAGAACAACCATCCAACCACCTGTCCAGCCATCCAACCATTCATCCAGACTACACCCCCCACCCCTGGCCACTCAGACCATCTAGACCAACCATCCAACCACCTGTCCAGCCATCCAACCATTCATCCAGACTACACCCCCCACCCCTGGCCACTCAGACCACCTAGACCAACCATCCAACCACCCGTCCAGCCATCCAACCATTCATCCAGACTACACCCCCCACCCCTGGCTACTCAGACCACCTAGACCAACCATCCAACCACCTGTCCAGCCATCCAACCATTCATCCAGACTACACCCCCACCCCTGGCCACTCAGACCACCTAGACCAACCATCCAACCACCTGTCCAGCCATCCAACCATTCATCCAGACTACACCCCCCACCCCTGGCTACTCAGACCACCTAGACCAACCATCCAACCACCTGTCCAGCCATCCAACCATTCATCCAGATTACACCTCCCACCCCTGGCCACTCAGACCACCTAGACCAACCATCCAACCACCTGTCCAGCCATCCAACCATTCATCCAGACTACACCCCCCACCCCTGGCTACTCAGACCACCTAGACCAACCATCCAACCACCTGTCCAGCCATCCAACCATTCATCCAGATTACACCTCCCACCCCTGGCCACTCAGACCACCTAGACCAACCATCCAACCACCTGTCCAGCCATCCAACCATTCATCCAGACTACACCCCCCACCCCTGGCTACTCAGACCACCTAGACCAACCATCCAACCACCTGTCCAGCCATCCAACCATTCATCCAGACTACACCCCCTACCCCTGGCCACTTAGACCACCTAGACCAACCATCCAACCACCTGTCCAGCCATCCAACCATTCATCCAGACTACACCCCCACCCCTGGCCACTCAGACCACCTAGACCAACCATCCAACCACCTGTCCAGCCATCCAACCATTCATCCAGACTACACCCCCACCCCTGGCCACTTAGACCACCTAGACCAACCATCCAACCACCTGTCCAGCCATCCAACCATTCATCCAGATTACACCTCCCACCCCTGGCCACTCAGACCACCTAGACCAACCATCCAACCACCTGTCCAGCCATCCAACCATTCATCCAGACTACACCCCCACCCCTGGCCACTTAGACCACCTAGACCAACCATCCAACCACCTGTCCAGCCATCCAACCATTCATCCAGACTACACCTCCCACCCCTGGCCACTTAGACCACCTAGACCAACCATCCAACCACCTGTCCAGCCATCCAACCATTCATCCAGACTACACCCCCACCCCTGGCCACTCAGACCACCTAGACCAACCATCCAACCACCTGTCCAGCCATCCAACCATTCATCCAGACTACACCCCCACCCCTGGCCACTTAGACCACCTAGACCAACCATCCAACCACCTGTCCAGCCATCCAATCATTCATCCAGACTACACCCCCCACCCCTGGCCACTCAGACCACCTAGACCAACCATCCAACCACCTGTCCAGCCATCCAACCATTCATCCAGACTACACCTCCCACCCCTGGCCACTTAGACCACCTAGACCAACCATCCAACCACCTGTCCAGCCATCCAACCATTCATCCAGACTACACCCCCCACCCCTGGCCACTTAGACCACCTAGACCAACCATCCAACCACCTGTCCAGCCATCCAACCATTCATCCAGACTACACCTCCCACCCCTGGCCACTTAGACCACCTAGACCAACCATCCAACCACCTGTCCAGCCATCCAACCATTCATCCAGACTACACCCCCCACCCCTGGCCACTCAGACCACCTAGACCAACCATCCAACCACCTGTCCAGCCATCCAACCATTCATCCAGACTACACCCCCCACCCCTGGCCACTCAGACCACCTAGACCAACCATCCAACCACCTGTCCAGCCATCCAACCATTCATCCAGACTACACCTCCCACCCCTGGCCACTTAGACCACCTAGACCAACCATCCAACCACCTGTCCAGCCATCCAACCATTCATCCAGACTACACCCCCACCCCTGGCCACTTAGACCATCTAGACCAACCATCCAACCACCTAGACCAACCATCCAACCACCTGTCCAGCCATCCAACCATTCATCCAGACTACACCCCCACCCCTGGCCACTCAGACCACCTAGACCAACCATCCAACCACCTGTCCAGCCATCCAACCATTCATCCAGACTACACCTCCCACCCCTGGCCACTCAGACCACCTAGACCAACCATCCAACCACCTGTCCAGCCATCCAACCATTCATCCAGACTACACCTCCCACCCCTGGCCACTTAGACCACCTAGACCAACCATCCAACCACCTGTCCAGCCATCCAACCATTCATCCAGACTACACCCCTACCCCTGGCCACTTAGACCACCTAGACCAACCATCCAACCACCTGTCCAGCCATCCAACCATTCATCCAGACTACACCTCCCACCCCTGGCCACTCAGACCACCTAGACCAACCATCCAACCACCCGTCCAGCCATCCAACCATTCATCCAGACTACACCCCCCACCCCTGGCTACTCAGACCACCTAGACCAACCATCCAACCACCTGTCCAGCCATCCAACCATTCATCCAGACTACACCCCCACCCCTGGCCACTCAGACCACCTAGACCAACCATCCAACCACCTGTCCAGCCATCCAACCATTCATCCAGACTACACCCCCACCCCTGGCCACTCAGACCACCTAGACCAACCATCCAACCACCTGTCCAGCCATCCAACCATTCATCCAGACTACACCCCCCACCCCTGGCTACTCAGACCACCTAGACCAACCATCCAACCACCTGTCCAGCCATCCAACCATTCATCCAGATTACACCTCCCACCCCTGGCCACTCAGACCACCTAGACCAACCATCCAACCACCTGTCCAGCCATCCAACCATTCATCCAGATTACACCTCCCACCCCTGGCCACTCAGACCACCTAGACCAACCATCCAACTACCTGTCCAGCCATCCAACCATTCATCCAGACTACACCCCCACCCCTGGCCACTCAGACCACCTAGACCAACCATCCAACCACCTGTCCAGCCATCCAACCATTCATCCAGATTACACCTCCCACCCCTGGCCACTCAGACCACCTAGACCAACCATCCAACCACCTGTCCAGCCATCCAACCATTCATCCAGACTACACCCCCCACCCCTGGCCACTTAGACCACCTAGACCAACCATCCAACCACCTGTCCAGCCATCCAACCATTCATCCAGACTACACCCCCACCCCTGGCCACTCAGACCACCTAGACCAACCATCCAACCACCTGTCCAGCCATCCAACCATCCAACTACCTGTCCAGCCATCCAACCATTCATCCAGACTACACCTCCCACCCCTGGCCACTCAGACCACCTAGACCAACCATCCAACCACCTGTCCAGCCATCCAACCATTCATCCAGATTACACCTCCCACCCCTGGCCACTCAGACCACCTAGACCAACCATCCAACCACTGTCCAGCCATCCAACCATTCATCCAGACTACACCCCCCACCCCTGGCCACTTAGACCACCTAGACCAACCATCCAACCACCTGTCCAGCCATCCAACCATTCATCCAGATTACACCTCCCACCCCTGGCCACTCAGACCACCTAGACCAACCATCCAACCACCTGTCCAGCCATCCAACCATTCATCCAGACTACACCCCCACCCCTGGCCACTCAGACCACCTAGACCAACCATCCAACCACCTGTCCAGCCATCCAACCATTCATCCAGACTACACCCCCACCCCTGGCCACTCAGACCACCTAGACCAACCATCCAACCACCTGTCCAGCCATCCAACCATTCATCCAGACTACACCCCCACCCCTGGCCACTCAGACCACCTAGACCAACCATCCAACCACCTGTCCAGCCATCCAACCATTCATCCAGATTACACCTCCCACCCCTGGCCACTCAGACCACCTAGACCAACCATCCAACCACCTGTCCAGCCATCCAACCATTCATCCAGACTACACCCCCACCCCTGGCCACTCAGACCACCTAGACCAACCATCCAACCACCTGTCCAGCCATCCAACCATTCATCCAGACTACACCCCCACCCCTGGCCACTCAGACCACCTAGACCAACCATCCAACCACCTGTCCAGCCATCCAACCATTCATCCAGATTACACCTCCCACCCCTGGCCACTCAGACCACCTAGACCAACCATCCAACCACCTGTCCAGCCATCCAACCATTCATCCAGACTACACCCCCACCCCTGGCCACTCAGACCACCTAGACCAACCATCCAACCACCTGTCCAGCCATCCAACCATTCATCCAGACTACACCCCCACCCCTGGCCACTCAGACCACCTAGACCAACCATCCAACCACCTGTCCAGCCATCCAACCATTCATCCAGACTACACCCCCACCCCTGGCCACTTAGACCATCTAGACCAACCATCCAACCACCTGTCCAGCCATCCAACCATTCATCCAGACTACACCTCCCACCCCTGGCCACTTAGACCATCTAGACCAACCATCCAACCACCTGTCCAGCCATCCAACCATTCATCCAGACTACACCCCCACCCCTGGCCACTCAGACCACCTAGACCAACCATCCAACCACCTGTCCAGCCATCCAACCATTCATCCAGACTACACCCCCACCCCTGGCCACTCAGACCACCTAGACCAACCATCCAACCACCTGTCCAGCCATCCAACCATTCATCCAGACTACACCCCCACCCCTGGCCACTTAGACCATCTAGACCAACCATCCAACCACCTGTCCAGCCATCCAACCATTCATCCAGACTACACCTCCCACCCCTGGCCACTTAGACCATCTAGACCAACCATCCAACCACCTGTCCAGCCATCCAACCATTCATCCAGACTACACCCCCACCCCTGGCCACTCAGACCACCTAGACCAACCATCCAACCACCTGTCCAGCCATCCAACCATTCATCCAGACTACACCCCCACCCCTGGCCACTCAGACCACCTAGACCAACCATCCAACCACCTGTCCAGCCATCCAACCATTCATCCAGACTACACCCCCACCCCTGGCCACTCAGACCACCTAGACCAACCATCCAACCACCTGTCCAGCCATCCAACCATTCATCCAGACTACACCCCCACCCCTGGCCACTTAGACCATCTAGACCAACCATCCAACCACCTGTCCAGCCATCCAACCATTCATCCAGACTACACCTCCCACCCCTGGCCACTTAGACCATCTAGACCAACCATCCAACCACCTGTCCAGCCATCCAACCATTCATCCAGACTACACCCCCACCCCTGGCCACTCAGACCACCTAGACCAACCATCCAACCACCTGTCCAGCCATCCAACCATTCATCCAGACTACACCCCCACCCCTGGCCACTCAGACCACCTAGACCAACCATCCAACCACCTGTCCAGCCATCCAACCATTCATCCAGACTACACCCCCACCCCTGGCCACTCAGACCACCTAGACCAACCATCCAACCACCTGTCCAGCCATCCAACCATTCATCCAGACTACACCCCCACCCCTGGCCACTTAGACCATCTAGACCAACCATCCAACCACCTGTCCAGCCATCCAACCATTCATCCAGACTACACCCCTACCCCTGGCCTCTTAGACCATCTAGACCAACCATCCAAACACCTGTCCAGCCATCCAACCATTCATCCAGACTACACCCCCACCCCTGGCCACTCAGACCACCTAGACCAACCATCCAAACACCTGTCCAGCCATCCAACCATTCATCCAGACTACACCCCTACCCCTGGCCTCTTAGACCATCTAGACCAACCATCCAACCACCTGTCCAGCCA
Source organism: Eledone cirrhosa (assembly GCA_964016885.1). Classification (NCBI taxonomy): domain Eukaryota; kingdom Metazoa; phylum Mollusca; class Cephalopoda; order Octopoda; family Eledonidae; genus Eledone; species Eledone cirrhosa. The sequence goes on from OZ024741.1 coordinate 27,122,028, forward strand.
TCCAACCATTCATCCAGACTACACCCCTACCCCTGGCCTCTTAGACCATCTAGACCAACCATCCAACCACCTGTCCAGCCATCCAACCATTCATCCAGACTACACCCCCTACCCCTGGCTACTCAGACCATCTAGACCAACCATCCAACCACCTGTCCAGCCATCCAACCATTCATCCAGACTACACCCCCACCCCTGGCCACTCAGACCACCTAGACCAACCATCCAACCACCTGTCCAGCCATACAACCATTCATCCAGACTACACCCCCTACCCCTGGCTACTCAGACCATCTAGACCAACCATCCAAACACCTGTCCAGCCATCCAACCATTCATCCAGACTACACCCCCACCCCTGGCCACTCAGACCACCTAGACCAACCATCCAACCACCTGTCCAGCCATACAACCATTCATCCAGACTACACCCCCTACCCCTGGCTACTCAGACCATCTAGACCAACCATCCAAACACCTGTCCAGCCATCCAACCATTCATCCAGACTACACCCCTACCCCTGGCCTCTTAGACCATCTACACCAACCATCCAACCACCTGTCCAGCCATTCATCCAGACTACACCCCCTACCCCTGGCCACTCAGACCATCTAGACCAACCATCCAACCACCTGTCCAGCCATCCAACCATTCATCCAGACTACACCCCCTACCCCTGGCCACTTAGACCATCTACACCAACCATCCAACCACCTGTCCAGCCATTCATCCAGACTACACCCCCTACCCCTGGCCACTCAGACCATCTAGACCAACCATCCAACCACCTGTCCAGCCATCCAACCATTCATCCAGACTACACCCCCTACCCCTGGCCACTTAGACCACCTAGACCAACCATCCAACCACCTGTCCAGCCATACAACCATTCATCCAGACTACACCCCCTACCCCTGGCCACTTAGACCATCTAGACCAACCATCCAACCACCTGTCCAGCCATACAACCATTCATCCAGACTACACCCCCTACCCCTGGCCACTTAGACCACCTAGACCAACCATCCAACCACCTGTCCAGCCATCCAACCATTCATCCAGACTACACCCCCTACCCCTGGCCACTTAGACCATCTAGACCAACCATCCAACCACCTGTCCAGCCATACAACCATTCATCCAGACTACACCCCCTACCCCTGGCCACTTAGACCATCTAGACCAACCATCCAACCACCTGTCCAGCCATACAACCATTCATCCAGACTACACCCCCTACCCCTGGCCACTTAGACCATCTAGACCAACCATCCAACCACCTGTCCAGCCATACAACCATTCATCCAGACTACACCCCCCAGCCCTGGCGAATCAGACCCTCTAGACCAGCCATCCAACCTTTCCTCCAACCAACCAGCCACCTTGACCACCCAGACCCCCCCAATCACCACCCCATTACCAGGACCAAATACTAAACTATAAGTATGTCTATTTGGCTCACTGCCCAACCACCTAAGGCTGTCTATTTAAAACTCTATGTCATGTTGTTAAGAAGTGAAACCATTGTTCTCAGATGTGGAGTTTATTCTTCATAATATACAGCTGTGATGTTACAGATATCATCTTACATTTCTCTCTCACCCTCTTCATTGAAAGATGTTACAGATTCAACATCATCATCATCATCATTATCATAGTCATTATCATCATCATCATCATAGTCATTATCATCATCATCATCATCATCTTTATCATCATCATCATCACTATATGTGTCCATACCACTTCAATCTTCTCTATTGCACACTTCAATCTGATTTCCTTTAACCCTTTATCATTTACATTATATATACTATTGTATTTCTGCGGTAAAGGCTTTATCTCATATAATATCGAATCTATGAGATTTTGATATTATTTATTTTGAGAACAATACATTAACATCAGTATGGGTGGCTAGTTACAGCCAGTTTGAATTGGAAGAGGTGAGAGAATTCTGGTCGGGTATGGCCATTTCATATGTTAAAGGGTTAAGCCAAGTTTTTACCTTTGAGTGTAAATTCCATGGCTACTTGTGATTGAATGTTTATATATAGATATATAATGTGGTTGGTGTTAGGAAGGGCATCCAGTCATAGAAACCAAGTCATAACACAGATTTATATGAACAAGATATGGTTTCCTGACCTGACATGTCTCATAACATGACAACTCATCTAATCTTTGCAAGCATGGAAAATGGACATTAAACAATGATGATGATATATATATATATATATATATATATATATATATATATATATATATATACTTAGGGTAAATATTGATGCAATTCAATTCAAGCACTCAACGTGCTTATTCCACATAGGAGTGACGGAGTAAATATCGAATAAGGAAAAGCGAAGTAGTTTCAGATGTTCAAGTCTTTTAATAATAATGCTGTGATATATATTTCAATCTAGATTCTCACTTGTAAATTTTTAATTTTTAATTTTTAATTATTAATTTTTAATTTTTAATTTTTAATATTTGATTTCTGATTTTCGATTTTTAATTTTTAATTTTTAGTTCTAATTTCCAACTCTCATTCATAACTTCCACTGTGAAACCATGATACCGAGAATTAAGTATATTTTCTCTTAGAGGTTGATGGTCAATTATACTGTCCATGCTTAATGAGGGGTAGTATTGAGACCTATTGATACTCACACTCTCCCATTCTCACTGGCTTTCGGTTGACTGCCACAGACGGGGTGGCTAGCAGTAAGCTATATATAACAGGCCTGAATGGGTCATTGTTTGGTTCAGAGGGGAAATGACTAAGCGAATTTCGTTGAAATCTGCGGTAGCTAATGGTCAACTTCCTTCAGACCTGCGCCTATGCAGACCGGTGGGGATGAATTGGTACTCACAAGGGAACGGATGAAGAACCCAAGAGCACGCACTTCGTCCATTCCCATGTCGATTCAATTTGGATTGCCTCGGAAACATAACCTTATTATGTAACGAGCTGTCTGACGATCTCGCGGCACTGGCGCACAGTACAGTGTGGCCACTGTCGCCATTGAAATATATATCACAGCATTATTATTAAAAGACTTGAACATCTGAAACTACTTCGCTTTTCCTTATTCTATAGATATATATACATAGGTAGTTTTCAACCAGATTTTAGAATTTGGAATATACCGATGTCTGGTTGTTGTTTTTTTTAACATACACACACACTCTCACATACACATACATACATACGAGGAGGTGCTGAAAAGTTCCTGACTTTGGGTAAAAGAAAATACAGGAGGATCAGTTAATTATGATTTTATTCAACATATTCCCGTCTTAGATTTACACACTTATTGCAACGGTCCTTCAGTTTTTCTAAGCCCTGTAAACAGAACTTGGAAGGCCTCTGTAGCAGTGATCAAGCTGGGAACTTATCAGCACCCTTCATACATATATACATACACACACATGTACATATAAATGAACAACACATATATGTGTGTGTGTTGAATATATATATATGTGTGTGTGTGTACATATATATTTGTTAGGTATTTCCATAGAAAAGTTAAAGGAAAGTAGCGTGCTCCATGTATAGTACAGAGCTATTTAATTATATAATAAATAACTGTTTCTACTTTTGGCACAAGGCCAGCAATTATCCAGTGCATTACTGGTACTTTATTTTATCGACCCCCGTAAGGATGAAAGGCAAAGTTGACCTCAGCGGGATTTGAACCCAGAATGGAAAGGGCCGTAGCTCTATGCGTCAATTATATAATAAATAACACAATTTAATTATTCCATTACTGAAGGTTTCACAAAATAAGACAATTCTAACAGAAATGTCTAGTTCATTTATCTGACGAACGAACTAGACATTTCTGTTAGAATCATCTTATTTCGTGAAACCTTGAGTAATGGAATAATTAAATTGTGTTGTTTATTATATAATACTAGCAGAGGTACCTGGCATTGCTCGGGTATTAAATATCAGTTGTGTATACCATTTATGTCAATACTTCAGTGCTACTTGGAAAACTATACTTTTACAAAATCATTGGCTTTTTCTAAAAGAGGGTTCCTGCCCCCAGGGGTCCCCTACTCAATATGTGCCAATTCTGAGAGTTCACATTCATCTGTAGGACAAACGTAGCCCATGTGTGAAGTTTTGTGAACTCCAGAAGTTATGACGTTTTGTTGCATTGCACTGCAGTGCTTCAGTCTACTCCAAGGAAGTGGTTAAAGGGGGTTATCTGCCGGGGTGCCCTATAATCAATATCTGTAAAAATGAAAGTGCCCATGACCATCCGGAGGACATAAGTAATCTATGTCTTAAGTTTGGTGAAAATACTGTAGAAATGCATAAGGTTTATACACGCACGCGCTTGTGTGTGTGTGGGGGGTATGTATTTGTGTGTGCGTATGTATGTGTATGTCCGTCGGGGCATACGTATGTAGTGGCCTAAATCTTCACTATATACCTTTACTATTTTAATAACCTCTGTCATTTTCGTTTTCAATTTTATTTACATCATTCTTAAACTCCGGGGCTGGAAATCATTGTTTTAAATAGAATATTAGTCTAACGACTCCATTTATACCATAAACTTGGTCTTGTCTTTGCATGAAATTGTTCTTCTCACTCCACATAACGATGTATTATCCTCGCTTTTTTTTCCGTTCATTGCCAGGGAACGTCTTCACGAACCAAAACATCGTCTTCCTGTTTTCGTTCGTTTTGAACGTTTCTCGAAATATTTACTTCTGCGTTCACAGATTACTCTCAGTTCAATTTGAATGGGAAATTCCTGTTTCATCAATTTTCTCTGTAACCATGGAAGCTTGTAGCTTGAAAGTCGACCCAACACCTCCTCGGGTCATTTTGCATAACTGTGTAAATTTTCGCTGCATTCCACCAAGCCGTTTCGACGTTTAACCGACTACACCTACTTACTTAAATATACAACGTCCGACCACTTCCAATTTATATAGTAGATGTATATATATATATATACAGGGTGTCCCAAAAAAATGTATACACATATTTATTAGAATGCTGTTGAAGTGTGTATAGATATTTTGTGACACCCTGTGTATAATATATATATATATATATGTATGTATATATATATATGTGTGTGTGTTTATATATATATATATATATATATATATATATATATATATATATATATACATACACATGTATATATATATATATACGATATACTTAGACATACAAACATACATTTATATATACATATACATGTATTTCTATAGACAGTTAAAACTGCGAGTAATTGTTAGAATGTTAATCAATAAAAGTGCACTAACAATTTTTGTAATTAATTAATCAGAATAATGTTAACTTTAACCCTAAACCATCCCTAGAATTAGTGATGGGGTACATTAACTAACACATACATACTAATACACTATGGTATAGCTTACACTCACACACATACATACTAATACACTAAGGTGTAGCTTACACTCACACACATACACACTAATACACTAAGGTGTAGCTTACACTCACACACATACACACTAATACACTAAGGTGTAGCTTACACTCACACACATACATACTAATACACTAAGGTGTAGCTTACACTCACACACATACATACTAATACACTAAGGTGTAGCTTACACTCACACACATACATACTAATACACTAAGGTGTAGCTTACACTCACACACATACATACTAATACACTAAGGTGTAGCTTACACTCACACACATACACACTAATGCACTAAGGTGTAGCTTACACTCACACACATACACACTAATACACTATGGTATAGCTTACACTCACACACATACATACTAATACACTAAGGTGTAGCTTACACTCACACACATACACACTAATACACTAAGGTGTAGCTTACACTCACACATACACACTAATACACTAAGGTGTAGCTTACACTCACACACATACACACTAATACACTAAGGTGTAGCTTACACTCACACACATACACACTAATACACTAAGGTGTAGCTTACACTCACACACATACACACTAATACACTAATACACTAAGGTGTAGCTTACACTCACACACATACACACTAATACACTAAGGTGTAGCTTACACTCACACACATACATACTAATACACTAAGGTGTAGCTTACACTCACACACATACATACTAATACACTAAGGTGTAGCTTACACTCACACACATACACACTAATGCACTAAGGTGTAGCTTACACTCACACACATACACACTAATACACTATGGTATAGCTTACACTCACACACATACATACTAATACACTAAGGTGTAGCTTACACTCACACACATACACACTAATACACTAAGGTGTAGCTTACACTCACACATACACACTAATACACTAAGGTGTAGCTTACACTCACACACATACACACTAATACACTAAGGTGTAGCTTACACTCACACACATACACACTAATACACTAAGGTGTAGCTTACACTCACACACATACACACTAATACACTAATACACTAAGGTGTAGCTTACACTCACACACATACACACTAATACACTAAGGTGTAGCTTACACTCACACACATACACACTAATACACTAAGGTGTAGCTTACACTCACACACATACATACTAATACACTAAGGTGTAGCTTACACTCACACACATACACACTAATACACTAAGGTGTAGCTTACACTCACACACATACACACTAATACACTAAGGTGTAGCTTACACTCACACACATACACACTAATACACTAAGGTGTAGCTTACACTCACACACATACACACTAATACACTAAGGTGTAGCTTACACTCACACACATACACACTAATACACTAAGGTGTAGCTTACACTCACACACATACACACTAATACACTAAGGTGTAGCTTACACTCACACACATACACACTAATACACTAAGGTGTAGCTTACACTCACACACATACACACTAATACACTAAGGTGTAGCTTACACTCACATACATACACACTAATACACTAAGGTGTAGCTTACACTCACACACATACACACTAATACACTAAGGTGTAGCTTACACTCACACACATACACACTAATACACTAAGGTGTAGCTTACACTCACACACATACACACTAATACACTAAGGTGTAGCTTACACTCACACACATACATACTAATACACTAAGGTGTAGCTTACACTCACACACATACACACTAATACACTAGGGTGTAGCTTACACTCACACACATACACACTAATACACTAAGGTGTAGCTTACACTCACACACATACATACTAATACACTAAGGTGTAGCTTACACTCACACACATACATACTAATACACTAAGGTGTAGCTTACACTCACACACATACACACTAATACACTAAGGTGTAGCTTACACTCACACACATACATACTAATACACTAAGGTGTAGCTTACACTCACACACATACATACTAATACACTAAGGTGTAGCTTACACTCACACACATACACACTAATACACTAAGGTGTAGCTTACACTCACACACATACACACTAATACACTAAGGTGTAGCTTACACTCACACACATACACACTAATACACTAAGGTGTAGCTTACACTCACACACATACATACTAATACACTAAGGTGTAGCTTACACTCACACACATACACACTAATACACTAAGGTGTAGCTTACACTCACACACATACACACTAATACACTAAGGTGTAGCTTACACTCACACACATACATACTAATACACTAAGGTGTAGCTTACACTCACACACATACACACTAATACAATAAGGTGTAGCTTACACTCACACACATACATACTAATACACTAAGGTGTAGCTTACACTCACACACATACATACTAATACACTAAGGTGTAGCTTACACTCACACACATACATACTATTACACTAAGGTGTAGCTTACACTCACACACATACACACTAATACACTAAGGTGTAGCTTACACTCACATTCATACACACTAATACACTAAGGTATAGCTTACACTCACACACATACACACTAATACACTAAGGTGTAGCTTACACTCACACACACTAATACACTAAGGTATAGCTTACACTCACACACATACACACTAATACACTAAGGTGTAGCTTACACTCACACACATACACACTAATACACTAAGGTGTAGCTTACACTCACACACATACACACTAATACACTAAGGTGTAGCTTACACTCACACTCACTAATACACTAAGGTGTCGCTTACACTCACACACATACACACTAATACACAAAGGTGTAGCTTACACTCACACTCACTAATACACTAAGGTGTAGCTTACACTCACACACATACACACTAATACACTAAGGTGTAGCGTACACTCACACTCATACACACTAATACACTAAGGTATAGCTTACACTCACACACATACACACTAATACACTAAGGTGTAGCTTACACTCACACACATACACACTAATACACTAAGGTGTAGCTTACACTCACACTCACTAATACACTAAGGTGTAGCTTACACTCACACACATACATACTAATACACTAAGGTGTAGCTTACACTCACACACATACACACTAATACACTAAGGTGTAGCTTACACTCACACACATACACACTAATACACTAAGGTGTAGCTTACACTCACACTCATACACACTAATACACTAAGGTGTAGCTTACACTCACACACATACACACTAATACACTAAGGTGTAGCTTACACTCACACTCATACATACTAATACACTAAGGTGTAGCTTACACTCACACACATACATACTATACACTAAGGTGTAGCTTACACTCACACTCATACACACTAATACACTAAGGTGTAGCTTACACTCACACTCACTAATACACTAAGGTGTAGCTTACACTCACACACATACA
>OZ024741.1:27133383-27145883 GCA_964016885.1 Eledone cirrhosa
TATATGCTTCAGCTTGTACCCATGGGAGGTCGGGTATTCTGTATTACTGCATGACGCCAGAGGTCACGGTCGTGTGTCATCGTCTTTGAGAGGTGTAATTGGGTAAGGTCGGCTTTTATCACGTCATCCCAGGTCTTCTTGGGTCTCCCCACTCCACGGTTTCCATTGACTTCTAGTGCTCTGCACCTTTTTATGCAGCTGTCATCCTTCATACGCATCACATGTCCATACCAACGCAACCGCCTCTCCTGCACACAGCATTTGATTCCTCTTATGCTTAGTCTCTCTCTCAATTCATTTATGCTTTGTCGTTCGCGTATATTACTATTACACATCCATCGGAGCATGCAGGCTTCATTTCTTTCTAATCTACGTAAGTCTTCCATCTTCAGCGCCCAGGTCTCACTACCATGTAACATTGCTGTTCGGATACATGCATCATACAGTCTGCCTTTCATTTTGAGGGAGAAGCCTTTTGCAGCTGGCAGTTGCAGTAGTTCCCTGAACTTCTTCCATCCCGTTCTTACCCTAGTTATTGTACTTTCTGAACACCCACCTCCGCTGCTAATTCGGTCACCTAGGTAGCAGAAGCTGTCTACTGTTTCTACAGGGCCCTCCCAGAGATTGGTGGTACTTGTTTCCTGTGGCTTTCCATCGCACATATTATTAAACCCTTAATATCATTCTTAATACATATTAACTTTTTCTTTTCCATCGCACATGTTATTAAACCCTTAAATATTATTCTTAATACATATTAACATTTTCTTTTCATCGCACATATTATTAAACGCCTCAATATACAAACCTTAACTTTACATTATTTTTCTCTTCGTTAATTTTCAAATTCTTTTTTTTAATTTATACATTATCTTCCAACGGTTTTCAACCTCTCTATGTAAAACAATATATTTTTCTCAGTTATAAAAGCTATCTCTCTCTCTCTATCACCCATCTCTCCTCCTATCTCATCCTTCCTCATTATACTCCTCCCTCTCCACTTTTTACTCTCATCCCCTCCTCTTTTTTATCCCCCCCCCCCCCAAATAAATATTTTTCCCAATATCACACATCAATCTAAAACTACTTTTCATATGTTGATTTAAAACTGCACTATCCACAAGTGTTTTTTAACCTTCATATCATGTCTTCCTGTTTTATCTGATGAAAACACAAATATTATTGCATGATGATATTTGTTTTTGAAATGCGCATAATAAAATACATGGAACTCTTTTAACCATCTTTTGTTCTTATATATTATATATATATATATATATATACGGTGTGTGTGCCCCCCCCCACCCCAAATGTATATATACTTCAACAGCATTCTAATAAATATTGCCTGTACAGGTAATCAAAGTGTGTATACATTTTTGGGACACCCTGTGTATATATATATATATATATATATATATATATATATATATATATATGTATATATATACGTATTAGTGCATGTATGTGTATGTATGTATATATGTGTGTGTGTGTTTGTATATATCTATGTATATATGTTTGTGTGTGTGTATGTATCTATGTATATATGTTTGTGTGTATGTGTGTTTGTGTGTGTGTATGTATGTATGTATGTATGTATATGTTTGTGTGTGTGTCTGTATGTATATATGTATGTATATGTGTTTGTGTGTGTGTGTATGTGTGTGTTTGTGTGTGTGTGTGTGTATGTATGTATGTATATATGTTTGTGTGTATGTGTGTGTGTTTGTGTGTGTATATATGTATGTAGGTAGGTATGTGGGAGAGTGTAAGTAACGTTTCCCTGAAGTATTGGTATATCACCAACAATGAAATAACAGGAAGAGAGAAGGTGAGGTGGAAGTGTGTGAGGAAGAGGAGGAGAGAAAGGAGGTGAGGTGGAAGTGTGTGAGGAAGAGGAGGAGAGAAAGGAGGTGAGGTGGAAGTGTGTGAGGAAGAGGAGGAGAGAAAGGAGGTGAGGTGGAAGTGTGTGAGGAAGAGGAGGAGAGAAAGGAGGTGAGGTGGAAGTGTGTGAGGAAGAGGAGGAGAGAAAGGAGGTGAGGTGGAAGTGTGTGAGGAAGAGGAGGAGAGAAAGGAGGTGAGGTGGAAGTGTGTGAGGAAGAGGAGGAGAGAAAGGAGGTGAGGTGGAAGTGTGTGAGGTAGAGGAGGAGAGAAAGGAGGTGAGGTGGAAGTGTGTGAGGAAGAGGAGGAGAGAGAGAAGGTGAGGTGGAAGTGTGTGAGGAAGAGGAGGAGAGAAAGGAGGTGAGGTGGAAGTGTGTGAGGAAGAGGAGGAGAGAAAGGAGGTGAGGTGGAAGTGTGTGAGGAAGAGGAGGAGAGAAAGGAGGTGAGGTGGAAGTGTGTGAGGAAGAGGAGGAGAGAAAGGAGGTGAGGTGGAAGTGTGTGAGGAAGAGGAGGAGAGAAAGGAGGTGAGGTGGAAGTGTGTGAGGAAGAGGAGGAGAGAAAGGAGGTGAGGTGGAAGTGTGTGAGGAAGAGGAGGAGAGAAAGGAGGTGAGGTGGAAGTGTGTGAGGAAGAGGAGGAGAGAAAGGAGGTGAGGTGGAAGTGTGTGAGGAAGAGGAGGAGAGAAAGGAGGTGAGGTGGAAGTGTGTGAGGAAGAGGAGGAGAGAAAGGAGGTGAGGTGGAAGTGTGTGAGGAAGAGGAGGAGAGAAAGGAGGTGAGGTGGAAGTGTGTGAGGTAGAGGAGGAGAGAAAGGAGGTGAGGTGGAAGTGTGTGAGGAAGAGGAGGAGAGAGAGAAGGTGAGGTGGAAGTGTGTGAGGAAGAGGAGGAGAGAAAGGAGGTGAGGTGGAAGTGTGTGAGGAAGAGGAGGAGAGAAAGGAGGTGAGGTGGAAGTGTGTGAGGAAGAGGAGGAGAGAAAGGAGGTGAGGTGGAAGTGTGTGAGGAAGAGGAGAGAAAGGAGGTGAGGTGGAAGTGTGTGAGGAAGAGGAGGAGAGAAAGGAGGTGAGGTGGAAATGTGTGAGGAAGAGGAGAGAAAGGAGGTGAGGTGGAAGTGTGTGAGGAAGAGGAGGAGAGAAAGGAGGTGAGGTGGAAATGTGTGAGGAAGAGGAGAGAAAGGAGGTGAGGTGGAAGTGTGTGAGGAAGAGGAAGAGAGAAAGGAGGTGAGGTGGAAATGTGTGAGGAAGAGGAGAGAAAGGAGGTGAGGTGGAAGTGTGTGAGGAAGAGGAGGAGAGGTGGAAGTGTGTGAGGAAGAGGAGGAGAGGTGGAAGTGTGTGAGGAAGAGGAGGAAAGAGGTGAGGTGAGGTGAGGTGGAAGTGTGTGAGGAAGAGGAGGAAAGAAAGGAGAAGGGGAGAGAGAGGGCGGGAGAGAGGGAGAGAGAGAGGAATGGTGAGGTTGAAGTCTGAAGAAGAGGACGAGAGAAAGAGAGAGAGAGGGTGAGGTTGAAATGTGTGAAGAAGAGGAGGAGAGATAGAGGGAGGAGGTAGGTTGAAGTGTGTGAGGAAGAGGAGGAAAGAAGGATTGTGAGAGAAGTGAAGTATAACATTATTAGGGAGAGAAAAAAGGAAGGATTGTGAGAGAGGAGAGAGGAGTGAGGTGAAAATGTGTGAGGAAGAGAAAAAAAGAAGGGAGGGGGAGAATTTGATTTACTTCTCTCCAATAACACATTGTGTGCACCTTTTCTATTGTGCATGCTTAACAACATTCATTAATTGCAGTGTACCAACAATGTATTGTATCATGCACCAATCAGCATTCAAATCTTGCTTTTATTAAAGGCAGCTTTCTAAACCTGGTTGGCCTGCAAGTGCTTTCTTCAGTAAGAGCATCAATCACACAAATTCTACACACAGTTAGTGATATTGAGTACTTTATTGTATATTTTTCTACTGTATATAATGTCAGTTTAGTGATAATCCAGTCAGCCAGTTGGATATAATATACAATATATTTTGATGGTAGATCTTATCAGCATATAACTTTCAAATATTCTTCTTCTTCATCGCTCACTTATTCCCGAGATGGTCGTGGGAGCAGAGTCCTCAAATACTCCTTCCAGTGGGTCCTGAGAAAAGTAACCATCTCCAATTGATCTGGCTGGATCTCCAAGCAAGACAAGCAAAGCTCACGGATGTTATCTAACCATCTTACTTGGGGTCTACCACTGTGTCTCCTCTCAGTTGGTTTTGCCTGTAAAATCTCTCTAGCGATTCTTTCAAATAATTTTGAAAATAATGAAGCATTTGAAAGAATTTGGTAAAATTACAAATTTTCTCACTATTAAGTTGGTGTTTGGAACATAACTTTGCATAGGTTCTTGCATAAAATTATAATGGAAGGATTTTGAATATATATAAACACTTTAATACATTTTTATGTCATAGAACCCCACCTTGCCTTGATTGACTCTAGCCGTGTCCACTCTGTTACTGTGGATGAAGCATGGTCAAATAGTTAAGAAATTTGCTTCACAATCATTAGATCCTAGGTTTGATCCCACTGTGTGGAATCTTGGGCAAGTAACTTTACCATAGCCTTCAGTTGACCTAAACCTGTGAGTAAAAGCTCGATGACAGAAACTGTTTGGACACCCATTAGATGGACTGCAATAGTAGTTCAAAGGGCCAGTCTTGTCACATACTATCATGGAAGACCATTCCATATATTCCAGTAAACCCTGTTGCTATCATTTAGACCAGCTTTCTTGTCTAAGAATAATTTTCCCTTTCCATCCATTAATCTAAGGTGCCATCCACCTCATTATGAATAATCTACAAAAATAAGGATATGATATTGGTGATATCCCATTCTTCATTGTTGATGAGAGATGTGATATCATTTCAGTAATATCTTCTTCTTCGCCCACTTATTCCTAAGAGGGTCTTGGGAGCAGAGTCCTCAAACACTCCTTCTAGTGAATCCTGTCAAAAGCAATCATCTCCAACTAATCTGGCTAGATCCCCAAGCAAGACCAGCCAAGCTCAGTGTCTACCCCTGGGTCTCCTGCTGGTTGTTTTTGCCTCTAAAATCTCTCCAGCAATTCTTTCCTGCAACATTCTAAACACATGCCCTAGTATCATAGCTGTGATCTCTCAATTCGGAGAAGCAGCAGCTCTACCTGGCATGACTCTCTGATCTCCAAGCTGTGCACTCTATCGAATAACCTTACTCCAAAGACCCTTTGGAGGAACCCCATTACAGCCGCAATCATATTCTTTCGGTCATTAACCAAGAATCATGACCATAGATAAGGGTTGGTACGAAAATCAAATTGAAGATAGCGAGTTTGGCTTTTATGCCTACCTCCATTTTTCTGTTTACTGAATACTGAAGTTGGTGCATTACTGCACCAGCTTCTGCAATTAATATCTGTTTATTCATATATAATATCACTGATATCCTGTTGTTCACTTTAGCTGACGTTAGTGACAGCCATTCATCCATATGATATACTATGTAATGTTAGTGATATCCATTTATCACACTAGTTATATCAAGTAACACTGATACATCTATCATAATATATATACATCATGTAATATTGGTGATATAATGTATTCTCTGTAATATCTGAAAGGATATCAGGAATATCCTTGCCATGTTGGTGATATGCAATCTGTTCTGTATAGTAACTCATATAATGTAACTGATATTCCATCCTTCTTTGCTACATGTATGAGATATCAGGAATATACCGTCAAATCATTCCCGCAGACAATGTAACAGCAGAATATATCTAAAAAGAAGTTTGTTAAATCAAATGTTTATAGTATCTTTACTAGTGGACAGATTGTTATGAACATTTTCAGTAAGCTAAAGACTTCAATTATTAAAAATTGAAGTCTTTACATCAATCAGTGCAGTTTTGTATTTTTCAACAATGTCTTACTAATGTGATTTCATGTGGAACAGAATGTTATGAGTTAGTATTGTGAATTTAAATTTCAAATCATTTTTTTTCTTCCATTATGCATATCATAAGATACTACCAATAGCTCAATATTCACTGCTGCTCATCATCACCACCACCACCATCACCATCACCATCACCACTACCATCACCATCATCACCATCACCATCACCATCATCACCACCACCATCACTACCATCATCACCACCACTATCATCACCACCACCACTACCATCATCACCACCAACACCACCAACACCAACACCACCAACACCACCAACACCACCAACACCAACACCACCAACACCACCAACACCAACACCACCATCACCACCAACACCACCAACACCACCAACACCAACACCACCACCAACACAACCACCAACACCACCACCACCTCCACCATCACCAACACCACCACCACCAACACCACCAACACCACCACCACCACCAACACCACCACTACCAACACCACCACTACCAACACCGCCATCAACACCACCACCAACACCACCACCAACACCACCACCACCAACAGCAACACCACCAACACCACCACTACCAACACCACCATCAACACCAACACCAACATCACCAACACCGCCACCAACACCACCACCACTACTAACACCACCACTACCAACACCACCAACAACAACACCATGGCCACCACCATCACCAACAATAACACCACCACGAACACCACCAACACCACCACTACCAACAACACCACCAACACCACCACCACCACCAACACCACCAACACCACCACTACCAAAACCACCACCAACACCATCACCAACACCACCAACACCAACACCACTACCATCACCACCACCAACACCACCAACACCACTACCATCACCACCACCACCACCAACACCACCAACACCACTACCATCACTACCACCACCAACAACACCACCACCACCACTACCATCACCATCACCACCACCACCACCAACACCACCAACACCACTACCATCACCACCAACACCACCATCACCAACACCACCAACACCAACACCACCACCACCACTACCAACACCACCAACACCATGGCCACCACCACCACCAACACCACCACTACCAACACCACCACCAACACCACCACCAACACCACCACCACCAACACAACCACTACCAACACCACCACCACCACCACCACCACCACCACCACTACCACCAACACCACCACCAACACCACTACCAACACCACCACCAACACCACCACCACCACCACCACCACCACCACTACCACCAACACCACCACCAACACCACTACCAACACCACCACCAACACCACCACCAACACCAACACCACCACCCACACCACCACCAACACCACCACCACCACTACCAACACCACCAACACCACCAACACTACCATCACCACCACCACCACCACCACCAATACCACCAACACCACCAACACCACCAACTCCACCAACACCAACACCACCAACACCAACACCACCAACACCATCACCAACACCACCAACACCACCACCACGGCCAACTCCAACACCACCACAAACACCATCACCAACACCACCAACACCAACACCAACACCACTACCATCACCATGAACACCACCAACACCACTACCATCACCACCACCACCACCAACACCACTACCATCACCACCACCAACAACACCACCACCACCACTACCATCACCACAACCACCACCAACACCACTACCATCACCACCAACACCACCACCAACACCAACACCACCAACACCAACACCAACACCACTACCACCAACACCACCAACACCAACACCACTACCACCAACACCACCAACACCAACACCAACACTACTACCAACACCACTACCACCAACACCACCAGCACCAACACCACCAACACCAACACCAACACTACCAACACCACTACCAACACCACCACCACCAACAACAACACCATGGCCATCACCACCACCAACACCAACACCAACACCACTACAACCAACACCAACACCAACACCACTACCAACACCACCACCAACACCACCAACACCACTACCACCAACACCACCACCAACACCAACACCACCACAACTACCATCACCACCACCCACACCACCACCAACACCACCACCACCAACATCACAAACACCAACACCACCACCAACACCACTACCACCAACACCACCACCACCAACAACAACACCATGGCCATCACCACCACCACCACCAACACCACCACCAACACCACCACCACCAACAACAACACCATGGCCATCACCACCACCAACACCACCACCACCACCAACACCACTACAACCAACACCAACACCATCACCAACACCACTACCACCAACACCACCAACACCACCAACACCACTACCACCAACACCACCACCACCAACAACTCCATGGCCACCACCACCACCACCACCACCATCACCAACAATAACACCACCACTACCATCAGGTAGGGGTGAGAGAGACAGCAGAGTGTATTAGAGAGAGGGGTGAGAGAGACAGCAGAGTGTATTAGAGAGAGGGATGAGAGAGACAGCAGAGTGTATTAGAGAGAGGGGTGAAAGAGACAGCAGAGTGTATTAGAGAGAGGGGTGAGAGAGACAGCAGAGTGTATTAGAGAGAGGGATGAGAGAGACAGCAGAATGTATTAGAGAGAGGGGTGAGAGAGACAGTATAGTGTATTAGAGAGAGGGGTGAGAGAGACAGCAGAGTGTATTAGAGAGAGGGGTGAGAGAGACAGCAGAGTGTATTAGAGAGAGGGGTGAGAGAGACATATTTGCTATATTGAACAGCAGGAAGAGAGTGAGAGAGAGAGACTGGTTGTTCTGTGGTGGTGGTCATGGTGGTGTTGGCTTTTTGCTATATTGAGCAGCAGGAAGAGAGTGAGAGAGAGAGACTGGTTGTTCTGTGGTGGTGGTCATGGTGGTGTTGGCTTTTTGCTATATTGAGCAGCAGGAAGAGAGTGAGAGAGAGAGACTGGTTGTTCTGTGGTGGTGGTCATGGTGGTGTTGGCTTTTTGCTATATTGAGCAGCAGGAAGAGAGTGAGAGAGAGAGACTGGTTGTTCTGTGGTGGTGGTCATGGTGGAGTGACTTTGAGCAGCAGGAAACAATCAATATTGTTACTCTATCTCACTGGTTCAGCTAACAACTTCTGACAGAATCAACAGACTTCTAAAACCAAATGACAGCAACAACAACAACACTGACAACAACAACAACATCAGCTGCAACACCTGGCAATATTCATCTTCTATTGATGGATATGTCAACATATATATTTTTATGAATGTATGTCTGTATATATGTATGTATGTGTGTATTTATATGGATGTATGCATATGTGTATGTCTGTATGTGTGTATATATATGGATGTATGCATATGTGTATGTATGTCTATGTATGTATGTGTCTTATATGTGTAAATGTATGTAAGTATGTATGTACAACAGGGTAGGTTACAGCCTCGTCAGACACATAAATAATCAAGTATAGCAGGTTGTCATACTCTGTGACTGGTGCAGCTGTATCATTGTAAACTGTTACAAGAGCAAAAGAGACACACACTAGAGAGATAGCTACAGAGGCATCGAGTTGGTAGACCCTGTCATGAAAGTTACTGATATAGCACAGCTATTTAGACACTGAATCAAACTAGATGAGACGCAGTTCACTTTGATGAGTTGTAGTGCACCTGAGCACTGTACACAATAATTTTCATTATTTTATGTTGGGAACTAGCAAGGTAACTACCAATACCCACTTCCTCATGAGAGAAACTGCCAAAATACTTAATCTAAGTATAAGCCTTTGTATATAGCATTCAATAATTTGGAGAAAACCTTTGACAATGTCCCTGCTCTGTAATCTGGCGGGTGCTAAGGAAGCTAGGTGTAGATGAATGGCTTTTGAGGGTCATATAAGCCATATACATGCAACTAACAACTAAAGTGAAGGTGCATGGCTTAGTGGTTAGAGCATTGGGCTTGTAATCAAAAGGTTGTGAGTTCAATTCTTGAACCGGGTGATGTGTTGTTTCCTTGAGCAAGACACTTTATTTTACATTGCTCCAGTTTACTCAGCTGTAGAAATGAGATGATAGGACTGTGGTCCCTATCATTAAATTACCCAAGACACCTCCATCGAGCTATACCTTGGAGGAGGACAGCTAAACCTGCATAGGTGTGAGCTGTCACACACACACACACATAGGTGTGAGCTGTCACACACACACACACACAACTAACAAGGTTTGAGGGTCATATACGCTGGCAAAATTGTTAGACAAGGGGACAAAATAATGTGTCATTTGTTCTAGCTCTTTATATTCTGAGTTCAAATGCTGCCGTCCATCTCTCTGAGGGGGGGGGGGGTAATAGAATAAAATACCAGTCAAGTACTGGGGGCAGGGATGTTATCAACTTCCCCTCAAATTTATTGACCTTTTGCCTAAATTAAAAATCATTATTTTAAATCCTGCCTAGGTTAGCTTTGCCTTTCATCCTCACAGGGTTGATAAATAAAGTACCAGTAATATCCTGGGGTTGATTTAGTAGACTTTTCCTTCCCCTCAAAATTGCTGGCCTTGTGCCTAAATTAGAAACCATTATTTCATGTATTTATATTTCTTATACAAATATCAGGTGTTCATCCAAAAGTTTAATCATGACCCTGGGTAATCCCATTGATTCTTGAGTGGTCCCATTGGGCCCTGGGTGGTCAATATTGACCATTTGGGGGACCCCTGTACTAATCCTACACTTGCTGTCTTGACACATTTTCTATATTTATTACTGAAGAACACTGGGGATTCTAACTTTGATCATCTTCTTTTTCTCTTCCTCCTCATCCTTCCTGAGAGGGTTGTGAATGTATTATATATGCAAAAATACCATACCATTCGGTATTGTCACTTACCATCATTACATACCATACTACACCATCCAATGGTATTACTTACCATTATTACACGGTGGATTGGCAGTATCGGTAGAGGGTCGGACGCCATGCTTTCCAGCATAGTTATGTCCCTTTACAATCTGATTTCAAATCCCGCCAAGGTTGACTTTGCCTTTCATCCTAACGGGGTCGATAAAATAAAGTACCAGTAATGCACTGGGTAATTGCTGGCCTTGTGCCTAAAGTAGAAACAATTATTACATACATTCTGAGTTCAAATCTTGTCGAGGTTAACTTTGCCTTTCATCCTTACGGGGTCAATAAAATAAAGTACCAGTAATGCACTGGGGTAATTGCAGGCCTTGTGCCAAAAGTAGAAACAATGATTACATACCATTCAGTATTGTTACTTACCATCATACCATACCATACCATACCATACCATACCATACCATACCATACCATACCATACCATTCATGCTACCATTTTGTTTGTTTTCTGCAGGTGTTGGACAGTTTACAAGACAATTGAGCTGTAGTGAAACCACTGAGTCATTCCAAACAATCCATCACAACCACTAAGACGATGCCTGCTGTGGTCACTACCAGAGATGAATGGTAAGCAAACTATGTCAATGCTAAACATTTGGTATCTTAACACTTTCATCAACATTTCTAATGAAATACACTCAAATTTAATTAATTAATGAAGAATTTTGAGGGCTTTTCTAAAATTATTAATTATTTCATTATTAAGATAGTAACATATGGTTCATCATCATCATTTTTATGTCCATATTTCCATGCTTGCATGGGTTGGACAAGTCTTTTTCAGCACAGCATCTCTCCACTCGTCATGTACCTTTGTCATCTCCTCTGTGAGTCTCACTGATTTAAGATCAGCTCTCACAACCTCTGCCTTAGTCTTTCTTGGTTTACTTCTACTGTGGCTTTCTTCCACTGGGATTTCCTTGACATCACATGTCATCTACTGAATTATGTTGGAAGATTTCTATTTATAAAGGAGCCCATAAAAATGGGTGGTTTTGTTTCTTAGAACTGGTTTGTATAACAAATTTATCAATTGTAGGTTCTAAATCTTTTCTAATCTTCTGTCTCTTGGTTTGTATGTTCAATTCATGCAGCTTCTACTGTATTCTATTATTCTAGAAAACATTTGAACATATCTAAAGCCTCACACATTATACAAGGTCCACAGATCTGGTCTCTTATGTTGAACTGCATCACAAAGATGCCGGAGGACATCCTGGTAGTACCCCTTTGTAACTGTTTGTCCTTCTGGTGTGTATTCATGGTGCACAATACCTTGTTAGTTAAAGAAAACAATCAACATTGATTTTGCTCACCACCTAACATGCTTTTATGGCGGTCTTGGCAACATTGAATACTTCCACTGTGACAACTGAGCTATTATTTCTGGCTTGTACTCATATACCAATATCTCAACTCCAATTAGCACAGTATTAACCCATTAACATTTAAACTGGCCATATCCAATTAGAATTCTCTCACCTCTTTCTGTTTAAACCAGCCATAACTGGCCACTCATACTGACATTAAAGTATTGTTCTCAAAATAGATAATATCAAAATCTCATAGATTCGATATTATGTGAGATAATTACGTGAGGTGAAGGCTTTACAGTGAAAATACAATAGTAAATATAATAGAGTAATGGAAATACTAAAGGGTTAAGGGGCTCAGGATCATTGTTAGCAGTATCAGGTAAAATGAGTAAGTAGT
>OZ024741.1:27150883-27178383 GCA_964016885.1 Eledone cirrhosa
AAGGATGGTGATAGTGGTGATGGTGGTGGTGGGGTTAGTGGTAAGGATGGTAAGGATGGTGATGGTGGTGGTGGGGTTAGTGGTAAGGATGGTGATGATGGTGATGATGGTGATGGTGGTTAGTGGTAAGGATGGTGATAGTGGTGATGGTGGTGGTGGGGTTAGTGGTAAGGATGGTGATGATGGTGATGATGGTGATGGTGGTTAGTGGTAAGGATGGTGATGGTGGTGATGATGGTGATGGTGGTTAGTGGTAAGGATGGTAAGGATGGTGATAGTGGTGATGGTGGTGGTGGGGTTAGTGGTAAGGATGGTGATGATGGTGATGATGGTGATGGTGGTTAGTGGTAAGGATGGTAAGGATGGTGATGATGGTGATGGTGGTTAGTGGTAAGGATGGTGATGATGGTGATGATGGTGATGGTGGTTAGTGGTAAGGATGGTAAGGATGGTGATGATGGTGATGGTGGTTAGTGGTAAGGATGGTGATGATGGTGATGATGGTGATGGTGGTTAGTGGTAAGGATGGTGATGATGGTGATGATGGTGATGGTGGTTAGTGGTAAGGATGGTGATGATGGTGATGATGGTGATGGTGGTTAGTGGTAAGGATGGTGATGATGGTGATGGTGGTTAGTGGTAAGGATGGTGATGGTGGTGATGGTGGTTAGTGGTAAGGATGGTGATGGTGGTGTTTACATGTACGTCAGTGTTGGATTCACAAAAGCCATTACCTACCTATACCATCTATTGCTCATTGTCATCCTCTACCTCTTCCTCCTCTGTATACTACTACTACTACTAAGTCCACCTCCAGAACTACCACCACCACTACTACCTCAAATACTACTACTACCACCACTACTACTACCACTACTACCACCACCACTACTACCTCAAATACTACTACCACCACTACTACTACCACTACTACCACCACCACTACTACCTCAAATACTACTACTACCACCACTACTACTACCACTACTACCACCACCACTACTACCTCAAATACTACTACTACCACTACTACTACTACCACCACTACTACTACCACTATTACCACCACTCTACTACCACAAATACTACTACTACTACTACTACTACCACCACTACTACTACCACAAATACTTCTACTACCACTACTACCACCACTCTATTACCACATACTACTACTATTACTACTACTACTACTACCACCACTCTACTACCACAAATACTACTACTACCACTACTACTACTACCACCACTACTACTACCACTACTACCACCACCACTACTACTACCACTACTACCACCACTCTACTACCACAAATACTACTACTACCACTACTACTACTACCACTACTACCACCACTCTACTACCACAAATACTACTACTACTACATGTTATCTTTCACTCCCCCCCCCCCACACTTCACTCTATTAATTGTCCTCCACTACTTTTATTCAATATACTGATGCTGGTATTACAGGAAGTGGCCATACTCCAGATGCTCTCATCAATGTCTCTAAGTACCATCATCATTGGCTATTTCTCCCCCTACCTACCTACCTCTCTATATATATATCTATCTACCTATCCATGTGCGTGCGAGACGAAGAAACCGTCGCGCACGCATTCATACACTGCGTAGGCGTCACCGACCTGTGGGGCTATGTAGAACGACTATTGTCGCAGGTGGGACCAATCCGGTTGACCACCGAGTCCATTGTCATGATCAAACCGCCACCCTCCTTCAAAAACGAAGGAGAGGCAGTTTTCCTTTGTGTGATAGCTATGGCGAAAGAGGTTGTATGGTGGACGAGGTTAAAAGGGCTGAGGTCAGACACCTTTCTCTTCGGCCAACAACTGATTCTTTTTTTCACATACCACTTTGGAAGAAGAATCAGGATGGAGAGAGGGGTGCTGTACCCCAGCAAGTTTTATGAAAGGTGGGTGAAAGTGGCGAGAATGGCCCGAGTGAATGGGCCTTCTCTCTATATCAGCCTGTAGGTTGATGAAAAAGAGGAAGAGAGGAAAGGGGTACAAACTCTTCGTACTCCTGGAGATGATGGTTGCACATTTTTTTCGGGGGTATGTGCTACCCATATGAACTGTCTCCCCCTATTGGGGAAAATCGATTAACTTTTAATTTACAATTGTGATAACATTTTACACGTTTTTATTGTATGTAAACTCCCCCCTTTGTAATTGTCCCCTTCTTTTGTGCCCTGTGGCTAATAAAGAAACATATCTCTGTCTCTTACTCTCTCTAGCTGTCACTTTATCTCTCTCTCTCACACTCTCTTCTTTCTCTCCTATCTCTATTATCTTTTACCTTCTGATTCTTGTATACCATCTCTCCTCTCTTTCTTTAACTACAAATTCCATTTATGAGCCAATGCAGGAGATTCTAGAAATAACAGCCAAACCACCCTCAATACACATTCCCACAATCTTAAAATAGAAAGGGTACATTATGTAGTTCAAGATACCCTTAAATAGATGGGATGATCACAGTTGGAATGTCTTTGATCTTCTGTTAGTTTGATCAACACTAACCCAAGGCTAAACAAAACATATATGTATTTATGTATGTAAACTTCCCCCTTTGTATTTGTCCCCTTCTTTTGTGCCCTTGTGGCTAATAAAGAAATATATCTATGTATCCATCTATCTACCTACCTATCTATCTCTCTATCTCTCTATCAATCTACCTTTTGAAAGAAGAATCAGGATGGAGAGAGAGGTGCTGTACCCCAGCAAATTTTATAAAAGGTGGGTGAGTGTGGCAAAGATGGCCCGAGTGGTTGGGCCTTCTCTCTATATAAGCCTGTAGGTTGAGGAAAAAGAGGAATTGAGGAAGGGAGTACTCACTCTTGGTGCTCCTGGAGATGAGGGTTGTACATTTTTTCGGGGTGTGTACAACCCCAGTGTAACGCCTCCCCCCTATTGGGGATATCAATTGTTATTTGTTATTTTATTAATAGTTTATTTTCATATACCTGTATGTAAACTCCCCATTTGTATTTGTCCCCTTCTTTTGTGCTCTTGTGGCTAATAAAGAAATTTATCTATCTACCTATCTACCTCTTCACTCTTTTGCTCATTTTCTATTACCATCTATGTGTTATCTGCTTTCTCCCCTCCCCCTCCATGCTAGTGTGGAAAATGGATGTTAAATGATGATGATGATCATCATCACCGTTTTACGTCCGTTCTTCCATGTTAGCATGGGTTAGACAGGTTGTCTTGTTGTGGGCAGTGTCTGGTTGGCTGACCATGCCTTGCTCATACAGGAACTGATTTTGGGTTGATTTCTACAGCTGGATGCCGTTCCTAACACCAACCTCATTTACAGTGAGTGCTGGGTGCTTTTTCCGTGGCGCCTACACGATGATATACCTATATATATATATATATATATATATATATATATATCATCATTTTACATCCGTTTTTCCCTGCTTACAATATATATATATATATCTATATATCTAAAACAGAAAATGTCTGTCTGATTCCCTAAAACTCGACAACCACCCAACCGATTGTTTTCAAACTTTACACATGTAATACTTATGGTCCTGTGAGTGTTTTGAGCAAAAGAAATTTCAAATTTTCAATGCCCTAGGGACCGCATTAGGCGATTTAGCGATCTCTCTCTATAATTCTTAGTCTTCCTTTTTAGATAGATACATAGATATAACGTTGCACCCTTATAATATCTGTCTGTATGTCTGGATGTCTGCATTACGACATTATGACGCTATATGTGTGTGTATGTGTATATATATATATATATAGTGTGTGTATATATATAGTGTGTAACGTTTTTCGAAATATTTACTTCTGCATTCACAGATTGATTTTTTTTAGTTTCAGAAGATCCCGTTAAGGGGGAAAGCAGGGATTCTTTGCTTAAACTTTAATCTGTTATTTTAATATATATATATATATATATTTCGTTTCTGAATTTGTTTAGCAAGATTCTTTATCTGAAAACGTGTGTTGAAACCGATATTGTTATACTATGGGAGGGTCATGTTGCCAATAAGAAACACACGCACCAGTTACTTTCACTTCAATTTATTATAATAAATTTATAAATTTCCGGTTGGTTGGTTGGTTCCACAACCAGATGGTTGTTTATATATTGTCAAAGTTCTTTCGTCACACATTCTGTGACCTCTTCAGTGACTGGGGATTCTTTTCTTTGTTTTTTGTGCCTCTCCTTTGTTCTGTCCTACGCCATCTTGTTTTTGTGTCACAAAAACAAGATGGCATAGGACAGAACAAAGGAGAGGCACAAAAAACAAAGAAAAGAATCCCCAGTATTTTTGTCTACTAAATTTTGTTAACCAACTTTTAATTATATATATATATATATATATATATATATAGGTGACCGAATTAGCAGTGGAGGTGGGTGTTCAGAAAGTACAATAACTAGGGTAAGAACGGGATGGAAGAAGTTTAGGGAACTACTACCACTGCTAGCTGCAAAAGGCTTCTCCCTCAAAATGAAAGGCAGACTGTATGATGCGTGTATCCGAACAGCGATGTTGCATGGTAGTGAGACCTGGGCGCTGAAGGTGGAAGACTTACGTAGATTAGAGAGAAACGAAGCCTGTATGCTCCGATGGATGTGTAATAGTAATATACGCGAACGACAAAGTATAAGTGAATTGAGAGAGAGACTGAGCATAAGAGGAATCAAATGCTGTGTGCAGGAGAGGCGGTTGCGCTGGTATGGACATGTGATGTGTATGAAGGATGACAGCTGCATAAAAAGGTGCAGAGCACTAGAAGTCGATGGAAACCGTGGAGTGGGGAGACCCAAGAAGACCTGGGAAGAGGTGATAAAAGCCGACCTGACCCAATTACACCTCTCAAAGGCGATGGCACACGACCGTGACCTCTGGCGTCACGCAGTAATACAGAATACCCAACCTCCCATGGGTACAAGCTGAAGCATATAGACAATATGCCCCCCCCTCACTGAAAGGTGGTCGTGGAGGTGCCACGGCAAAAAAGCACCCAGCCCACACTGTAAAGTGGACGTGTAGACGCCACGAAAAAGCACCCAGCACTCACTGTTAATAAGGTTGGTGTTAGGAAGGGCATCCAGCTGTAGAAATCAAGCCAAATCAGTTCCTGTATGAGCAAGGCATGGTAAGCCGACCAGACACTGCCCACAACAGGACAACCCGTCTAACCCATGCTAGCGTGGAAGAACGGACGTAAAACGGTGATGATGATGATGATGATATATATATAATTATATATTTGTGTACATATTTTCAACAGTAATACTATACTATATATTTTCAACAGTAAAACTGTACTACATATTTTCAACAGTAATACTATACTATATATTTTCAACAGTAAAACTGTACTACATATTTTCAACAGTAATACTATACTATATATTTTCAACAGTAATACTATACTATATGTTTTCAACAGTAATACTATACTATATATTTTCAACAGTAATACTATACTATATGTTTTCAACAGTAATACTATACTATATATTTTCAACAGTAATACTATACTATATGTTTTCAACAGTAATACTATACTATATGTTTTCAACAGTAATACTATACTATATATTTTCAACAGTCATACTATACTGTGTTTTCAACAGTCATACTATACTATATATTTTCAACACTAATACTATACTACACAGACAGCTTATCGTCTGTTTATCCAAGCGAAGCTAGATACGTCAGCTATATATATATATATATGGATGATGTAGAATACGCCAATGGTAGCCAGGCGCCAGCCGGACAGGCCAGCTAGTATATATATATATATATATATATATATATATATATATATATATATCATCATCATCATCATTTTACGTCCATTTTTCCTGCTTGCAAGAGTGGGACATATATATATATAGTGTAGATAGTATGGTGAGTTACTGGCGGAATAGGGATGTCTTTCAAGTCAATACACAAATATTTTTCATATGTGAACAAAACTTCCTCATTTTTTCTATTATATATATATATATATATATATATATATATATATATATGTGTGTGTGTATATAAATATATATCATCATCATCATCATCCTTGTTTAATGACCACTTTCCACGCTAGCATGGGTTAGATGGGAGTTGTCCCACTTGAGGCACGGTTCGTCGGGTGACCATGTCTCGCTCATATAGGACTATCTGGCAGGCTTTCTACGGCTGGATGCCCTTCCTAACACCAACCACATTTACAGTGTGGAACTGGGAACTTTTTTACCGTGTTACCTACACAGCCACATTACACCGTGGACTGTGTTTTTTTCTCGTGACACCTACACGATCTCGATCTCATTTATCTCATTTATTTGGACTGGATGTTGTGGTACCAACTTTATAGAGAGGGTGTGGTGTTGGTGGGAGTGGGAGGATAGGGTAGGGGTAGTGGATTGGGGGTGTATATTTGGTTAAGAGGAGCCTACTGACTGTAGGTTTCACTTTGTACATAGGCAAGGCGGGTCTTCAGTATTACTGCGTAGCGCCAAAGATCTCGGTCCAGTGACATTGTCTTAGAGAGGTGTAAGTGTGTAAGGTCGTAATTTATCAGAACGTCCCAGGATTTTCTGGGTCTACCTACTCCGTCACTTCCATCAATTTTGATCGCCCTGCACTTTTTTATACAGCTGTCGTCTTTCATGCGCATCATGTGGCCATGCCAACGTAGTCTTCTCTCGAGTAAACAGCATCTGATCCCTCTTATTCCTAATTTCTCACTTAGTTCATTTATGCTTTGCCGTTCATGTATATTACTATTACACATCCAACGGAGCATGCATGCTTCGTTCCTTTCCAGTCTACGCAGGTCCTCTGCACAGAATGCCCATGTCTCACTGTCATGTAGCATTGCTGTTTGTATACAGGCATCATACAATCTGTCTTTCATTTTCAGAGAGAAACCTTTTGCGGCCAACACTGGTATAAGCTCTCTGAACTTTTTCCATCCCGTTCTGGCTCTGGCTACTGTACTTTCAGAACACCCTCCACCACTGTCGGTTTCGTCACCTAGGTAACGGAAAGTGTGTACTATTTCTATAGAACCATCTGGGCAATCGAAGGGGCTAGTATCCTGTTGACACTTGCTGCCTATTGCACCTGAGCATTGGCCACATATAAAGTCTACGTTCTTAGATAGTTTACCTGTGATCACATTACATCTTTTATGTACCCATACTTTGCATTTGGGACATAAAATTGAATTTCCGCCTACTCCTTTCCTACACACTGAGCAAGGCCATTTCCCTGAGGGTACCTGTGCCTTATTTTCCTTTCTACAAACTAGGACTTTAGTCTTAGACAAGTTAACTTTAAGGCCTTTTGATTCTAGGCCATGCTTCCATGTTTGGAATTTCTTTTCTAGTTCAGCCATTGATTCAGCTATGAGCGTTAGATCATCTGCGTATAGGAGTTCCCATGGGTAGCCGGTCTTGAACTCCTCTGTTATAGCCTGAAGGGCAATAATAAATAGGAGGGGGCTAAGGACAGAGCTTTGGTGAACACCAACTTTTACACTAAATTCTTTACAATATTCATTGTTAATTCTAACCTTACTGACTGTATAGCCCTCACTTAATTCTAACCTTACTAGCTTGTATAGCCCTCACAAGCCATTCATCTACACCTAATTTTCTAAGAGCCCACCAGATAATGGAGCGGGGGACTCTGTCAAAGACTTTCTCCAGGTCTACAAAAGCTAAGTAGAGGGGTTTACTTTTAGCTAGGTACTTCTCTTGTAGTTGTCGTACAAGGAAAAGAGCGTCTGTGGTACTTTTACCTGACACAAACCCAAACTGCATTTCATCTAGATCAATTCTGTCTCTGATTAGTTGCGCTATAACTCTTTCTGTGACCTTCAAGACCTGGTCAATTAACTTAATGCCTCTATAGTTTCTAGAGCATCTCCTTTACCCTTGTAGCAGTTAATGATGATGCTATATATATATATATATATATACACATATATATATATTTATATAACAACTAGAAATTGATTAACATATAAATAAACATATGAAACAGTCACAGGGGATAATTTTTACAAGTGTGTAAGCACACATAGCTAGGTAGGTAACTAAATAAAGTTAACTAGAACTTCAAAAATAGATACCTTATAATATGATTAATCTTCCCTGTATATATTCCATTAAAGAAATATATTTCTTTAATGGAATATATACAGGGAAGATTAATCATATTATACGGTATCTATTTTTGAAGTTCTAGTTAACTTTATTTAGTTACCTACCTAGCTATGTGTGCTTACACACTTGTAAAAATTATCCCCTGTGACTGTTTCATATGTTTATTTATATGTTAATCAATTTCTAGTTGTTATAAAATGCTTGGACCTATTCATTAGCATCTTGGAGCTTATTTTACAGGTGATACGGCGCATGCCTTTCTGGCATGACACCCATAATTTTGATTTAGATTAAATTCACTTTGAGATATATATATATTTATATATGCAAAGTTTTATTTAAATTGTTGGGTTACAACGAGTAAATATTTATAACTGATATAAAAGCACTCAGCAAGTATTTGGAGTATATTTACGATATTAAATAAATGGAAACTATATTTATAAAACCATATTTATTTCATTATATATATTTCAGGGATATCATATTAAAAATATGGTATGCCTTCTTCAGACAAAATACAATATAAACAGTCTTATAAATAGATAGATTTGACATACCTTACAACTTCAACTTCCATTTAAAAAGTTGATTTGGTAGTCAAATCAGAAGAGATATTTATGTAGAAGAGATATTTAATTTGTTGGAAATCCAACAAATATAGATTTCTGGAGTAAGTATTCAATGATATTAAATAAATGGAAACTATATTTATAAAACCAAATTTATTCTATTATATATATTTCAAGGGTACCAACAATTTTGGTACGCTATCATCAGATAAAATAAAATGTTTTATAAATATTTGACATGACCAAGGATAATATACCTTAACGGTTTAAGTTATCCCTGGAAAGTGAAGGGAAGAAAGAAGAAAAGTCGGATATTTAAAATTATTAATATGTGTTTGCAAATGATGTTTATATTAAAGGGCTGAAAAAACGTTATTTTAGACGCTATGGAAAATTTAAATATTTATGATAAGGAAGAGAAAGAGAAAAAGAAAAAGAGAAAGAGAAAAGAATAACGTTCATTTGGGGGAAAAGATTTTTGTTACCTATATTATGAGTTATAAAATTATATGAAGAATTATGTTTGTAAGTATTTTTATTTTATTACATTAGGATAGGTTATATGTATATAAATATCTCTATATATATTAATAAATTGCGTATGCATTGATTGTTTATATAAACTAATATGAGTTACGAAAGATGTTGAAATTTTATTTTCAATTTGTGAGATTAGAATAATTTGTGGATTCAAAAATTTTCAACATTGAGAATGTTTTGACAATATTGTTAATTTAACGAAGCTATATAAATTATCAAACTAAAATTGTTAAAGAAGAAGGAAAAGGAAGACCACTTAAACGTTAACTTAGGGGAAATATATTTAGACATTTATCTATATTTATATGGAGAATTATTTATCTTATTATAATAATATATAAATATCTATATATATTTTAATAATAGCATATGTATTTTTTTGTTAAAAGGATAGTTTGTTTATAATATGAGTTACGAGGGATGTTGATTTATAAATAAAAAAAATAATAAATAGATGTTTGTTCCTAATATAAGTTACTAGGGATTTATTAATATATATATAGATATTTATATACATATAACCTATCCTAATGTAATAAGATAAAAATACTTACAACCATAATTCTTCATATAATTTTATAACTCACTAGCAGTGGTACCCGGCGTTGCACGGGATAAGGTATTTTGGAAGGCGGGCCGCCAACAGACCTAATCGTGGAAAGACTGCATGCCTGGACAATATGTAAAGAAAATAAACCGAATACTCTGATGGCTGGATAATCTTTAAGATTTTCCTCGATGAAGCAGGAAAAATGCAGGTTTTCACCTAATGCGGGCCCTAGGGGATCAAGAAAATGAATTTTTTTTATGTGCATAATATGCCTTGAAATTTTCGGGAAAATCGGCTAAACGTAACGCCTCCAAAAAGCCCTAAAAAGCTGAAAAAATGAAGTTTTTCACCTAATACGGGCCCATAAAAAAGTTGAATTTTTTTCTCACGGTATGAAGAAGAGACTGACTAATACATAGTTACAATTTCAAGGAAATCGGTCTGACGTAACGCCTCAAAAAACCCATAAAAAGCTTTAAAAACGCAGTTTTTCACCTAATGCGGGCCCTAGGAAATCAAAAAGTTGCATAACACTCTCTGAAACATAAGTAATACACATATAAAGTTTGAAAAAAATCGGTTGGGTACTTCTCGAGTTTTAGGGATTCAAACTCACAGACACATACACACAGAGAGACAGACATTCTCAGGGAAGTGATGTAATGCAGACAGCCAGACATACAGACAGATATTATAAAGGCGCGACGTTATATGTATGTATCTATCTAAAAAGAGAAAGACTAAGAATTATAGAGCGAGATCGCTAAATCGCCTAATGCGGTCCCTAGGGCATTGAAAATTTGAAATTTCTTTTGCTCAGAACACTCCCTGAAACAAGTATTACGTGTGTAAAGCTTGAAAACAGTCGGTTGGGTGGTTCTCGAGATTTAGGGATTCAAACCCACACACACACAGACAGACATCCTCAGTTTGATATATATAGATAATATAGGTAACTAAATCTTTTCCCCAAAACTTCCTTCCTTATCATAAATATTTAAATTTTCCATAGCGTCTAAAATAACGTTTTTTCAGCCCTTTAATATAAACATCATTTGCAAACTCATATTAATAATTTTAAATATCTGACTTTTCTTCTCTCTTCCCTTCAGTTTCCAGGGATAACTTGAACCGTTAAGGTATATCATCCTTGGTCATGTCAAATGTTTATAAAACATTTTATATTTTATCTGATGATAGCGTACCAACATTTTTGGTACCCTTGAAATATATATATATACTAGCAGAATGGCCCAGCGTTGCTCGGGATTTGCTCTAGGGTTCTTATATATTTTATATATATTTATCCTTATCGAGCCTCGTGAAATAAATACGTTTGTTTATTTTTTGTTATTGTGTATGCAAAAATATATGTACACGAATATATAATTATATATATAATTATATATATATATATATATATATATATATATATATATATATATATATATATATATATATATATTAAAATAACAGATTAAAGTTTAAGCAAAGAATCGCCTCTTTCACCCCTAACGGGATCTTCTGAAACTAAAGAAAATCAATCTGTGAACGCAGAAGTAAATATTTCGAAAAACGTTATACACTATATATATATATATATATATATATATATATATACACACACACCATATACATACATATAAATACACACACACAGATAGCGACACCATAATGTAATGCAGATAGACAGACATACAGACAGATATTATAAGGGTGCAATGTTATATCTATGTATCTATCTAAAAAGAAAGATTAAGAATTATAGAGAGAGAGATCGCTTAATGCGGTCCCTAGGGCATTGAAAATTTGAAATTTGCTCAAAACACTCACAGGACCATAAGTATTACATGTGAAAAGTTTGAAAACAATTGGTTGGGTGGTTGTCGAGTTTTAGGGAGTCAGACAGACATTCTCTGTTTTACATCCCTCTCACACTCTCAGTCTCTGCTACCACCAACAATATGTAGAGTATCCTTCAGATACTAAAACACGTGGTACCCTGTAGATATATAAACAGTGCTATTATCTCTGAGAAAAACAGCAACAAAGGTCTGAAGCCTATCACTCAGTAAGGTCCTTCTCTCCAAGAAGCCACCACCAGTTCTGTTACAGTTCCACCATTATCTCCAGTTGTCATTCTTCTAACAATTAGAATTAGCTGTTGAAAATGTCTGATTAACTTCACACTTACTTCACTTTCCAAGTGATCACTTAGTCTTTATTGTTTCTCTCATTGCATGCAACTATTATTGTTATTGTCATCATCATCATCACCATCATCATCACAATCATCATCACCATCATCATCACCACTACCATCATCACCACCACCATCATCACCATCATCAGCACCACCATCATCACC
Organism: Eledone cirrhosa; assembly: GCA_964016885.1. Taxonomy (NCBI): domain Eukaryota; kingdom Metazoa; phylum Mollusca; class Cephalopoda; order Octopoda; family Eledonidae; genus Eledone; species Eledone cirrhosa. The sequence continues at coordinate 27,163,100 of OZ024741.1, forward strand.
ATCATCATCATCATCACCACCATCATCACCATCATCATCATCATCACCATCATCACCACCATCATCACCACCACCACCACCATCATCACCATCATCATCATCACCACCACCACCATCATCACCATCATCACCACCACCACCATCATCACCGTCATCATCACCACCACCATCATCACCACTATCATCACAACCACCACCACCACCATCATCATCATCAAGGGTAGTTAAATTGACAGAATCATTAGTGTTGATAAAATACCTTGTGGTATTTACTTCCTGGTGTTGGTATAATCAACATCACCTGCCCCCCCCCCCCCTTAATTGTTGCCTTTGTGCCTAAATTAGAAATCCTTGTTAGTTTCATGTGAGTTTCTACAGCATCACATGATGGACCTCCATGTTCCTGGGATGTGTACCACATTGTGTGGTGACAGATCACATGATGGACCTCCATGTTCCTGGGATGTGTACCACATTGTGTGGTGGCAGAGGGGAGACTCTTAATGTATCACATGCATCTTGTTTTATTATGGAGGTTTATTGTGTTATATAAGTGTTTGTTCTGTTGTATACAGTGTGTTTAGTGTTAGTTGTAGTGTTTTGCTGAAGAGAACAACATGCTACCCATCCCAGGAATCGAACCCACAACATTATGATTGTAAGTCCAACACTCTTACCACTAGGCCACATGTCTCCACATCTGGATATAAAGTTTTGTTTACAATTTTACAAATGCTCAATATGCCCTCCCCGAGACACATGACATCTACATGACAAACTCATCCCATTTTAAAGTGTGTCTGGTGATTATTTTTGATACACTCTGTATTTGGTGATTATTGTGTAAAGATTGTGTTGAGTTGTGTTATTGAATCAATAATGTCTTGTGTAGGATGTGGGCTGTTCTTAGCAGAACTATTTTGGGAATGGTCTGTAGTGTTGGGAAACTTGGTATGGCTTCTTTCTTTTTATAGCATACCAAGTGCTCCATCTATTTTTGGTAATTTTTACCTTCATGTCTCACATTTTGTATATTTTAACATCAAGATCTTTGTAGTCTGACAGTTCCTCCACTTCTTGTCATGTAATATTTTGGCCTGAAGAGATTACAATGTCGATCAGTGGACATGTGTTTTTTGCTTGGTTGTTCCTCCCACCAGTGTCCGATAGTTTGTCTTGATGTTATTGTCAATTTAGATGGACATATTCCAGATTTTTATGACCAGGTCACTGTCATGTATCACGTTTGGTACATTCTTGTCCATTTTTGCATCAAAGTATTGATATTTTGCCCAGTGAATCTAACTGTCAACATGATCATGCCTTCAGATATACAAGGACTGTGTAGCAGGAGATGATGTCAATAATCTCACTGTGCTTATTGTATATTCTGCATTTAGTGTTAGGATCTATTTTCATTATTTTATTCTTATAATTGTTTGTGACTCCAAACAAGATGATTAGATAACATCCATGAGCTTGGCTGGTCTTTCTTGAGGATCCAGCTACATCAGTTGGAAACAGTTGCTTCTGACATGACCCACTGGAAGGAGTGTTTGAGGTCTCTGCCTCCATGACCCTCTTACAAATAAGCAGGTGAAGAAGAGTAGAAGAAGAAGAATTATTTGTGTTGAGACATTAGTCTATGTAGTGGGAGACAGTTCTTCTGATTTTAGTTCAGAGTTTTTAAGCCATTGTTGACATTCACTGTCTTACTTCTCTGTCAAGTATTGCTGGGTATTGGCTGTAGAGTAGTTTTTTCTTGTTTTATTATTATTATTATGAAGGGCAGTGGATTGGCAGTAAAATAAGGTACCAGTCACGCAATGGGGTCGATTTAATCGACTTTCCCTCCTCCAAAATTGCTGGCCTTGTGCCTATATAAGAAACCATTATTATTATTATGAAGGGCAGTGGATTGGCAGTAATGGTAGAGCACTGGATACCATGCTTCGCAGCATAGAGTTACGGCCCTTTACGTTCTGAGTACAAATCCCTCTAAAGTTAGCTTTGTCTTTCATCCTTATGGGGTCAATAAACTAAAGTACCAGTAACACACTGGGGTCGATTTATGGACTCTCTATGTGAAAGCTATGCATAACATCAACTCCTGTATTTACAAGATATTTTATCCCTTTTTTTGCTTGTTCTAATCTTTTATTTAAGTTTTAGATTTAATAAAAGTTTAGCTAAGTCTTCCTCCAAATCACACTCTATCATCTTTAAAAAAGGGAATCTTATATTGCATAATGTACTTCTAGATACTCTATGTCTGAAACAAAATGAGATGGTCACAGATGGAATTCCTTTAAGCAAAGGACTGCTTGATTAGCAGTAACCTGGTCTAAACAAAATCAGTCTGTATTCAATACTGAAGTGAGGGTATAATGGTTAGGACAGCTGAAGGAGATTGTATGAGGTAGAAGGGAAACTGAAGGAGATTTACTATACTGACTAGAACTTGTAAAATATCATGGTGTAACCAGTGACAACAACTCATCACAATGTAATCACTGACCAGGACTCAACGCAATGTAACCACTGACCATGACTCAATACAATGTAACCACTGATCAGGACTCAACACAATATAACCACTGACAAGGACTCAACAGTAACCACTGACCAGGACTCAACACAATGTAACCATTGACCAGGACTCAACAGTAACCACTGACCAGGACTCAACACAATGTAACCATTGACCAGGACTCAACAGTAACCACTGACCAGGACTCAACACAATGTAACCATTGACCAGGACTTAACAGTAACCACTGACCAGGACTTAACAGTAACCATTGACCAGGACTCAGCAGTAACCATTGACTAGACTCAGCAGTAACCACTGACCAGGACTCAACAGTAACCACTGACCAGGACTCAACAGTAACCACTGGCCAGGACTTAACAGTAACCATTGACCAGGACTCAGCAGTAACCATTGACTAGACTCAGCAGTAACCACTGACCAGGACTTAACAGTAACCACTGACCAGGACTTAACAGTAACCACTGACCAGGACTTAACAGTAACCACTGACCAGGACTTAACAGTAACCATTGACTAGACTCAGCAGTAACCACTGACCAGGACTTAACAGTAACCACTGACCAGGACTTAACAGTAACCACTGACCAGGACTCAGCAGTAACCATTGACTAGACTCAACAGTAACCACTGACCAGGACTTAACAGTAACCACTGACCAGGACTTAACAGTAACCATTGACCAGGACTCAGCAGTAACCATTGACTAGACTCAGCAGTAACCACTGACCAGGACTTAACAGTAACCACTGACCAGGACTTAACAGTAACCACTGACCAGGACTTAACAGTAACCATTGACCAGGACTCAGCAGTAACCATTGACTAGACTCAACAGTAACCACTGACCAGGACTTAACAGTAACCACTGACCAGGACTTAACAGTAACCATTGACCAGGACTCAGCAGTAACCATTGACTAGACTCAACAGTAACCACTGACCAGGACTTAACAGTAACCACTGACCAGGACTTAACAGTAACCATTGACTAGGACTCAGCAGTAACCATTGACTAGACTCAGCAGTAACCACTGACCAGGACTTAACAGTAACCACTGACCAGGACTTAACAGTAACCACTGACCAGGACTCAACAGTAACCACTGACCAGGACTTAACAGTAACCACTGACCAGGACTTAACAGTAACCATTGACTAGACTCAGCAGTAACCACTGACCAGGACTCAACAGTAACCACTGACCAGGACTTAACAGTAACCATTGACCAGGACTCAGCAGTAACCACTGACTAGACTCAGCAGTAACCACTGACTAGACTCAAGAGTAACCACTGACCTAGACTCAACTAACCACTGACCTTGACTCAGCACAGTGTAATCACTGACCAGAACTCTGTGACCATCATTTCAGTGTATTTCCTTTAATGTATCAACTCAAAGTCACACGATCTTCCTCTTTCTCTTCCCCTCCCCCCCCTCCCCCTTCCCCCTCCTCTAACCAATACGGCATCTCAGTAGTGTGACAAGATTACACCATTTTAACATAATCTCCTTAATGGAACAAAAAAATATGATTGTCTCCTGTAAAGGTCTACTTCAAGTCCAGTGACACCATAACTGCAATCCTCTTAGTGTTCACTGTGAAGGAGACTAATCTAAGCTTTAAGACATTTGACACTGATTAATCAACACAACAGACAACAATTGTATCATAACCTCAACCGCTCCCTCTCTCTCTCTCTCTCTCTCTATCTATCTATCTATCTATCTATCTATCTATCTATCTATCTATCTCTTTCCCTCCCTCCCTCTCTCCTTTAGCCCTCTTCTTTGTCTCTCTCTCTCTCTCTATCTATCTATCTATCTATCTATCTCTTTCCCTCCCTCTCTCCTTTAGCCCCCTTCTCTCTCACTCTCTCTATCTATCTATCTATCTATTTCTTTCCCTCCCTCCCTCTCTCCTTTAGCCCCTTCTCTCTCTCTCTCCTCTCTCTCCCTCTCCCTCTCTCCCATCATAAGTGCCAATCAAACTAGATTGTTTGATTTACATTAGCTTTAATTAAAGACCTCTCATTTCACTGACAACAACAGAATTGGTCAAGTGTGTTGTGTTACAACCTGTTGCAGTGTTTGTAAAAATCATGTTGTAGTGTTTGGACTCATCATTATTATAATTGTTATTATTAATTAAATAAATAAATCACCATTATCATCATCATCATCATCATCATTATTATTATTGTTATTATTATTATTATTATTATATATCCCCACCAAAATGTTGGCCTCGTGCCTAAGTCTGAAACCATTATTATAAACACTAATAATTTCACCTCTCCACAAAATTATTGGCCTTGTGGCCAATAATTGGAACAAGTATTATTATTATTGTGTCGGCCCTTGTGGCCAATAAATGAAATCATTATTATCATTATTATGGTTGGGCAGTATCAGTAGTGCGTCAGACACCATGCTTTGCAGCATAGAGTTACGGCCCTTTATGATCTGAGTTCAAATCCCGTCGAGGTTAACTTTGCCTTTCATCCTTACAGGGTCGATAAAATAAAGTACCAGTCACACAATGGGGTCGATTTAATCAACTTTCCCCTCCCCCAAAATTGCTGGCCTTGTGCCTATATAAGACACCATTATTATTATTATTATGGATAGGCGGTGGATTGGCAGTATCGGTAGAGGGTTGGACGCCATGCTTTGACGCATAGAGTTACGGTCCTTGCCATTCTGAGTTCAAATCCCGCCGAGGTTAACTTTGCCTTTCATCCTTACGGGATTGATAAAATAAAGTACCAGTAATGCACTGGGTAATTGCTGACCTTGTGCTAAAAGTAGAAACAATTATTATTATTATTATTATTATGGTTTGGCAGTATCAGTAGAGCATCAGACACCATGCTTTTCAGCATAGAGTTATGGCCCTTTATGTTCTGAATTCAAATCCAGCCGAGGTTAACTTTGCCTTTCATCGTTACGGGGGTCGATAAAATAAAGTACCAGTAATGCACTGGGATAATTGCTGGCCTTGTGCCTAAAGTAGAAACATTATTATTATTATTATATAAGGATTGGCAGTATCAGTGGAGCGTCAGACAACATGCTTTGCAACATAGAGTTGCAGCCCTTTACGTTCGGATTTCAAATCCACACCAAAGTTACAGTTGTCTTTCATCCTTATGGGGTGGATGATAAAATAAAGTACCAGTAATGCACTGGGGTCAATATAATCAACTTTCCTTCTTCCCCAAATTGTTGACTGTGTCAAAATAAGAAGCCACGTTGCCTTCTCCCTCTTTCTGTCACACACACTCTCTCTTTCTCTCTTTATGTACATCTCTTTCCTTGGCACTCCGCCCCTCTCTATATATATATAGACAAGGGCAAAGTCATAACTATCTGTCACCTCGAAAACACACGGTGTTCCCATTTCTCTCTCTATCTATGTACATATCTCTCGCTTGGTGCTCCCCTCGCTATATAAAGTGAGTGTGATGGACAGACAGACAGACAGTGCTCTTATTATAATATAGATTACTTTGGTTCAGCAGGCTAGCTTTATGTCAGTTATTAAAACTGAGGGAGCAAGTTATAACAAATGTAGATGGACCACTCAAATTTTCTTTCTTTGCTTATGTTTCAAGAACTTTCCTCAGAATCCAAGTTGTTCATAATATTATCATCTTCTGAAGATGTCACTGTCCCCATGGCACAGTGACATCTTCAGAAGATGTCACTGTCCCCATGACACAGTGACATCTTCAGAAGATGTCACTGTCCCCATGACACAGTGACATCTTCAGAAGATGTCACTGTCCCCATGACACAGTACCATCTTCAGAAAATGTCATTGTCCCCATGACACAGTACCATCTTCAGAAGATGTCACTGTCCACATGGCACAGTACCATCTTCAGAAGATGTCACTGTCCCCATGGCACGGTACCATCTTCAGAAGATGTCACTGTCCACATGGCACAGTACCATCTTCAGAAGATGTCACTGTCCCCATGGCACGGTACCATCTTCAGAAGATGTCACTGTCCACATGGCACAGTACCATCTTCAGAAGATGTCACTGTCCCCATGGCACGGTACCATCTTCAGAAGATGTCACTGTTTCCATGGCACAGTACCATCTTCAGAAGATGTCACTGTCCACATGGCACAGTACCATCTTCAGAAGATGTCATTGTCCACATGGCACAGTACCATCTTCAGAAGATGTCACTGTCCCCATGGCACAGTACCATCTTCAGAAGATGTCACTGTCCCCATGGCACGGTACCATCTTCAGAAGATGTCACTATCCCCATGGCACTCACAAACTGTTGAAACACATATTAAGATATATATGTAGATTTTTTAGACTTATTTCTTACAGGGATCCACCGTGTATCATCAGAGGAATTGTAAGGAATGGATTGTAATTTAGTTTGTAAATATTGGGGCTTTTGTTTAGGGAATTATTCTACTTTAATTGAAAACACATCATACTGCGAGAAGAGAGTGATCGTCATCATCATCATCATCATCATCATTTAACATCCACTTACCACGCTAGCATGGGTTAGATGGTCAGTTTATGAAAATGTTCTCTGCTACCTTCTCATGTCAGGTGTTAAAGATAGAAGCAAACATTGCTGTTAATAATAGTTTAGATAGAGAAACTATAGACCACTGTTTCATATTTTACCTAGTTCTGTGTTATTTGTCTCTATAGTAACAACATCAATGAAAATAAAATCACAATTGTCAGATTGGTTGGCTATTTTGTTGTAGTTTGTATTGCATAAATACTGTTTTACAATATATTTGAGTCCTTCCTTTTGCCTGCCTCTCTCTCTCTCTCTCTCTCTCTCTCTCTCTCTCTCTCTCTCTCTCTCTCTCTCTCTCTATATATATATATATATATATATATATATATATATGTGTGTGTGTGTGATGATATATGGAAACGGCCTATCCGGCTATGTCTGTTCTATTCGACTTGCTTCGTCTCCTAATTATGTGTGAGTGTGTGTGTGAGTGTGTATGTGTGTGTGTGAGTGTGTATGTGTGTGAGTGTATATGTGTGTGTATGTGAGTGTATTTGTGTGTGAGTGTGTATGTATGTGTGTGAGTGTGTATGTGTGTGAGTGTGTATGTGAGTGTGTATGTGTGTGTGAGAGTATTTATGTCCAGTTGACAGACCATTCAGTCAAAGGAATGATTTATCTATATATATAAAACTGAGGATGTCTGTGTGTGTGTGAGTTTGAATCCCTAAAACTCGAGAACCACCAAACCGACTGTTTTCAAACTTTACACATGTAATACTTATGTTTCAGGGAGTGTTCTGAGCCAAAACAATTTCAAATTTTCATTGCCCTAGGGACCGCATTGGGCGATTTAGCGATCTTGCTCTATAATTCTTAGTCTTTCTCTTTTTAGATAGATACATACATATAACGTCACGCCTTTATAATATCTGTCTGTATGTCTGGCTGTCTGCATTACATCACTTCCTACAATTCCCTCTACGTCTAGAACGCGCCCTTATAATAGCTGTCTGTATGTTTAGCTGTCTGCTGCCTCCAGTAATTCTGCCACCCTTGCTCAAGACAAATCTCACACTCATTCCCCAAACAGTTTGTAAGTGCACACAACTTCTTCCTCACGTTTTAAGCCACAGTGTTTCTTAGTTACATACCACCAGACCCTTACTTCTTTGCCAGCCGTGGTTGTGGCAATACTAAGCTTAGCTAAGGCGGTTATATATTTCACGCAACACTAAAAATGAAAGCCGATAACTATGTATTAGTCAGTCTCTTCTTCATACCGTGAGCAAAGAAAATCCAACTTTTAGTGGAGCGTGTGAAATAAGTCAACCCTGCTGCGATTCAAAAATCAGGTTTGCAGGTTATATATTTCATACAACACTAACAATTAAAGCCGGTAAAGAAAAACATCGCTGTAATAGCTTCAGTTTTCTTACTTACGTGCCTTTACGAGAACAAAAGTTACTATTTTACCGCTTAGTATTGTAGAGAAGCACCAAACCGACTGTTTTCAAACTTTACACATGTAATACTTATGTTTCAGGGAGTGTTGTGAGCAAAAATAATTTCAAATTTTCAATGCCCTAGGGACCACATTAGGCGATTTAGCGATCTTGTTCTATAATTCTTAGTCTTTCTCTTTTTAGATAGATACATACATATAACGCCGCGCCCTTATAATATCTGTCTGCATTATGTCACTTCCCTGAGGATGTCTGTCTGTGAGTTTGAATCCCTAAAACGCAAGAAGTACCCAACCGATTTTTTTCAAACTTTACATGTGTATTACTTATGTTTCAGTAATACAACTTTTTTATCTCCTAGGGCTTGCATTAGGTAAAAAACTGTGTTTTTTAAGATTTTTAGGGGTTTTTTTGAGGCGTTACGTCAGACCGATTTCCTTGAAATTGTAACTATGTATTAGTCAGTCTCTTCTTCATACCGTAAGCAAAGAAAATCCAACTTTCTTATGGCCTAGGGCCGCATTAGGTGAAAAGCTTCATTTTTTCAGCTTCTTAGGGCTTTTTGGAGGCGTTACATCTAGCCGATTTTCCCGAAATTTCAAGGCATATTATGCACATGAAAAAAATTTGTTTTCTTGATCCCCCAGGGCCCACATTAGGTGAAAACCTGCATTTTTCCTGCTTCATCGAGGAAAATCTTAAAGATTATCCAGCCATCAGAGTATTCGGTTTATTTTCTTTACATATTGTCCAGGCATGCAGTTTTTCCACGATTAGGTCTGTTGGCGGCCCGCCTTCCAAAATACCCTATCCCGTGCAATGCCGGGTACCACTGCTAGTAATATATAAAAAAATTGGTTAAATTAACAACTATTTCCCCAGCAAAACGTGTGTTTTCAACAGATAAAAATGCTGTAAATGTAATGTAACCAATTTTTTTGTATATATATATATATATATATATTAATTTGAGTATGTGTTGAGTAGTTACGGACACTTCAGAATGCAGGGTAGAACACTCAATGAAGTGTGCAGGTGGGTCTGTTTACTCCAGAGTAATTTAAAAACAAGAAGTGTAGGTCAACAGGTTAAAAATAACTTCATTTATTCATATTCAGTGTTCATCATCATCATCAACGTTTAACGTCCGCTTGCATGGGTTTGGACGGGGGTTTTCCCACTTGAGGCAAGAGTGATTATCTTGCTCGCATAGGACTTTCTGGCGGGTTTTCTACAGCTGGATGCCCTTCCTAACACCAACCACATTTACAGTGTGGGGCTGGGAGGTTTTTACCGTGTTGCCTACACGGCCACATTACAGCGTGGACTGTCTGGCGGGATTTCTACAGCTGGATGCCCTTCCTAACACCAACCACATTTACAGTGTGGGGCTGGGAGGTTTTTACCGTGTTGCCTACACGGCCACATTACAGCGTGGACTGTCTGGCGGGATTTCTACAGCTGGATGCCCTTCCTAACACCAACCACATTTACAGTGTGGGGCTGGGAGGTTTTTACCGTGTTGCCTACACGGCCACATTACAGCGTGGACTGTCTGGCGGGATTTCTACAGCTGGATGCCCTTCCTAACACCAACCACATTTACAGTGTGGGGCTGGGAGGTTTTTACCGTGTTGCCTACACGGCCACATTACAGCGTGAACTGTGTGTTTTTTGACGTGACACCTACACGATCTCATTTGTTTCGGCCTGCATGTTGTGGCACCAACATAACTTTACATTGAAAGGGGCGGTGTGGATGGGATGGGGATGGTGGGACGGGGGTGTATTTTGTTAGAGATGCCTACTGACTGTAGTAGGTTTTGCTTTGTATTTAGGTAAGGCGGGTCTTCTCTATTATTGAGTACCGCCAAAGGTCTCGGTCCAGTGACATTGTCGTCTTTCATGCGCATCACGTGACCATACCAACGTAGCCTTCTCTCGAGTAAACAACATCTGATCCCTCTTATTTCTAATTTTTTCCTTAGTTCGTTTCTGCTTTGCCGTTCACGTATATTACTATTACACATCCAGCGGAGCATGCAAGCTTCGTTTCTCTCTAGTCTGCGTATATCCTCTGCACACAATGCCCAGGTCTCACTGCCATGCAACATTGCTGTTCGTATGCAGGCATCATACAACCTGCCTTTCATTTTTAGGGAGAACCCTTTAGCGGCTAATAGTGGTATAAGCTCTCTGAATTTTTTCCATCCAGTTCTGACTCTAGCTACTGTACTTTCAGAGCACCCTCCCCCACTGCTGATTTTGTCACCCAGGTAACGGAAGCTGTCCACTATTTCTATAGAACCCTCTGCGCAGTTGAAAGAGCTAGTATTTTGTGGGCACTTGCTGCTACTTATTGCACCAGAGCACCGGCCACATGTAAAATCTATGTTCTTAGTTAGCTTACCTGTGATCCCACTACATCTTTTATGCACCCATACTTTGCATTTGGGACACAAAATGGAGTTTCTACCTACGCCTTTCCTACACACTGAGCATGGCCACTTCCCGGAAGGGACCGCCGCCTTATTTTCTTTCTTACAAACTAGAACTTTAGTCTTAGCCAGGTTAATTTTAAGGCCTTTTGATTCTAGGCCGTGCTTCCATGTTTGGAATTTCTTCTCTAGCTTGGCCATTGATTCAGCTATGAGTGTTAGGTCATCTGCGTATAGGAGTTCCCATGGGCAACCGGTCTTGAACTCCTCTGTTATAGCCTGAAGGGCAATAATAAATAGTACGGGGCTGAGAACAGAGCCCTGACGGACGCCAACTTTTACGCTAAACTCTTCACTATATTCGTTGTTAATTCTAACCTTGCTGACTGTTTCTTTATACATGGCTTGTATAGCTCTCACAAGCCATTCGTCAACACCTAGTTTTCTAAGAGCCCACCAGATAATGGAACGGGGGACTCTGTCGAAGGCTTTCTCCAAGTCAACAAAAGCTAAGTATAGGGGTTTACTTTTAGCTAGGTACTTCTCCTGTAGTTGTCGTACAATGAAAAGAGCGTCTGTGGTACTTTTGCCTGACACAAACCCGAACTGCATTTCATCTAGATCAATTCTCTCTCTGATTAGTTGCGCTATTACTTTTTCCGTGACCTTCATGACCTGGTCGATTAATTTAATGTCTCTATAGTTACTCCTATCTAGGGCATCTCCTTTACCCTTATAACAGTTAACGATGATGCTGCTACGCCAGTCCTTCGGAACAACCCCATTCTGTACGACTTGGTTAACTATCCGGGTGACCATGGTGTGTCCCACCGTACCAGATGCCTTCAGCATCTCGGCAACTATTTCCGAAGGCCCAGCCGCCTTACCCGTCTTCATATCTTTGATTGCCTTACTTATTATACTACCCTCGACTAACACTGCTGGTCCCTCTATTGGGTCGATGTGGGGGAGACTGTCTTTCTCCCATTTATTCTCCTCATTTAGTAGCCTTTCATAGTGACACTTCCAAGCTACCTTCTTATCAGCGTCGGTGATGGCAAGTACGCCGTCATCATTAAGTACACACTTCTCCCTGACAATATCACGGTTTTCCTTGACACATTGCCTAGCAATCCTGAACACCTCACATTTTTGGTCCTCGCGTTGTAGAACATGCTTGAACTTTCTTTCCTCTGCTTCCCTTCTTGCGAAGTACACTTGTCTCCTAGCTTCCATCCTGGCCACTTGATAGTCTTCTCCACTTCCCCCATCCTGCCATACTTTCCAAGCCTGCTTTTTGGCCTTAATTGACCCCTCCACCTTACTGTTCCACCACCATGTTACTCTCCTCCTGCCTACAGGCCTGCTCCAGCCACAGACTTTGTCTGCCGCCATCAGCAGGTTTGCTTTCAGGAATTCCCACTGCTCCTCTATATTGTACGACTCTAATTCCTCTTCCTTACTGTCGAAAGCATCAAGTAGTATACTTTTGAATTTATTTCTGGCTGTGGGGTCCTTTAGCTTCCATATTTTTCTCCTGAGGATAGTCCTCTTCTGTTGTCTAGTACGTCTCATCCTGACTATTAGGTCGCTAATTATCAGTCTATGTTGGGAAGTGCATTCTTCATGGGGGAGGGATTTAGTGTTTACAACAGACACTCTGTCACATCTTCTGGTAAGGATATAATCTACCTGGCTGGTATGTTCCCTGATCTGTAGGTGATCAGGTGATTGTCACGTTTTTTGAAGTTAGTGTTACAGATAGTTAGGTTATTTGCATCACAGAATTCTAGGATTCTGGAGCCTTCCTCATTTCTAGTACCAAACCCATAGCCTCCATGGATTTCGTCGTAGCCGTCACAATGTTGTCCAACGTGACCATTTAGGTCGCCTGCAATAATTATATAGTCACTGTCGGTTATTTGGGAGGTAGTGAGTATCAGTGTCTCATAGAATCTGTCTTTTATAGTGCTGGGCAGTCCGGATTAGGGTGCGTACGCAGATATTACTGTCACCGTAGTTCTATTGAGGACAAGTCTTATTTTAATTATTCTGTCGTTCACTCTATTTACGTCTATTATCTTATCTGCCCACGGTGGATTGGCAGTATTGGTAGAGGGTCGGACGCCATGCTTTCCAGCATAGTTACGTCCCTTTACGATCTGAGTTCAAATCCCGCCGAGATTGACTTTGCCTTTCATCCTTACGGGGTCGATAAAATAAAGTACCAGTAAGACACTGGGTAATTGCTGGCCTTGTGCCTAAAGTAGAAACAATTATCTTATCTGCTCACTTTTCTGCTACCATGAATCCTACTCCACCCAGCCCATTGTCATTTCCCACCCAGAAAAGCTTATAGCATCGTTTTTTACCCACAATGAATCTAGCAGACCCACCCCTCCACCTGGTCTCTTGAATACAACAAACATCGACCTCCTTACGTTCAAGCATTTCTACAACCTCGTTAGAGCGACCCTTTAAGGTGCCTACATTCATGGTACCAACTCTGAAGTTTTGGATTGCGTTTGGAGGTTGGGAGCGGTGGGGAGCGGGTGGAGATGGGGTTATGTTAGCCATCTGCGGCCGAAACAAAGAGGAATGCTCGCATTCTCGTCCACGAGGTGAATTTGTCTTTATCTTTGGCATTGTCACTGAGCGTCCAGATTTTTCTCTCTTCAACTCTCCAGAATTCCGTAGTCCCTCCATCCGTCATATCGAAGGCGACCAGGTAAGCGATAGTATAGGCCTCTGGCTTATGATTGGTCCACGTAATAATAATGGTGGTGCGTGGGGGCGGGCGGGAGGGGTGTTGTATATATATTTCAGTGATACCCATTATTCAACAACTATGATCTCATCAGACAGCTAGAACTTGAACAAAAAAAACAGAAAAACATAATGATGGAACAAAGTTTACCTCTTCTATTTCAATCTTTTGATATGCCCAATCCCAAAGGATGGTGTTGCTTTCTCAAAGAACTGGTGGCATATCTTTGAGAAAACAACACCATACTTCGGTATTGGGCATATCAAAGGATTGTTCCAACATTATGTTTTTCTGTTTTTTATGTTCAAGTTCTAGCTGTCTGATGAGGTCATAGCTGTTGAATAATGGGTATCACCGAAATATATATAACAGCGAATATGAATAAACAAAACTATTTTTAACCTGTTGACTTACACTTCTTGTTTATATATATATATATATATATATATATATATAAATGTAATCTGAGTTTTTCGAATATTAATAATAATATTCAATTCGTTATGCAAACACCCTCTTTTTTTATGTTCTGTTTACATGCCAACACAAGAGCAAGAATGAGGGGCTCATTCTACTGACATGGCTTTAAAAAAGAGGCTGTTTGCATAATTGCAAACGAAATGAATATTATTATTAATATTCAAAAAACTTAGATTACATTTATTGTATTCAGCCATGTAGAACGATAATTTTGTTTTTATTATATATATATATATATATATATATATACATCATCATCATCACTGTTTTACGTCCGTTCTTCCACGCTAGCATGGGTTAGACGGGTTGTCCTGTTGTGGGCAGTGTCTGGTCGGCTGACCATGCCTTGTTCATACAGGAACTGATTTGGCTTGATTTCTACAGCTGGATGCTCTTCCTAACACCAACCTCATTTACAGTGAGTGCTCGCTGCTTTTCCGTGGCGCCTACACGTCCACTTTACAGTGTGGGCTGGGTGCTTTTTTGCCGTGGCACCTCCACGACCACCTTGCAGTGGCGGGTGTGGGGGCATATTGTCTATATGCTTCAGCTTGTACCCATGGGAGGTCGGGTACTCTGTATTACTGCGTGACGCCAGAGGTCACGGTCGTGTGTCATTGCCTTTGAGAGGTGTAATTTGATAAGGTCGGCTTTTATCACCTCATCCCAGGTCATCTTGGGTCTCCCCACTCCGCGGTTTCCATCGACTTCTAGTGCTCTGCACCTTTTTATGCAGCTGTCATCCTTCATACGCATCACATGTCCACACCAGCGCAACCGCCTCTCCTGCACACATCATTTGATTCCTCTTATGCTCAGTCTCTCTCTCAATTCATTTATGCTTTGTCGTTCGCGTATATTACTGTTACACATCCATCGGAGCATGCAGGCTTCGTTTCTCTCTAATCTACGTAAGTCTTCCACCTTCAGCGCCCAGGTCTCACTACCATGCAACATCGCTGTTCGGATACACGCATCATACAGTCTGCCTTTCATTTTGAGGGAGAAGCCTTTTGCAGCTAGCAGTGGTAGTAGTTCCCTAAACTTCTTCCATCCCGTTCTTGTACT
>OZ024741.1:27183383-27242255 GCA_964016885.1 Eledone cirrhosa
GAGGTTTTGATGTTGTTCTTTGATAGATGATGACAATTATAATTATAATTATAATGATGATGATGTTGATAATGTGATATTATAATAGATCCAAGTGGTACAATCTGGGTTATGGAGTAGATAAGATGGAATTAAGCTGGTCTAAAGTTCTCAAATTTATACGCCGATTTATGTCGGCAAAAAATAGTTTTTTCAATTTTACTGTTAAGAAGGATTTTGTTGTAATTTAAAATTTGGAAAAGCTCCATTTTATAATAAAAAAGAAATAGGATTTCGCTTCAAGTATAGCTTTATACAATAATAATATGCAAATGAGATTAATCACCTCATTTAC
The DNA here is from genome assembly GCA_964016885.1 of Eledone cirrhosa. NCBI lineage: Eukaryota > Metazoa > Mollusca > Cephalopoda > Octopoda > Eledonidae > Eledone > Eledone cirrhosa. Next base: position 27,183,718 of record OZ024741.1, read on the forward strand.
ACAGACGAGAAAACTATATATTCTCGCCTGTCTTCTAGTCCAGTAGTCGCAAGCGGTGGGAGGGACCGTCCTGACGAAGGCCAGCTAAGCCTGAAATGCATAGCCAGTTGTCCCCCTTGCTTCTGCTAGACATCACCAGAGGGCGTTAGCCCCCCCCCCCCCGTGTTTGCATAGCTACGGCTTCCTAAAACCGTATTTCTTTGGAGATACGAAATGCTATTTCTTTTTCATATATATATATATAAATATATATCATCATCATCGTCGTCATCATTGTTTTTATGTCTGTTTCTCTACACTTGCATGGGTATGACGGGTCCTTTTTCAGCACAATGTCTCTCCACTCACTGCGTTCCTTCATCATCTCTGTGAGTCACAGCAACTTGTGGTCAGCTCTCACCACCTCTGTCCAGGTCTTTCTTGATCTACTCCCACTGCAGCTTCTTTCCACTCAGATATCCTGGCACTTCTTCAACCGGCAATTATCATCCAGTCCCACCCTTGCAAGCAGGGAAAAAGCGGATGTAAAATGAAATGATGAATGATGATGTTCATCATCATCATCATCCTCATCATCATCGTTTAACGTCCATCTTCCACACTAGCATGGGTTAGACGGTTTTGCTCCATTTGATGCGGGAATGGTTGGGAGACCATGTCTCGCTCGCACGGAAGCGTCTCTGGCAGGTTTTTTTTTACAGCTGGATGCCCTCCCTAACACCAACCACATTTACAATGTGGACTGTGAGCCCCTTCCCCGTGTCTCCTACACGGCCACCTTACAATGTGGACTGTTGTGTCATTGACACAGTGGACGGAACGGGTAAGGGAGGCTGGGGTAGGGTGTGGGTGTGGAGTGTACATTGGGTTAAGAGGTGCTTACTGACTAGGTTTGTATGCAATGGCAGTCGGGTCTTCTGTACAACCATATATATATATATGCCCCCTCCCCCCGCTGCAAAGTGGTCGTGGAGGTGCCACGGCATAAAAGCACCCAGCCTACACTGTAAAGTGGACGTGTAGGCACCACAGCAAAAAAAGCACCCAGCAATCACTGTAAATGAGGTTGGTGTTAGGAAGGGCATCCAGCTGTAAAAATCAAGCCAGAAGCGGTTCCCGTATGAGCAAGACAAGGTCAGCCGACCGGACACTGCCCACAACAGGACAGCCCGTCTAACCCATGCTAACGTGGAAGAACGGACATAAAATGGTGATGATGATGATATATATATATATATATATATATACATCATTGTCAACTGCTACAAAGGTAAAGGTGATGCACTAGATAGAGGAAACTATAGAGGTATAAAGCTGATGGACCAGGTCATGAAAGTAATAGAAAGAGTTATAGCACAGTTGATTAGGGACCGGGTGAAACTAGATGAGATGCAATTTGGGTTTGTGCCAGGAAGAGGCACCACTGATGCCCTCTTCCTTGTGAGGCAGTTTCAGGAAAAGTACCTAGCTAAAAGTAAGCCACTCTACCTGGCATTCGTCGATCTCGAGAAAGCCTTTGACAGAGTTCTCCATGCTATAATCTGGTGGGCTCTTAGAAAACTAGGAGTAGATGAATGGCTTGTGAAAGCGGTACAAGCCATGTATAGGGGAGCAGTCAGCAAAGTTAGGATTAGCAATGAGTATAGCAAGGAATTTAGCGTACAGGTTGGTGTCCACCAGGGCTCTGTTCTTAGCCCTCTCCTGTTCATCATAGTCCTGCAGGCAATAACGGAGGAGTTTAAGACCGGATGCCCATGGGAACTCCTGTATGCAGACGACCTCGCACTTATAGCTGAATCTATGGTAGAACTAGAGAAGAAATTCCAAGCAGGGACTAGAAAGAAAGGGTCTCAAAGTCAACCTGACAAAGACTAAGGACCTTGTAAGTAGACGAGAAAACAGAACCCAGATTCCCTCAGGGAAATGGCCTTGCTCAGTATGTAGGAAAGGTGTAGGTAGGAACTCCATCCTCTGCCCCAAATGCAAACAATAGGTACACAAGAGATGTAGCGGGATCTCCAGAAGCTTAACTAAGAATGTAGGCTTCACATGTAGCAGCTGTGATGGGACAACAAGCAGCGAACAGCCACAGGAAACAAGTACAACCAAACTCTGGGAGGGCTCTGTAGAAACAGTAGACAGCTTCTGCTACCTAGGTGACCGAATTAGCAGTGGGGGTGGGTGTTCGGAAAGTACAATAACTAGGGTAAGAACGGGATGGAAGAAGTTCAGGGAGCTACTGCCACTGCTAGCTGCAAAAGGCTTTTCCTTCAAAATGAAAGGCAGACTGTATGATGCGTGTATCTGAACAGCGATGTTGCATGGTAGCGAGATTAGCTTTATTAACGCTCTCCCCTGTTACCTTTTCTATCTATCTGTCCATCTATCTTCTTTTTGCTCTCTCTTTCTCTCCCCTCTCTCTCTCTCTCTTTCACTTTCTATCTCTGTTTCTCTCTGTCTTTCCCTCTTTTCTTTCTCTCTCTCTCTCTCTGTATATATATATATCATCATCATCATCATTTTGCGTCCATTTTCCCCACTAGCATGGGTTAGATGGGTTGTCCCATTAGAGGCAAGTCAGGTCAGGTGACCCTGTCTTGCTCATATAGAACTGTTTCTGGCTAGGTTTCTATGGCTGGATACTTTTTGTTGTGACCCCTACATGACCACTTTACAGTGTGTGTATGTGTGCATATATATGTATGTGTGTGTGTGTGTGTATATATATATATATATATATATATATATATATAACACCGCCCCTTTCAATGTAAAGTTATTTTGGTCCCACAACATCCAGGCCGAAACAAATGAGATCGTGTAGGTGTCACGACAAAAAACACACAGTCCACGCTGTAAATGTGGCCGTGTAGGCAACACGGTAAAAACCTCCCAGCCCCACACTGTAAATGTGGTTGGTGTTAGGAAGGGCATCCAGCTGTAGAAAACCCGCCAGACAGTCCACGCTGTAATGTGGCCGTGTAGGCAACACGGTAAAAACCTCCCAGCCCCACACTGTAAATGTGGTTGGTGTTAGGAAGGGCATCCAACTGTAGAAAACCCGCCAGACAGTCCTATGCGAGCAAGACAACCACTCTTGCCTCAAGTGGGAAAACCCCCGTCCAAACCCATGCAAGCGTGGAACACGGACGCTAAACCTGATGATGATGATGATGATGATGATATATATATATATATATATATATATATATATAGGCATGTGGCTTAGTGGTTAGAAAATTGGATTTGGAATCGGGAGATTGTGAGTTCAGTTCTAAGACCAGCTGATGTGTTATGTCCTTGAGCAAGACACAGGATTTGTAACCAGTAGATAATACCAGCAATGGAGAGACCAATGGAAATATTATTTCCTTGGTCTGATACCCTTTCTGGCATCAACCCTTTTAGGACATGCTGGGACATTGTGTACCTCTTCTAAACCAGATGTACACACCTACATATATGACTTTGTGTGTGTGTGTGTATGTATATGAATATATATATATATACATATATATATTCTCAGTGCTTCAAAAAGACCAACATTCAACTGCGTGCTTTATAAATATAAATATATATATATATATAATATCATCTTCATCATCATCATCATTTTACGTCCACTTTTCCCTGCTTGCAAGGGTTGGACAGGTCCTATTCAGCACAGCATCTCTCCACTTGTCACGGCCCTTCGTCATCTCGGTGAGTTTCATCGATCTGAGGTCTGCTCTCACTACCTTCGCCCATGGTTTTCATAGTCTACCTCTACTGCGTCTTCCTTCTACTGGGATTTCTTGGCACTTCTTTACCCAGCGGTCATCCTCGATGCGCATCACATATCCATACTATCTCAGCCTTCTCACCTACACACCACAACTTATCCCTCTTATACGCAGTTTCTGTCTCAACTCGTCTATGTTTGGTCATTCCATATACTGTTGATATATATATATATTTATAAAGCACGCAGTCAAATGTTCATCTTTTTGAAGCACTGAAAATATACATTAGTATATAAGTATAAAGTGCTCAAGCACATCTGGAAGATATGGGGTTCAATTCCTCATAACGGCCAATGGCAACTTCTTTTTCCATCAAGTTGTGGTCATTTTATATTAACAATGAAGATCAGACACAAACTTTTGCAATGATTCAATGCATATATATATATATATATGTATGTAAAAGGTAAAGGAAATAACAACACAATCGGTACAGTATATGGAAGGGATATATTAGGTTAATGCTTGATATAGCAGGAAGAGGAACTTAATGTTTCGGACGCTAGTCCTTCATCAGAAGAAAGAATGAGAAATAAGATAGATTGAGGGGACGGGTGGGTTGAAAGACAAAATGTGAAGAGAGCTCAATAAGGATTATAAATGTGGTTGGTGTTAGGAAGGGCATCTGGCTGTAAAAAAAACCTGCCAGAGACGCCACCGTGCAAGCAAGACATGGTATCGCGACCATTCCTGCATCAAATGAAACAAAACCATCTAACCCATGCTAGCGTGGAAGATGAACGTTAAACGATCATGATGATGATCATATATATATATATATATATATATAAATATAAACCTGTAGAGCAAATATTTATTATTAGTACAGATTAAAGTTTAAGCAAAGAATTTTTGCTTTCACCCTATTATGGGATCTTCTGAAACTGAGAGTGGAAAAACTCTTTCTGTCTTGTAGTGATGTCCTGATGCTGATAAAAAATAGATAAAAACTGACTCATATATATGTGTGTGTCTGTAATTTATATATATGTGTGTGTCTGTAATTTATATATATGTGTGTGTCTGTAATTTATATATATATGTGTGTCTGTAATTTATATATATGTGTGTGTCTGTAATTTATATATATGTGTGTGTGTCTGTAATTTATATATATGTGTGTGTGTCTGTAATTTATATATATGTGTGTGTGTCTGTAATTTATATATATGTGTGTGTCTGTAATTTATATATATGTGTGTGTGTCTGTAATTTATATATATGTGTGTGTCTGTAATTTATATATATGTGTGTGTGGCTGTAATTTATATATATGTGTGTGTCTGTAATTTATATATATGTGTGTGTCTGTAATTTATATATATATGTGTGTCTGTAATTTATATATATGTGTGTGTCTGTAATTTATATATATGTGTGTGTGTCTGTAATTTATATATATGTGTGTGTGTCTGTAATTTATATATATGTGTGTGTGTCTGTAATTTATATATATGTGTGTGTCTGTAATTTATATATATGTGTGTGTGTCTGTAATTTATATATATGTGTGTGTCTGTAATTTATATATATGTGTGTGTGGCTGTAATTTATATATATGTGTGTGTCTGTAATTTATATATATGTGTGTGTCTGTAATTTATATATATGTGTGTGTCTGTAATTTATATATATATGTGTGTCTGTAATTTATATATATGTGTGTGTGTCTGTAATTTATATATATGTGTGTGTGTCTGTAATTTATATATATGTGTGTGTCTGTAATTTATATATATGTGTGTGTCTGTAATTTATATATATGTGTGTGTGTCTGTAATTTATATATATATGTGTGTCTGTAATTTATATATATGTGTGCGTGTCTGTAATTTATATATATGTGTGTGTCTGTAATTTATATATATGTGTGTGTGTCTGTAATTTATATATATGTGTGTGTGTCTGTAATTTATATATATGTGTGTGTCTGTAATTTATATATATGTGTGTGTCTGTAATTTATATATATGTGTGTCTGTAATTTATATATATGTGTGTGTCTGTAATTTATATATATGTGTGTGTCTGTAATTTATATATATGTGTGTGTCTGTAATTTATATATATGTGTGTGTCTGTAATTTATATATATGTGTGTGTCTGTAATTTATATATATGTGTGTGTGTCTGTAATTTATATATATGTGTGTGTCTGTAATTTATATATATGTGTGTGTGTCTGTAATTTATATATATGTGTGTGTCTGTAATTTATATATATGTGTGTGTCTGTAATTTATATATGTGTGTGTGTCTGTAATTTATATATATATATATATGTGTGTGTCTGTAATTTATATATATATATGTGTGTCTGTAATTTATATATATATGTGTGTGTCTGTAATTTATATATATATGTGTGTGTCTGTAATTTATATATATGTGTGTGTCTGTAATTTATATATATGTGTGTGTCTGTAATTTATATATATATGTGTGTGTCTGTAATTTATATATATATGTGTGTGTGTCTGTAATTTATATATATGTGTGTGTGTCTGTAATTTATATATATGTGTGTGTGTCTGTAATATATATATATGTGTGTGTCTGTAATTTATATATATGTGTGTGTCTGTAATTTATATATATGTGTGTGTCTGTAATTTATATATATATGTGTGTGTCTGTAATTTATATATATATATGTGTGTGTCTGTAATTTATATATATGTGTGTGTGTCTGTAATTTATATATATGTGTGTGTGTCTGTAATTTATATATATGTGTGTGTCTGTAATTTATATATATATTTGTGTGTCTGTAATTTATATATATGTGTGTGTCTGTAATTTATATATATGTGTGTGTCTGTAATTTATATATATGTGTGTGTCTGTAATTTATATATATATATGTGTGTCTGTAATTTATATACATGTGTGTGTCTGTAATTTATATATATGTGGTACATGGCTTAGTGGTTAGAGCATTGGCCTTGCAATCGAAAGATTGTGAGTTCAATTCTCAGACCAGGTGATGTGTTGTTTCCTTGAGCAAGGCACTTTATTTCACATTGCTCCAGTTTACTCAGCTGTAGAAATGAGATGATAGGGACTGGGGTCCCTATTATTCCACTGCAAAGTGGTCGTGGAGGTGCCACGGCAAAAAAGCACCCAGCACTCACTGTAAATGAGGTTGGTGTTAGGAAGGGCATCCAGCTGTAGAAATCAAGCCAGCATCAGTTCCCGTCCCACCCTTGCAAGCAGGGAAAAAGTGGACGTAAAATGAAATGATGATGAATGATGATGTGTGTGTCTGTAATTTATATATATATGTGTGTGTCTGTAATTTATATATATGTGTGTGTCTGTAATTTATATATATGTGTGTGTCTGTAATTTATATATATATGTGTGTGTCTGTAATTTATATATATATATATGTGTGTGTCTGTAATTTATATATATGTGTGTGTGTCTGTAATTTATATATATATGTGTGTGTCTGTAATTTATATATATGTGTGTGTCTGTAATTTATATATATGTGTGTGTCTGTAATTTATATATATATATGTGTCTGTAATTTATATATATATATGTGTGTCTGTAATTTATATATATGTGTGTGTCTGTAATTTATATATATGTGTATGTCTGTAATTTATATATATATGTGTGTGTCTGTAATTTATATATATGTGTGTGTCTGTAATTTATGTATATATATGTGTGTGTCTGTAATTTATATATATGTGTGTGTCTGTAATTTATATATATATATATGTGTGTGTGTCTGTAATATATATATATATGTGTGTGCGTCTGTAATTTATATATATGTGTGTGTGTCTGTAATTTATATATATATATATATGTGTGTGTCTGTAATTTATATATATATGTGTGTATCTGTAATTTATATATATATATATATGTGTGTGTCTGTAATTTATATATATGTGTGTGTCTGTAATTTATATATATATATGTGTGTCTGTAATTTATATATATATGTGTGTGTCTGTAATATATATATATGTGTGTGTCTGTAATATATATATATGTGTGTGTCTGTAATTTATATATATGTGTGTGTCTGTAATTTATATATATGTGTGTGTCTGTAATTTATATATATATATGTGTGTCTGTAATTTATATATATATGTGTGTGTCTGTAATATATATATATGTGTGTGTCTGTAATATATATATATGTGTGTGTCTGTAATTTATATATATGTGTGTGTCTGTAATTTATATATATGTGTGTGTCTGTAATTTATATATATATATGTGTGTCTGTAATTTATATATATTGCCAAAGTTAAAGTCAAATTCACCTCGTGGACGAGAATGCGAGCACTCCTCTTTGTTTCGTCCGCGGATGGCTAACATAACCCTATCTCCTCCCGCCCGCCACCACCCCCACCCTCCAAACGCAACCCAAAACTTCAGAGTTGGTACCATAAATGTAGGCACCCTAAAGGGTCGCGCTAACGAGGTTGTAGAAATGCTTGAACGTAAGGAGGTCGATGTTTGTTGTATTCAAGAGACCAGGTGGAGGGGTGGGTCTGCTAAATTCATTGAGGGTAAAAAACGATGTTATAAGCTTTTCTGGGTGGGAAACGACGATGGGCTGGGTGGAGTAGGAATCATGGTAGCAGAAAAGTGGGCAGATAAGATAATAGACGTAAATAGAGTGAACGACAGAATAATTAAAATAAGACTTGTCCTCAATAGAACTACGGTGACAGTAATATCTGCGTACGCACCCCAATCCGGACTGCCCGGCACTATAAAAGACAGATTCTATGAGACACTGTTGCTAACTACCTCCCAAATATCTGACAGTGACTATATAATTATTGCAGGCGACCTAAATGGTCACGTTGGACAACATTGTGACGGCTATGACGAAATCCATGGAGGCTATGGGTTTGGTACTAGAAATGAGGAAGGCTCCAGAATTCTGGAATACTGTGATGCAAATAACCTAACTATCTGTAACACTAACTTCAAAAAACGTGACAATCACCTGATTACCTATAGATCCGGGGAACACACAAGCCAGGTAGATTATATCCTTACCAGAAGACGTGACAGAGTGTCTGTTGTAAACACTAAATCCCTCCCCCATGAAGAATGCACCTCCCAACATAGACTGATAATTAGCGACCTCATAGTCAGGACGAGACGCACCCGACAGCAGAAGAGGACTATCCTCAGGAGGAAAATATGGAAACTAAAGGACCCCACAGCCAGAAATAAATTTCAAAGCATATTACTTGATGCTTTCGACAGTAAGGAAGAGCATCTAGAATCGGACAATATAGAGGGACAGTGGAAATTTCTGAAAGCAAACCTGCTGTTGGCGACAGACGAAGTCTGTGGCTGGAGCAGGCCTGTAGGCAGGAGGAGAGTAACATGGTGGTGGAACAATAGGGTGGAGGGGTCAATTAAGGCCAAAAAGCAGGCTTGGAAAGTATGGCGGGATGGGGGAAGTAGAGTAGACTATCAAGTGGCCAGGAGGGAAGCTAGGAGAGAAGTGTACTTAGCAAGAAGGGAAGCTGAGGAAAGAAAGTTCAAGCATGTTCTACAACGCGATGACCAAAAACGTGAGGTGTTCAGGATTGCCAGGCAATGCGTCAAGGAAAACCGTGATATTGTCGGGGAGAAGTGTGTACTTAACGATGATGGCATACTTGCCATCACCGACACTGATAAGAAGGTAGCTTGGAAGTGTCACTATGAAAGGCTACTAAATGAGGAGAATAAATGGGAGAAAGACAGTCTCCCCCTTATCGACCCGATAGAGGGACCAGCAGTGTTAGTCGAGGGGAGTATAATAAGTAAGGCAATCAAGGATATGAAGACTGGTAAGGCGGCTGGGCCTTCGGAAATAGTTGCTGAGATGCTGAAGGCATCTGGCACGGTGGGACACACCATGGTCACCCGCATAGTTAACCAAGTCGTACAGAATGGGGTTGTTCCGAAGGACTGGCATAGCAGCATCATCGTTAACTGTTATAAGGGTAAAGGAGACGCCCTAGATAGGAGTAACTATAGAGGCATTAAATTAATCGACCAGGTCATGAAGGTCACGGAAAAAGTAATAGCGCAACTAATCAGAGAGAGAATTGATCTAGATGAAATGCAGTTCGGGTTTGTGTCAGGCAAAAGCACCACAGACGCTCTTTTCATAGTACGACAACTACAGGAGAAGTACCTAGCTAAAGGTAAACCCCTCTACTTAGCTTTTGTCGACCTGGAGAAAGCCTTCGACAGAGTCCCCCGCTCCATTATCTGGTGGGCTCTTAGAAAACTAGGCGTTGACGAATGGCTTGTGAGGGCTATACAAGCCATGTATAAAGAAACAGTCAGCAAGGTTAGAATTAACAACGAATATAGTGAAGAGTTTAGCGTAAAAGTTGGCGTCCATCAGGGCTCTGTTCTCAGCCCCCTACTATTTATTATTGCCCTTCAGGCTATAACAGAGGAGTTCAAGACAGGCTGCCCATGGGAACTCCTATACGCAGACGACCTGACACTCATAGCGGAATCAATGGCCGAGCTAGAGAAGAAATTCCAAACATGGAAGCACGGCCTAGAGTCAAAAGGACTTAAAATTAACCTGGCTAAGACCAAAGTTCTAGTTTGTAGGAAAGAAAACAAGGCGGCGGTCCCTTCTGGGAAATGGTCGTGCTCGGTATGTAGGAAAGGCGTAGGTAGAAACTCCATCTTATGTCCTAAATGCAAAGTATGGGTGCATAAAAGATGTAGTGGGATCACAGGTAAGCTAACTAAGAACATAGACTTTACATGTGGCCGGTGTTCTGGTGCAATAAGTAGCAGCAAGTGCCCACAAAATACTAGCTCTTTCAATTGCGCAGAGGGTTCTATAGAAATAGTGGACAGCTTCCGTTACCTGGGCGATAAAATCAGCAGTGGGGGAGGGTGCTCTGAAAGTACTGTAGCTAGAGTCAGAACTGGTTGGAAAAAGTTCAGAGAGCTTATACCACTATTAGCTGCTAAAGGGTTCTCCCTAAAAATGAAAGGCAGGTTGTACGATGCCTGCATACGAACAGCAATGTTGCATGGTAGTGAGACCTGGGCATTGTGTGCAGAGGATATACGCAGACTAGAGAGGAACGAAGCTTGCATGCTCCGCTGGATGTGTAACAGTAATATACGTGAACGGCAAAGCATAAACGAACTAAGGAAAAAATTAGAGATAAGAGGGATCAGATGTTGTTTACTCGAGAGAAGGCTGCGTTGGTATGGACACGTGATGCGCATGAAAGTCGATAGCTGTATTACAAAGTGCAGGGCAATAAAGATAGACGGTAGCCACGGAATAGGCAGACCTAGAAAAACATGGGATGAGCTGATAAACTCCGACCTCACACACTTACACCTTTCCAAGACAATGTCACTGGACCGTGACCTTTGGCGGTACTCAGTAACAGAGAAGACCCGCCTTGCCAGTAGGCATCTCTAACAAAATACACCCCTCCCGCCGCCACCCCCACCCCATCCACACCACCCCGTTCTATGTAAAGTTATGTTGGTGCCGCGCCATCCAGGCCGAAACAAATGAGATCGTGTAGGTGTCACGACAAAAAAACACACAGTCCACGCTGTAATGTGGCCGTGTAGGCAACACGGTAAAAACCTCCCAGACCCACACTGTAAATGTGGTTGGTGTTAGGAAGGGCATCCAACTGTAGAAAACCTGCCAGACAGTCCTATGCGAGCAAGACAATCACTCTTGCCTCAAGTGGGACTACCCCCGTCCAAACCCATGCAAGCGTGGAACACGGACGTTAAACGTTGATGATGATGATGATGATGATGTGTGTGTGTCTGTAATATATATATATGTGTGTGTCTGTAATATATATATATGTGTGTGTCTGTAATATATATGTGTGTGTCTGTAATATATATATATGTGTGTGTCTGTAATTTATATATATATATATGTGTGTGTGTCTGTAATATATATATATATGTGTGTGTCTGTAATTTATATATATATGTGTGTGTCTGTAATTTATATATATATATATGTGTGTGTGTCTGTAAACACAGACATTGAGAGACCCAAGGAATAGGAACATTAAATTATTCAGGAAGCAACCAAACTCTACAATAAACACATAACTGTACTGATGCAGTACAGGGTTAACAGCGACTGCATAAATATGTATATACACTGTTTCTTATATGCACATTACCACAGACTGGAGAGTGGTGTAGAAGACTATATACACATTACCACAAACTGGAGAGTGGAGTAACATTTTATATACACATTACCACAAACTGGAGAGTGGAGTAACATTTTATATACACATTACCACAAACTGGAGAGTGGTGTAACATTTTATATACACATTACCACAAACTGGAGAGTGGAGTAACATTTTATATACACATTACCACAAACTGGAGAGTGGAGTAACATTTTATATACACATTACCACAAACTGGAGAGTGGAGTAACATTTTATATACACATTACCACAAACTGGAGAGTGGTGTAACATTTTATATACACATTACCACAAACTGGAGAGTGGAGTAACATTTTATATACACATTACCACAAACTGGAGAGTGGAGTAACATTTTATATACACATTACCACAAACTGGAGAGTGGTGTAACATTTTATATACACATTACCACAAACTGGAGAGTGGAGTAACATTTTATATACACATTACCACAAACTGGAGAGTGGAGTAACATTTTATATACACATTACCACAAACTGGAGAGTGGTGTAACATTTTATATACACATTACCACAAACTGGAGAGTGGAGTAACATTTTATATACACATTACCACAAACTGGAGAGTGGAGTAACATTTTATATACACATTACCACAAACTGGAGAGTGGTGTAACATTTTATATACACATTACCACAAACTGGAGAGTGGAGTAACATTTTATATACACATTACCACAAACTGGAGAGTGGTGTAACATTTTATATACACATTACCACAAACTGGAGAGTGGAGTAACATTTTATATACACATTACCACAAACTGGAGAGTGGAGTAACATTTTATATACACATTACCACAAACTGGAGAGTGGTGTAACATTTTATATACACATTACCACAAACTGGAGAGTGGAGTAACATTTTATATACACATTACCACAAACTGGAGAGTGGTGTAACATTTTATATACACATTACCACAGCCTGGAGAGTGGTGCAGCATACAACATGCACATTACCACAGAGTGGAGAGTGGTGCAGCATCCTATCTGCACATAACCAAATACTGCAGAGTGGTGCAGCATTTTACATGCACATTACCAAAGACTGGAGAGTGGTGCAGCATCCTTCCTATGCATTACCAATGACTGGAGAGTGGTAATGAAATGATGAAAATGATAGAAAAACTACGAATCCCAGCAACAGTATATATTGTACTATAGTAGTAGCAGCAGCAGAGGCAATCGCAGTAGTAGTAGTACTAGTAGTAGTAGTAGTGGCAGTAGTAGTAGTACTAGTAGTAGTAGTAGTGGCAGTAGTAGTGGCAGTAGTAGTAGTGGTAGTAGCAGTAGTAACAGCAGTAGCAGTAGTAGTAGCAGCAGCAGCAGCAGCAGTAGTAGTAGTAGTAGTCGTAGTAGCCTCAGTAGTAGCAACAGCAGCAGCTGCAGTAGAAACAACAGCAGCAGTAGTAACAACAACAACAACAACAGCAGCAGTAGTAACAACAACAACAACAACAACAGCAGCAGTAGTAACAACAACAACAGCAGCAGCAGTAGTAACAACAACAACAACAGCAGCAGTAGTAACAACAACAACAACAGCTGCAGTAACAACAACAACAGCAGCAGTAGTAATAACAACAACAACAACAGCTGCATTAACAACAACAACAACAGCAGCAGTAGTAACAACAACAGCAGCAGCAGTAGTAACAACAAAAACAACAGCAGCAGCAGTAGTAACAACAACAACAACAACAACAGCTGCAGTAACAACAACAACAGCAGCAGTAGTAACAACAACAACGACAACAGCAGCAGTAGTAACAACAGCAGCAGCAGTAGTAACAACAACAACAACAGCAGCAGCAGTAGTAACAAAAGCAATAGTAACAACAGCAGCACTAGTAACAACAACAACAGCAGCAGTAGTAACAACAACAACAGCAGCAGCAGTAGTAACAACAACAACAACAGTAGCAGTTTCTGCTAGAAATAGCAGAGAATTTCCCTCAAACTACATGTTAATGTAGTCCAGAATATAAACTAACGAAGAGATGGCCATGGATGGCACTTGTTTGATCATATGTCTACTGACAGAGCTGACAGGTGGCTTAACAACAACTATATAGCAATTACAGCAACAACTATATAGCAATTACAGCAATAACTATATAGCAATTACAACAACTATATAGCAATTACAACAATAACTATATAGCAATTACAACAACAACATAGTGTTAGCTACAACAACTACACAGGTGTAGCTACAACAACAACTATACATTGGCAACAGCAGTTGTAGTTGTTTAGCCCTAGGTCACAGCTAACCTATTTAAGCGCAGTTGTTGTTTAGCCCTAGGCCAAATCTAACCTATTTAACCAGCAGTTGTTGTTTAGCCCTAGGCCAAATCTAACCTATTTAATCAGCAGTTGTTGTTGTTTAGCCCTAGGCCAAAGCTAACCTATTTGACCTATCATTAAAAGCTTTCCAGTCGTGTTGATCCAGACATTAGTGGAGTATGTCTACATCATCTAATGTGCCGTTTCTTTTTATTGTGAGAGAAAGATAGAGCTTGGACAAGTTGGGGAAGAAGCTGGGTTTAAGAGGAACCCGAGGTGGTGTGTAGGAGAGAAGACTGTGTTGGTATGACCGCTGGGTGAAGAAGTGCCAGGAAATCCCAGTGGAAGGAAGCCACAGTAGAGGTAGACTGAGGAAGACCTGGGCAGAGGTTGTGAGAGCTGACTTCAAATTGCTAAAACTCACAGAGGAGATGACGAAGGAACATAACATGTGGAGAGATGTTGTGCTGAGAAGGACCTGTCCAACACATGCAAGCGTGGAAAAACAGATATAAAAACAATGTTGATGCTGAGTAAGGTGTGATTTGAGGGATATCTGGCTTCTATTTCTAGCAGGTCTGCTATAGTAACAATAGTAGCTCTCACCTTTCAATTTGTAAAACAATAACATGTGATTTGAGGGAAATTTGACTGCTATTTCTAGCAGGTCTGCTATTACCTTCCAATTTGTAAGACGAGAGAGAATGACTTGAGGGAAATTTGACTGCTATTTCTTGCAGGTCTTCAATAGTAATAATAGTAGCTATCACCTTTCAATCGAGGGAAATTTGGCTGCTATTTCTAGCAGGTCTACAATAGTAATAATAGTAGCTATCACCTTTCAATCGAGGGAAATTTGGCTACTATTTCTAGCAGGTCTACAATAGTAATAATAGTAGCTATCACCTTTCAATCGAGGGAAATTTGACTGCTATTTCTAGTAGGTCTGCTATCACCTTCCAATTTGTAAGACAATAACGTGTAACTTGAAGGAAATTTGGCTGCTATTTCTAGCAGATCTGCTATCACCTCCCAATTTATAAGAAAATAAAATGTGACCTGAGGGAAATTTGGCTGCTATTTCTAACAGATCTGCAATAGTAGCTATCACCTTCCAATTTATAAGACAATAGAGTGTGACCTGAAGGATATCTGGCTGCTATTTCTAGCAGGTCTGCTACCACCTTCCAATTTATAAGACAATAAAGTGTGACTTGAAGGGAATTTGGCTGCTATTTCTAGTACGCCCATATTACAAAAATTGTGTAACATGGTCTGCATTATATGATGCATACCCCATACCCCCTTTTTAACAGTAGGGGTTTCATTTGAGTAATATTTAGCTACTATTTCTAGTAAGTAAAGTAACCTTATAGAGGGTCCCTTGTAACTGTAATAGCAACAGTGGCAATTGTAGTAGTAGTAGTAGTAGTAGTAGTAGTAGTAGTAGTGGCAGCAGCAGCAGTGGTGGTGGTGGTAGTAGTAGAAGTAATATTATTGAACTGTATGGGCCAGAAAAGAGAGGGGAGAGGGAGAAGGGGAGTGTGTGACCACCAGAACAGAAGCAAATCAAATTGAATGAAATACAAAACAATATATATACAAACATATACATATATATATATATATATATATATATATATATATATATATATATATATATACGTGTGTGTATGTATGTATATGTATATGTGTGTATATATATGTGTGTATATATAAAAAAAAAAGGGAATATTCACTGGACACCTAACACTATGATCACCACTACAACCACCACCACCACTACAACCACCACCACCACTACCACCACCACCACCAATACAACCACCATCACCACTACCACCACCACCACCACCACCATCACCACTACAACCACCACCACCACCACCAATACAACCACCACCACCACCACCACTACAACCACCACCACCACCACCAATACAACCACCACCACCATCACCACTACCACCACCACCACCACCACCACCACCAATACAACCACCACCACCACCACCATCACCACTACAACCACCACCACCACCACCACCACCAATACAACCACCACCACCATCACCACTACCACCACCACCACCACCACCACCAATATAACCACCACCACCACCATCACCACTACAACCACCACCACCACCACCACCACCAATACAACCACCACCACCATCACCACTACCACCACCACCACCAATATAACCACCACCACCATCACCACTACCACCACCACCACCACCAATACAACCACCACCACCATCACCACTACCACCACCACCACCACCAATATAACCACCACCACCACCACCAATACAACCACCACCACCACCACTACAACCACCACCACCACCACCACCAATACAACCACCACCACCACCACTACAACCACCACCACTACCACCACCACCACCACCACCACCACCACCACCAATACAACCACTACCAATACAACCACCACCACCATCACCACTACAACCACCACCACCACCAATACAACCACCACCACCACCACCACTACAACCACCACCACCACCACCAATACAACCACCACCATCACCACTACAACCACCACCACCACCACCACCACCACCACCACCACCACCAATACAACCACCACCACTACAACCACCACCACTACCACCACCACCACCACCACCACCAATACAACCACCACCACTACAACCACCACCACCACCACCAATACAACCACCACTACCACCACCACCACCACCACCACTACCACCACCAATACCACCACCACCACCACTTATACCACCATCAATATCACCACTACAACCACCACCACTACCACCACCACCACCACCACCACCAATACCACCACCACTTATACCACCATCAATATCACCACTACAACCACCACCACTACCACCACCACCACCACCACCACCACTACCACCACCACCACCACCAATACCACCACTTATACCACCATCAATATCACCACTACAACCACCACCACTACCACCACCAACACCACCACCACTACAACCACCACCACTACCACCACCACCACTTATACCACCATCAATATCACCACTACAACCACCACCACTACCACCACCACCACCACCACCACCACTACCACCACCACCACCACCACCATCACCACTACCACCACTACCACCACCACCACCACCACCACCACCACCACCACCACCACCACTACCACCACTACCACCACCAACACCACTTTACTACAAGAAGCAACAACAGTAGGCTCTCATTCTGATTCGTTCTGCTCCCTACGTTCTCCTCTCTCTCTCTCTCTCTCTCTCTCTCTCTACCTGTCTCTCCCTCTCTCTCCATCTCTCACTCTCTCCCTCTGTCTCTCTCCTCTCTACCTGTCTCTCTCTCTCTCCATCTCTCCATCTCTCCCTCTGTCTCTCTCCTCTCTCCTCTTTCCCTGTCTTTCTCTCCCTGCCACTCTCTCACCCTCTGTCTCTTGCTCCTCCCTATCTCCCCTTTTGTTCTCTCTCTCTCTTTCTCTCCACCTCTTTCTTTTCCTTCTTCCTCTTTTCTCACTATGCCCCACCCCTCCACCATGCTACACGTGCACCCCCCCTTTGCACCGCTCTGCACCGCTCTGCTCCGCTCAGCTCTGTAGTGCACACAGCCACCATACGGAGTACACCGGCTGCAATTCTTACAACATATTTAGAATGACAGGTGGTTGTGGTTGTTGTCGTTGTTGTTGTTAGAATATATTATAATATAAGCAGCTATTGCAGCCTCTCTTTGCCTTCTTCTTCTTCTTCTTCTTCTTCTTCTTCTTCTTCTTCTTCTTTCTAACATACCTTCTGTTTAACTAAACACTCTTGAATTCATAATTAGCCTCCTTAATATATATATATATATACATACCTACATACATAGATATACATATATATATATATATATATATATATATATATATATATATATACATACCTACCTACATACATATATATATATATTATATATATACACACTATATATATATATATATATATATATATATATATATATTTATATACATACATACATATTTATATATATATATACACTCATACATACCTACATACATCTATACAATTATATATATATATATATATATATATATATATATACCATGCTAAGTCAAACCACTATTTTGGGGGTGTTTCTGGGATAGTGTCCTTCTTTCATCTCCCTTTTTGTTGTCGTTGCCGCCCCACTCCCTCCCCTCCCTCTCTTATTGAGGTTTTCATGTAATCTTTACTTTTTTTTGTTCTTTAATTTAAACAAATTATTATTGTTATTGCTGTTATTGTTTTTGTTATTATTTATGTTAAAATAACAGGACAACAACAACATAAAAACAACAATCATAATTTATAATAATAATAATAATAATAATTTATAATAATATTAATAATGATAATGATAATAATGTGAAGCATTGTTAATAAGAGAGGAAGACAAATGTATTCCAACTCCACCCACAGTCATATATTTCAATAACATCAACATCAACAACATTGTCAACACCCAATATTATTATCATCATCACAAGTAACAATACCATCATCATCATCATCATCATCTCCAAAACAACCTTATATTATTTTTGTATATAAAGATATATATACACACGCAAATACATACATATATAGTTTTACATATATATCTATATCTATATCTATATATTTATACACACATACACATACATATATAAAACTATGTCTGTATATTTGCATATATAACATTTTACATATACAGACACACATATATACACGCACGCACATATATATATATATATACACACACACACATAAATATATATATATACACACACATATATGTGATTAAAAAGTCTGTGGTGACTTAAAACAGAGAAAGATAGATATATGGTTTTTGCCACTATTCAAATAAGATTCCAATAGAGTCTACTCTGTGGAGCAACTGTCAGCTGTGGCCTGTCTGTCTCTCTCTGTCTCGTGTCTGTGTTTTTACCAATGTGGCTGAAGACTATGCTTTTTGTTTATCTCTATCTCTCTCTTCTCTCTCTTCTCTCTCTCTTGTCGATCCAACAGAACTTGGCAAGTTGATGGGAAACCAGTAAAAAAAAAGGGGGTTGTTTGCTGCCACATTGGAACAAAAAAAAACAAAAAAAAAAAAAGAGCTGCACCACCACCGCCGCCACCACCACCACCACCGCTACCACCGCTAACACCACCATCACCTCCACCACCACCACCGGCGGCAGGCCAGCAAACAGACAGACCAGGGCAAATCAACTGACTGACCAACCAAGCAACCAATCAATCCCCCACCCCCCGTCCCCCGCCCCACCCTCACGGTAACTTCCTAGTCCAGTCCAGTATTTTTTTCCCTCACCCAGCCCCCCCAAACAACCACCACGTCACCCCATCCCTTACTCCTCCCTACCGGAGAACGGTTGGCAATGGATGTTGACTCAAATGACGGCACAACTACCGAGTCGCTCAATGGAGAAACAAAACCTGACCCGGCTAAACTGGCACAAAGCGCCATCATCAAGCAGGTAAGTCCACTTTCTTGTTCTTCTTCTTTTTGTAGGTTATTTCTTTTTATTCCTCTTCTTGGTGTTGTTGTTTGAAGTGTGTGAAGAGAAGGGGGTTGTCAACATGAAAATTATGTGGCAGATAGAGAGAGAGCGAGAAAGTAAGAGTATGCATGTGTGTGTGTGCCTATACATGTGTATATGTATGTAGGTATGTATATATATATATATATATATATGGTGTGTATATATATATAAACATATATATATATATATATATATATATATATATATATATATTATATATATATATATATTATATATATATAATATATATTATATATATATATATATATTATATATAGTAATAATAATAAAATTGAAGACTAAAATCCAGAGAGGGCTCGATAAGGAAAATATATATCAAATATATAAGAACCGAAGAGCAAATATATATATATATATATATATATATATATTTTATATATATATATATTATATATATATATACATATATTTATATATATATATATATATATATATATATATATATAAATATATGTATATATATATATAATGTATATATGAGTGTGTTTGTGTGTCTCTTTGGGTGGAATCACTGCACATCAGTCCTGCTACAAGAAATATTAAGAAGAAAGACCAGCACCAACATCAGCAGGAGTAGTATTGCACACAGCATGGTGCCATAGTAGTGCAAGTGCAAACGACTGAAACTGCAATAGAATTGGTGCAGCAGAAGCAACAACAACAAGTTATGCAAATCTCATTAAGAAATCTATGTTAATTATATGGAATGGTGGGATTCTGGTGACGATTACAATAGGAACGGTGTAGCAGACCTGAAGAATTTTCCGCCAGTGTCACAAGGGGAAGCAATTGTGCCACTGACAAAGACACACACTCACACGTGTACACACACACATGTACACACATACACTCAACTGTTGTGGAGAATTACTATCAGATGTCTGTCTTTAGTTTGTGTGTATAGCATCAATATTTCTTCCACTGCTTGGATATCCAGATATGTGTGTGTGTAAGAGAAAGAGAACAAGACAATATATATATATATATATATATATATATATATATATATATATATATATATATATATATAGAAAATAAGCTCTATGACTGTAGAGTCTATATTTATATATATCATCATCATCGTTTAACGTCTATCTTCCATGCTAGCATGGGTTAGACGAGAATTGTCCCATTTGAGACAAGATTGATCGGGTGACTGTATCTCGCTCGTGTAGGACTTTATCTATCTATCTCTCTCTCTCTATAATTATATATATATTCCCTCGTAGGGCCTGTATTTAATATGAAACTATGTATATTTACTCTACATTGTAATATGCATTCAATTCTTTCCTGGATAACTGATCTTCTAAGTCTTTACATTAACAGTATTATGTATATATGTCTAGATACACACAGACACACAGACACACATCATAACCCTTATCATCATGTAACGTCTGTTTTCCCTGCTAGCAAGGGTTGTATGGGTCATCTCAGACTAAGTCAGTACTCAAGCAGGACTACAGACCTCTCAGATCAGCCAGGGACTTGAATCTCGCATACATATGTTTTATATATATATATATACACACATAGACACATACATATATACACACACACATACACATATATATATATAGTTGGGCAAATAAAACAAAACAAACACAGGGATGCAAAAATACAAACTCTTATTTGGTTCATACTTAGAGGAAGTGGAGTATATATATATATATATATATATATATATATATAGAGAGAGAGAGAGAGAGAGAGAGAGTCTGTGATGCTGGGACTGAGGAGACCATTAATCATGTGAGTACTCGATATATGGGGAGATGTAGAGTGGGTATAGAGATATGTAAAAACCCTTGAAAAGGCTTGCTGAACACCCAAGCTGAATCCACTTGGCACTGCGACGGGATATTACACTTGTGTGTGTGTGTGTGTGTGTGTGTGTCGAAAGAGAGATGGTTAGATAGCTATATATATAGAGAGAGAGAGATGGTATGTGGTTCATTTCCTGCAGATGGTGCCATCACAGTTTTTTTTCTATCATATTTAGCTGATATATAAATGTATCATTTAAATTTAAGTTGATCATAAAAATGTTAACTGTTATATTGTATATATACATACATGTGTGTGAGTGTTTCTCTGTAAGTATGTGTGTGTCTGTCTATGTAGGTTTGATAACTACAAATATATCATCTATGTAATAACTACAAATACGAGATATCTTCTATGTGATAAATACAAATATATATTTTCTCTGTAATAACAAAAATGGGATATCTCCTCTGTGATATCTACAAAGATATCTTTTATGTGATAACTACAAATAAAAGATATCTTATATGCCATAACTACAAATATATCTTCTATGTGATAACTACAAATAAGAGATATCTTCTATGCGATAACTACAAAGATATCTTCTATGCGATAACTACAAATAAGAGATATCTTCTATGTGATAACTACAAAGATATTTTCTATATGATAACTACATATATTTCTTCTCCAACCATAAAAGGTGGAAGATGGATACATCTTTAGAGATAGATTATTTACTATTTTAGTGGATAAAGGAGACAAGAAGTGCCTCGTCCTTCCCCTTGAGAAGAAGTCAGTGCTATATTTATCACAATTAATATCCTCAGCAGCCATATATTCCTTTAGCTGACCCATGGATGTCTTTCACAGAATCCACTCTGTTGCAGGTATTCTGATCAGCTATCTTGTCTGAATATAACTTGTTATTTTCTACGGGACTCACATCTTCTGAAAGGAATCCTGGGTGCTACTCTTTCTTTCTCTGATAAGCCATGGGTCCTTAACTCCTGATGCTGTTCTAAGGGGTGTATCTTGGGCACTTAAACCTAGCAGAGCCCATTCCTCTGTAGGTCAGATCACAGCCAATTTCTCCCAGAGAAATTACAAGAGAGAGACAGAGAGACAGAAGTGATTAAGAGAATTAAAGGAAGACTCGACTGAACTGGTACTTTATTTATCAACCTCAAAAAAATGAAAAGTGAAATTGATCTCAGCAGGATGTGAACTCAGTATGCCGAGAGCTGGAACAACTATCGCTATCTGTCCTATCCAGTGGTCTAACAACCCCACCACTTTGCTTATACTCTGATAAGTAGTAACAAAATAACAAGACAGAAAAATGTCTAAACAAAAACCAGGTGAACTAAAATTTTGTTTCAAGTGTCATGAACTTTGTCTGTGGTTGGATGTGAACTCCTGACCTGATATGTCTGATGCCATGTTGCTTCAACCATTCTATTTTTTCTTCAAAAGACACATACATACATACACACACACACACGCATATATATATATGCAGTAATGATGATGATATATATTGATGTGTCATCATCATCATCATTCTTACATCTGTTTTTTTCATGCTTGCATGGGTTGCATAGGTCCTTTTCAGCACAGAATATCTCCACTCGCCGTGTTTCTTCATCATTCAACATCATCATCACCAGTCACCGTCCATTTTTCCATGCTAGCTTATACTCTGATAAACAGTAAAATATATATATATATACACGCACATATATATAAACATACATTCATCTCTCTCTGTATATATATATCATCATCATTTTATGTCGCTTTTCCTTGCAAGGGTGGGACAGGTCCTCTTCAGCACAGCATCTCTCCATTTGTCATGGTCCTTCGTCATCTCCTCCGTGAGCTTCAGCAATCTAGGGTCAGCTCTCACCACCTCCACCCATGTTTTTTGTGGTCTTCCTCAACTGCGTCTTCCTTCCACTGGGATTACTTGGCACTTCTTCACCCAGCGGTCATCATCCATATGCACACATGTACACACACATGCACATGCATACATGTACACACACATACACACAGACATGCACACACATGTACACATACATGCACACACATGTACACATACATGCACATACATATGTACACACACATACACACATTCACATGTCTGTTATATACAACCAATGAGAAATGTTACGCATTGTCACTGAACCTGTTGAAAATTCAGCAAAATCATTAATTCACATCGTTATTATCTATGCTTTGTGGCACAGAGTTATGGCCCTTTACGCTCTGAGTTCAAATCCCGCCAAGGTGAGCTTTATATTTCATCCTTACGGGGTTGATAAGATAAAGTACCAGTAATGCACTGGGGTCGATTTAATCGCTGGCCTTGTGCCTAAAAGTGGAAACAATTATTTTAAAATGTGGAGGAGGAAATGGGTTATGTTTTTAAAAAAATATGATAGATGTGATGGTCATGGCTGGAAGTGTTAGAGAATCAAGACTGACCAGTGGCTAAACAACACAGACATATATGTTAGAACTGTTAGAGAACCAGGACTGACCAGTGCTAAACAACAACAACAAAACACATATATGTTAGAACTGTTGGTGTTGATATTTATGATGTGTTGTAGCCATTGTTGTTGTTGTAGTGGTGGTTGTGGTGGTGGTGGTTGTCATTGTCGCTGTCACTGTTGTTACTGTCATTTTTGTTGTTTATTATTTTGGACATGCTTTCCAGCATAGTTACGTACCTTTACGATTTGAGTTCAAATCCCGCCGAAGTTAACTTTGCCTTTCATCCTTACGGGGTCGATAAAATAAAATACCAATAATCATCATCATCATCATCAACGTTTAACATCTATCTTCCACGCTAGCATGGGTTTAGACGGGAATTTGTCCTACTTGAGGCAAGATTGGTCGGGTGACCATGTCTCGCTCGTATAGGACTGTCTGGCAGGTTTTCTACGGCTGGATGCCCTTCCTAACACCAACCACATTTACTGTGTGGAACTGAGAGATTTTTACCATGTTAACTACACGGCCACATTGCAGCGTAGACTGTGTTTTTTTTTTTTGTCGTGACACCTACACAACCTCATTTATTTTGGACTGGATGTTGTGGTACCAACATAACTTTACAGAGAAAGGGTGGTGTTGATGGGAGTGGGGGGGGGGGGGTGAAGTAGGGGTAGTGGGATGGGGGTATATATTTGGTTAGGAGGTGCCTACTGACTGTAGGTTTTGCTTTGTACATAGGCAAGGTGGGTCTTCTGTATTACTGCATGGCACCAACCATCTTGATCCAGTGACATTGTCTTAGAGAGGTGTATTTGTGTGAGGTCGGAATTTATCAAATCGTCCCAGGTTTTTCTGGGTCTACCTACTCTGTAACTTCCATCAATTTTGATCGCCCTGCACTTTTTTATACAGCTGTCGTCTTTCATGCGCATCACATGACCATACCAATGTAGTCTTCTTTCGATTAAACAGCATCTGATCCCTCTTATTCCTAATTTCTCACTTAGTTCATTTATGCTTTGCCGTTCGCATATATTACTATTACACATCCAACAGAGCATGAATGCTCGTTCCTCTCCAGTCTGCACAGATCCCCTGCAAACAAAGCCCATGTCTCACTGTCATGTAACATTGCTGTTCGTATACAGGCATCATACAATCTGCCTTTCATTTTTAGAGAGAAACCTTTAGTGATCAATAGTGGTATAAGCTCTCTGAACATTTTCCATCCCATTCTGACTCTGGCTACTGTACTTTCAGAGCACCCTCCACCACTGCTGATTTTGACACCCAGATAACGGAAGGTGTCCACTATTTCTATAGAACCATCTGGGCAATAGAAGGAGCTAGTATCCTGTGGGCACTTGCTACTTATTGGACTTGAGCATCGGCCACATATAAAGTCTACGTTCTTAGATAGCTTACCTGTGATCCCACTACATCTTTTATGTACCCATAGTTTGCATTTGGGACATAATATGGAATTTCTGCCTACTCCTTTCCTACACACTGAGCATGGCCATTTGCCAGAGGCTACCTGTGCCCTATTTTCCTTTCTACATACTAGAACTTTAGTCTTAGACAAGTTAACTTTAAGGCCTTTTGATTCTAGGCCATGCTTCCATGTTTGGAATTTCTTCTCTAGTTCAGCTATCGATTCAGCTATGAGAGTTAGATCATCTGCGTATAGAAGTTCCCATGGGCAGCCGGTCTTGAACTCCTCTGTTATAGCCTGAAGGGCAATAATAAATAGGAGGGGGCTAAGGACACCAACTTTTACGCTAAATGGATGAACACCAACTTTTACGCTAAATTCTTCACTATATTCGTTGTTAATTCTAATGTACTGGGTAATTGCTGGCCTTGTGCCAAAAGTAGAAGCAGTTATTATGTTGTTGTTGTTACTCAGCCTATGTTTTAAAGAACATGTGGAACCACAGTATAAAATGTTTCTCAGTAGATGTAATCCTTTTATTACCATATTTTCAAAACTCTGAGTTGGTACCATCAATGTAGGCACAATGAAAGGAAGAGCAGGAGAAATCGTAGAAATGCTAGAGCGAAAGGAAATTGATGTATGCTGTGTGCAAGAGACTAGATGGAGAGGAGAGTCTGCTAGAGTCCTTGTAGGAAAAAGTCGGTACTACAAATTTTTCTGGGTGGGAAATAACGATGGGATGGGTAGTGTAGGTATACTACTAGCTGACAAGTGGGTAGATAAAATAATCTCAGTGTACAGTGTAAATGCAAGAATCATTAAACTCAGACTAAATAAAACAGTCCTGAATAAAACAATTACCACAATAATATCAGCTTACACACCCCAATCGGGGCTGCCAGACGAACTTAAGGATACGTTTTACGAGTCCCTAATGCACACTACTGCTCTAACAGACGACAATGACTTCCTAATCATCGCAGGAGATTTTAACGGACATGTAGGTAAACACTGCGACGGCTTGAATAGAGTACATGGAGGCCATGGGGTTGGCACAAGAAATGAGGAAGGATTCAGACTTCTAGAATTCTGTGACGCCAATGACATGTCGATATGTAACACAAACTTTAAAAAACCCGACAACCACCTGATCACCTATAGATCAGGGGAGCATTCTAGTCAGATAGATTTTATCCTCATCAGAGGACGTGACAGATGGACGGTCGTAAACACAAAAGCCTTCCTTAGTTAGTGAGGAATGTACATCCCAACATAGCTTAGTTGTCAGCGACCTCACAGTCAGAACTAGACGAACCTGGAAACAGGCCAACCTGGAGAAGAAAGATCTGGAAGCTCAAAGACCCCTCAACCAGTAACAGATTTAAAGATATTTTACTCAACACCTACGACAGTAAAGAAGAACAGATACAGACATTCAATGTAGAAGAGAACTGGGAGTTCCTAAAAAATAACTTACTAGAGGCGGCGGATGAGGTCTGTGGCTGGAGTAAGACCTCAAGCAGGAGGAGAGTGACTTGGTGGTGGAACAATAAGGTAGATGAGGCAGTTAAGGCCAAGAGACAGGCATGGAAAGAATGGAAGAACAGGGGGAGCAGGGTACATTACATAGAGACCAAGAGGGAAGCTAGGCGACAAGTATACTTAGCTAGGAGGGAAGCAGAGGATAGAAAATTCAAGCATGTTTTGCAACGTGAGGACCAGAAACAGGAGGTGTTCAAGATTGCGAGGCAGTGTGTCAGAGAGAGTTGTGATGT
This sequence comes from Eledone cirrhosa, assembly GCA_964016885.1. Lineage (NCBI taxonomy): Eukaryota > Metazoa > Mollusca > Cephalopoda > Octopoda > Eledonidae > Eledone > Eledone cirrhosa. Next base: position 27,211,175 of record OZ024741.1, read on the forward strand.
CATTGGAGAGAAGTGTATCCGGAATGATAAAGGTGAGCTTGCCCTCACAAGTGCTGAGAAGAAAGATGCATGGAAGAGTCATTATGATAGATTACTAAATGAGGAGAATGCATGGGAAGAAGAGACCCTACCCCAAGTAGACCCTATAGAGGGGCCAGCAGTACAAGTCAGCAGCAACGTAGTAAGTAAGGCAATCAAAGATATGAAGATGGGGAAGGCAACCGGTCCATCGGGTATAGCTGCCGAGATGCTGAAGGCATCTGGGTCTGTAGGTCACACTATAACCACACGTATTGTTAACCAGGTAATACTAGAAGATGTCATACCAAAAGATTGGTGCAGTAGGATCATTGTCAACTGCTACAAAGGTAAAGGTGATGCACTAGATAGAGGAAACTATAAAGGTATAAAGCTGATGGAAAGGTCATGAAAGTAACAGAAAGAGTTATAGCACAGTTGATTAGGGACCGGGTGAAATTAGACGAGATGCAATTTGGGTTTGTACCAGGAAGAGGCACCACTGATGCCCTCTTCCTTGTCAGGCAGTTACAGGAAAAGTACCTAGCTAAAAGTAAGCCATCTACGTGGCATTTGTCGACCTTGAGAAAGCCTTTGACAGAGTTCCACATGCTGTAATCTGGTGTGCTCTTAGAAAACTAGGAGTAGATGAATGGCTTGTGAAAGCTGTACAAGCCATGTATAGGGGAGCAGTCAGCAAAGTTAGGATTAGCAATGAGTATAGCAAGGAATTTAGCATACAGGTTGGTGTCCACCAGGGCTCTGTTCTTAGCCCTCTCCTGTTCATCATAGTCTTGCAGGCAATAACGGAGGAGTTTAAGACCGGATGCCCATGGGAACTCCTGTATGCAGACGACCTCGCACTTATAGCTGAATCTATGGTAGAGCTAGAGAAGAAATTCCAAGCAGGGACTAGAAAGAAAGGGTCTCAAAGTCAACCTGACAAAGACTAAGGACCTTGTAAGTAGACGAGAAAACAGAACCCAGATCCCTCCAGGGAAATGGCCTTGCTCAGTATGTAGGAAAGGTGTAGGTAGGAACTCCATTCTCTGCCCCAAATGCAAACAATGGGTACACAAGAGATGTAGCGGGATCTGAGGAAGCTTAATTAAGAATGTAGGCTTCACATGCAGCAGCTGTGCTGGGACAGCAAGCAGCAAACAGCCACAGGAAACAAGTACCACCAATCTCTGGGAGGGCTCTGTAGAAACAGTAGACAGCTTCTGATACCTAGGTGACCGAATTAGCAGTGGAGGTGGGTGTTCAGAAAGTACAATAACTAGGGTAAGAACGGGATGGAAGAAGTTTAGGGAACTACTACTACTGCTAGCTGCAAAAGGCTTCTCCCTCAGACTGTATGATGCGTGTATCCGAACAGCGATGTTGCATGGTAGTGAGACCTGGGCGCTGAAGGTGGAAGACTTACGTAGATTAGAGAGAAACGAAGCCTGCATGCTCCGATGGATGTGTAACAGTAATATACGTGAATGACAAAGCATAAATGAATTGAGAGAGAGACTGAGCATAAGAGGAATCAAATGCTGTGTGCAGGAGAGGCGGTTGCGCTGGTATGGACATGTGATGCGTATGAAGGATGACAGCTGCATAAAAAGGTGCAGAGCACTAGAAGTTGATGGAAACCGCGGAGTGGGGAGACCCAAGATGACCTGGGATGAGGTGATAAAAGCCGACCTTACCAAATTACACCTCTCAAAGGCAATGACACACGACCGTCACCTCTGGCGTCAGACAGTAATACAGAGTAGCCGACCTCCCATGGGTACAAGCTGAAGCATATAGACAATATGCCCCCACACCCCCCACTGCAAGGTGGTCGTGGAGGTGCCACGGCAAAAAAGCACCCAGCCCACACTGTAAAGTGGACGTGTAGGCGCCACGAAAAAGCACCCAGCACTCACTGTAAATGAGGTTGGTGTTAGGAAGGGCATCCAGCTGTAGAAATCAAGCCAAATCAGTTCCTGTATGAGCAAGGCATGGTCAGCCGACCAGACACTGCCCACAACAGGACAACCTGTCTAACCCATGCTAGCGTGGAAGAACGGACGTAAAACGGTGATGATGATGATGATGATGATGATGATTTCTAATGAAAGAGACTGCTTACGAATTTCAAATTCAAATAATTTTGAAAATAATCAATAATATTTTTGGACAACTTCCTTCTGTTTGGTCATAACTGGCCAGAGATTTGTGGCTGGAATGTTCTACTCCATGGTGTAAAACTGGACAAAGTGTTTTAGCGGAAGTCCACTGGACAATGTGTTTTTGTGGAAGTCCAGTAATCACCCATACACACCTGTCTCTCCACACCACCAATGTCCTCCAAGGGTAGCCACCCATACACACCTATCTCTCCTCTCCACGCTACCAATGTCCTCCAAGGGAAGTCTCCCTTACCTGTCCTTTCCACACCACCAATGTCCTCCAAGGGAAGTCACCCTTAACTGTCCTCTCCACGCTACCAATGTCCTCCAAGGGAAGTCACCCTTACCTGTCCTCTCCACACCACCAATGTCCTCCAAGGGTAGCCACCCATACACACCTATCTCTCCTCTCCACGCTACCAATGTCCTCCAAGGGAAGTCTCCCTTACCTGTCCTTTCCACACCACCAATGTCCTCCAAGGGAAGTCACCCTTACCTGTCCTCTCCACGCTACCAATGTCCTCCAAGGGAAGTCACCCTTACCTGTCCTCTCCACACCACCAATGTCCTCCAAGGGTAGCCACCCATACACACCTATCTCTCCTCTCCACGCTACCAATGTCCTCCAAGGGAAGTCTCCCTTACCTGTCCTTTCCACACCACCAATGTCCTCCAAGGGAAGTCACCCTTACCTGTCCTCTCCACACCATCAATGTCCTCCAAGGGAAGTCACCCTTACCTGTCCCCTCCACGCTACCAATGTCCTCCAAGGGAAGTCACCCTTACCTGTCCTTTCCATGCTACCAATGTCCTCCAAGGGAAGTCACCCTTACCTGTCCTTTCCATGCTACCAATGTCCTCCAAGGGAAGTCACCCTTACCTGTCCTTTCCATGCTACCAATGTCCTCCAAGGGAAGTCACCCTTACCTGTCCTCTCCACGCTACCAATGTCCTCCAAGGGAAGTCACCCTTACCTGTCCTCTCCACGCTACCAATGTCCTCCAAGGGAAGTCACCCTTACCTGTCCTCTCCACACCACCAATGTCCTCCAAGGGTAGCCACCCTTACCTGTCCTCTCCACACCACCAATGTCCTCCAAGGGTAGCCACCCATACACACCTATCTCTCCTCTCCACGCTACCAATGTCCTCCAAGGGAAGTCACCCTTACCTGTCCTCTCCACGCTACCAATGTCCTCCAAGGGAAGTCACCCTTACCTGTCCTTTCCACACCACCAATGTCCTCCAAGGGAAGTCACCCTTACCTGTCCTCTCCACGCTACCAATGTCCTCCAAGGGAAGTCACCCTTACCTGTCCTCTCCACACGACCAATGTCCTCCAAGGGTAGCCACCCATACACACCTATCTCTCCTCTCCACGCTACCAATGTCCTCCAAGGGAAGTCACCCTTACCTGTCCTTTCCATGCTACCAATGTCCTCCAAGGGAAGTCACCCTTACCTGTCCTCTCCACGCTACCAATGTTCTCCAAGGGAAGTCACCCTTACCTGTCCTCTCCACACCACCAATGTCCTCCAAGGGTAGCCACCCATACACACCTATCTCTCCTCTCCACGCTACCAATGTCCTCCAAGGGAAGTCACCCTTACCTGTCCTTTCCATGCTACCAATGTCCTCCAAGGGAAGTCACCCTTACCTGTCCTCTCCACACCACCAATGTCCTCCAAGGGAAGTCACCCTTACCTGTCCTTTCCATGCTACCAATGTCCTCTAAGAGAACACCAATGGTTAATACAACTTGGAACCAGTGATATCACAACTTAGTTTTCTACAGCAGAGTAGACTGGAACATCATAAAATAAACTTTCTCATAAAGCTGGTGTCAGGAACATAACTTAACAAAGGGTTTTAGATTAATAAACACCTTAAAATATACAGTTTTGTATTGTAGAACAAGGAGTACTTAACTCCTCCTCTTTTTCCTCATACTTCACCTGTTTTTCATTCATTCCTCCATTCTTTAATTCCTCTATTCTCTTAATTCCTCCATTCCCTCATTCTCTCATTCCTCCACTCTCTCATTCCTCATTCTCTCGTTCTTCCGTTCTCTCATTCCTCCATTCTCTCATTCATCCATTCTCTGGTTCCTCCATTCTCTCATTCATCCATTCACCATTCTGCCATTCTCTCATTTCTCCATTCTCTCATTTCTCCATTCTCCCATTCCCCCATTCTGCCATTCTCTCATTCCCCCATTCTGCCATTCTCTCGTTCCTCCATTCCATCATTCCTCCATTCCATCATTCCATCATTCCCTCATTCTTCAATTCTTGTATTCCTCCATTCCATCATTCTGTACAATCCTTTGTTTCAACCATTATTTCCTATTGTTTCTTGTAAGGATGTTGTGTCATATGACTCACAGTGACACTGCAAGGTGGTGGTGGTGGTGGTGGTGGTGGTGATAGTAGTGGTGGTGGTGGTGGTGGTGATAGTTGTGGTGGTGGTGGTGTTGGTAGTGGTGGTTGTGGTGGTGGTGGTGGTGGTGGTGATAGTTGTGGTGGTGGTGGTGGTGATAGTAGTGGTGGTGGTGGTGGTTGTGGTGGTGGTAGTATATGATAGCAATGGTGGTGGTGGTGGTGGTGTCAGTGGTTGTGGTTTTAGTTGTAGTAGTAGGAGGAGCGATAGAGGAGTGACTGGTGTTTAGCTAATTTCTTGTTTGGCCACACTTTCTCTCTCTCTCTCTCTCTCCCCAAGCCCCACTCTCTCATCCAGTTCGACATTGGGGTTATGACTGACAAGAAAAACAGATAAACAGGGTCTGTATGTGTGTAGGTGTGTATGTGTACAGGTGTGTAGGTAGGTGTATTTCTGTTAATGCAACTATATATGTGTATGAGTGTCTGTTGTCGAATGAAGGATGCAGTTTATATATGTATATCTTCTTGTATTGATTTCAGTTAAGGACTACAACCATGGTGGAGTGGGTGGTGGGGACATCAAAATATGTGTGTGTGTGTGTGTGTGTGAGTGACTGTGTGTGTAAATCTCAAAGGATGGGACTCGTGGAAGAGGCAGACCCAGAAAGACATGGGATGAGGTAGTGAGGACTGACTTTAAGATGAATCTCACAGTTGAGATGACAGTGAAGATTGGTGGAGACTGATGAAGATCTGCCTACTGACCTATCCATCCCCTTCCAATATCACTTCTTAGTAGCTATCCTCACCATTTTTGACACATACTTGTCCCATTCACCCTTCCCTCCACTATCTTTAGCCGTTACATGTTACTCGATAGAGTGCATAGATCAGAGATCAAATATTCACTCCAGGTAGAACCAGTACTTCTTGGAATTGAGAGATCACAGCTCCGATACTATGGACATGTGGTTAGAATGTCTCAGGAAAGAATCACTGGACAGATTTTACAGACAATCGGCAAGACACCCAGGGGTAGACCCCGAGCAGGATGGTTGGATAACATCCTTGAGTTTGACCTGGTCTCACTTGGGGACCCAGCCGGATTAGTTAGAGATGATTGTTTCTGGCAGGACCTGCTGGAAGGAGTGTTTGAGGATTCTTCCCCCATGACCCTCTCAGGAATATGTGGGCAAGAAGAAAAATGTACACACTCTATGTCCAAAATCACCACTCCACATTTTGCCTATCCAGTAAAAGATATAGCCTCTGTCTACCTCTTGTAATTGGACATTTCCTGCAAACTGAGTTTCTGAAAGAGCCACTGCTGATGTTTTGCCGAGATAAGACACACGAGCTATGATAGCTCTACTATGTTCAGGGTTATGTTCATATCCTGCAAAGTTCTGACATTCCATGAAGCCCTGTACATTTTGTTTTGGCTGCAAGGGAGGGATGCCTAGTCACCTGCACCTGATGACCAGGTTAAGCATAAGTGAACAATGTTTAAATTTTTATTTTCTTGACCCCTCTTCTAAAGAGGAAATCAGTATCATCCTATAAAGGACTGCTTTGTTGTCAGACGAGGACACACATCTAACAATTTCTCGTATGTGTTGTGAGAGACAGTCATCCACCTTTCATGACATATGTGTTGTGAGAGACAGTCATCCACCTTTCATGACATATGTGTTGTGAGAGACAGTCATCCACCTTTCATGACATATGTGTTGTGAGAGACAGTCATCCACCTTTCATGACATATATGTTGTGAGAGACAGTTATCCACCTTTCATGACATATGTGTTGTGAGAGACAGTCATCCACCTTTCATGACATATGTGTTGTGAGAGACAGTCATCCACCTTTCATGACATGTGCAAAGATCATGTTAGAGACTTCCTGCAACATCCTCTGCCTGCCTCTACTGCAATTCTTTCATCGCCAGGGTATTTAAGGGGCACACAAGATTACAAGGTATTTAAGGGACATACAAGATTACAGGGTATTTAAGAGGCACTCAACATTACAGGGTATTTAAGGGGCACACAAGATTACAGAGTATTTGCTGAACAACCTATACAATTGGTTTGTTTACAAGAATCAGTTGTCTGTGCCATACTTCACACACTCCCTCCATTATAACATCAGTCCTATACTGGTGCACAATGTGCCACATGTCAGATGAGGCTATAATCACAGGCTTTGGGAACAGGAGTTGTCCATCTCCAAGGCTGATTGTCTTAACAAGACTAGAGGCTCCAGCCCACCCTCTCCAGAGTAAAACAAAACAAAAAAACTTCTAAATGTTTAGAAAGTTTAAAAGTTACAAAACCGATAAAAAATTTTAAAATTATAATGAAAATAAATACACACATACACAGTCACCCCATCCCTACCTACACTCACAACATACATATGTAGATACAATGGGATGACTGGTGACACTCTTCAGTTTCTCTGCTCTTTGACGGGTTTTATTTTTTATCCTGCAGGGTGCCCCAAATCAACCCCCTCACCAACCAAGCTTGGTGGGGTTGGTAGTTTAATCCCCAATGACCCAACCATGTGGTAAGTTGTACTGTGTTACATGTTTCCAGTAGCACTCAAGAGCAATCATACATATACAGGGAGTCCCCCAAAAATGTATACACACTTCAACAGCATTCTAATAAACGTGTATACATTTTTTGGGGGGGACACCCTGTATATATATATGTGAGTGTGTGGATGTATATATATATATTGTGGGGAATTTAGATTGATTTAATGACAGAGACACAAAAACCGACACAATTTTACAATCTTGCTTCCAATAAACTGCACAATGGAAGCTATGGCACATGAGTGGATAAGTCACTTTGGAGTATATCATAGTGGCTTGGTCATAGGAATGTGGCACCCATATAGAACAGGCAGATAAGTCACTTTGGAGTATATCATAGTGGCTTGGTCATAGGAATGTGGCACCCATATAGAACAGGCAGATAACAATAAAAGAAATGATATATATATATATATATATATATATAAAAAAAATTATTAACCATCTTGCCCAACAACAACCTTTTTTTATTTCCATGTGTCTAACACACATGGGCATGCCAACAAAGTCAGAAAACAGCACAGCTCCATGACTTTCGGAAACATTTTTTCACGCTCAAAGTTGCTGAAGCATGGAACAAACTACCTGCATCAGTTATTAGCTGTTGAGACACTACATCCTTTAAAACCTCCATGCTTCCTGAGATTCGCCAACACTACACCTGATATCCCCCCCTCCATACACACGTACACATATATATCATGACTCATACACTATTCACTTCCCTGACATTTGTATATTATTTTATGTACTATACATGCACCTTTGATGAGTTGTAGTGCACCTGAGCACTGTACACAATAATTTCATTATTATTATTATTATTATTATTATATAATAATTGTTTCTACTTTAGGAACAAGGCCAGCAATTACCCAGTGCATTACTGGTACTTTATTTTATCGACCTCGTAAGGATGAAAGGCAAAGTCGACCTCTGCGGGATAATAATAATAATGAAATATTGTGTACAGTGCTCAGGTGCACTACAACTCATCAAAATGTGTATGTATAGTACATAGGGAAATGTACAAACATCAGGAAAATGAACAGCGCATGAGTCATGATATACACATGTGTGCATGTGTATGGAAGGGGGACATCAGGTGTATATATATATAGTGTAGGTGATTCAGTGAATTACTGGTGGTACCAAAACACTTTCTACACAAGCAGATTGTATATATTAAAATAAAAACGATTAAGTTTCGTTTACATATATTTAGTTACATATATTGTGTATTAACCTGTTGTGTGCATTTCACAGAGGTCACCTCTAGGAGTTATGGACCTGACTCCATTATCGATCTGCTCTTCAGACTGGCAATGTGACAAAAAACACTATATTGTTTGTCACATCACCTGTCTGAAGAGCAGATTGATAACAGAATCGGGTCCATAAACAAAACTTCATCGTTTATATATACACACACACACACGCACGCACGCACATATTCACACCACACACCCATACACATACACACACATACATATATGTTTTGTTTAGCCTTGGGTTAGTGTTGATCAAACTAACAGAAGATCAAAGACATTCCAACTGTGATCATCCCATCTATTTAAGGGTATCTTGAACTACATAATGTACCCTTTCTATTTTAAGATTGTGGGAATGTGTATTGAGGGTGGTTTGGCTGTTATTTCTAGAATCTCCTGCATTGGCTCATAAATGGAATTTGTAGTTAAAGAAAGAGAGGAGAGATGGTATACAAGAATCAGAAGGTAAAAGATAATAGAGATAGGAGAGAAAGAAGAGAGTGTGAGAGAGAGAGATAAAGTGACAGCTAGAGAGAGTAAGAGACAGAGATATGTTTCTTTATTAGCCACAGGGCACAAAAGAAGGGGACAATTACAAAGGGGGGAGTTTACATACAATAAAAACGTGTAAAATGTTATCACAATTGTAAATTAAAAGTTAATCGATTTTCCCCAATAGGGGGAGACAGTTCATATGGGTAGCACATACCCCCGAAAAAAATGTGCAACCATCATCTCCAGGAGTACGAAGAGTTTGTACCCCTTTCCTCTCTTCCTCTTTTTCATCAACCTACAGGCTGATATAGAGAGAAGGGCCATTCTCACCACTTTCACCCACCTTTCATAAAACTTGCTAGGGTACAGCATCTCTCTCTCCATCCTGACTCTTCTTCCAAAGTGGTTTTTGAAAAAAAAGAATCAATAAGAGACAGAGATGGTATAATGAGAGAGAGAGAGAGAGAGAGAGAGAGATGTGAAGGTGTTCTCTTCCAATGTGTTTCTGGAAGATTCTAAATTCATCATAGACCTCCACAGATAATATTTTTACAATAAATATGTTAAGGGCAGCTGTGTTGAAGACAATATATCTTGTTTCTGGCACAACAACATACACATCAACAACAACAACAGCAACAACAACAGCAACAACAATAACAGCAGCAACTACTATAACAACAACAACAGCAGCAACTACTATAACAACAACAGCAACAACAATAACAGCAGCAACTACTATAACAACAACAACAGCAACAACAATAACAGCAGCAACTACTATAACAACAACAACAGCAGCAACTACTATAACAACAACAACAACAGCAACAACAATAACAGCAGCAACTACTATAACAACAACAACAACAGCAACAACAAAACACCACTGCCACCACCAATAACATCAATAACAATGCCACTACCTCTACTGGCAACAACAACAACCACAAAAAACACCATCACCACCAACAACAACAACCACAAAAAACACCATCACCACCACCACCATTACCATGACAACTAATGCACAATTTGACTTTTCTCCTACAAACTCTTTGTTTCCATTACTAACAAGAGAGAAATATATATATTTTTTAAATAGAACAAAATAAAAACAAATGGAAAAAACTCATCATTGTTTTTACATCTGTTTTTCCATGCTTGCATGGGTTGGACAGGTCTTTCTCAACACAGCATCTCTCCTCTCGTTGTGATCCTTTGTCCTCTTATATATATACTAGCGTGGAAAAATGGACATAAAACGGTCAGGATGATGATAGTATATATATCATCATCATCATTTAACGTCTGTTTTCCTACTAACCAGGGTTGGATGGTTTGTCACAGACTGTGTCAGTACTCAGATGGTCGAGGGCCTGCATCTGGCTTATTTACTCTACTGAGTGTTTGGACCGGCCAAGTGTCTACATCTCACTTGCATACATTCCAGCACTCTATTGAGTGCATTTCATCATAGTACTAGCAGTAGGAAGGTTGTCATATATATATATATGTAACGAAGGAAGTGTGGTAAGGAACCAGGTGGACCATAACACACCAGAGTACTTGATACTTAGGGTAGTAGAGTGGGTAATAGGAAAAGAGGACCCTGATGGCTGAATCCATCTTGATTTATATATATATATTAGGTAATTCCAAAGGAAAAGCAAAGGAAAAAAGAGTGCTATATGTATAGAACAGAGCTATTTAATTAGAAAGTGAACAACACAAAATATAACTACTCCATTACCAAAGGTTTCTGGATCACAGATGATAATAATATAATGAAATTATTGTGTACAGTGCTCAGGTGCACTACAACTCGTCAAAGGTGCATGTATAGTATATAGAATAATATACAAATGTCAAGGAAGTGAATAGTATATGAGTCATGATATACATGTGTGTATGTGTATGGAGGGGGAACATTAGGTGTAGTGTTGGCGAATCTCGGCAAGCATGGAGGTTTTAAAGAATAGTGTCTCGACAGCTAACAACTGACGCAGGTAGTTTGTTCCATGCTTCAGCAACTCTGAGCGTGAAAAAATGTTTCCAAAAATCATGGGAACTGTGCTGTTTTCTGACTTTGTGGGCATGCCCACGTGTGTTAGACACATGGAAATCAAAAAGGTACTCAGGGTTGTTGTTGGCAAGATGGTTAACAATTTTGTGGGTGTTTACCAAGTCAGTTGCCAGGCGTCGGAGCTTCAATGTATCCATGCCCAGGGAAGCAAGGCATTCAGAGTATGGTAGATGCCTGATGGAGGGTATTCGCTTGGTTGCACGTCTCAAACAGTTTCCAGTCGGTCAATGTTCTGAGCAAGATAGGGGTTCCAGACTGGTGATGCAAATTCTAAGTGTGGCCACACCATAGCCATGTACAGCCTTAAATAGATAGCTGGAGAGTGGCTGACAAAGGTCTTGCTGAGTGATGTTAAGACACCCTCAGCCCTCTTGACAATTTTAGAGACGTACTTCTTCCAACGTAAATCGCTGCTGACCGTAATACCCAGGTCACGTTTACAAGAAGACTTCTTGCTGTGGAGGGAGTATGTGGACGCTGGGTTTTTACTCCCAAAATGCATGGTGGTGCACTTGTGCACAGCTAGCTTGAGTTGCCAGTCTGAGATCCATTGTTGCATTGTGTCCAGGTCAGACTGCAGGCAAGATCTATAGTGTTCAGGATCTGTCCTTTTTATCTCAAGGTACAGCTTGATGTCGTCTGCGTACTTTAGTACTGTGGCATTCTTTAAGTTGGCATCTATGTCATTAATATATGCCACAAACAAAAGGGGGCCAAGAACAGATCCCTGTGGTACACCAGATGACATCTCATATGGTGAGGAATGCTGTCCTAGAACCGTGACTACCTCTCTTCGACTGAGAATGAAGGACTTCAACCAGTTAAAAGGATCATCCTTCACACCCATTGCAGACAGTTTTGCCATAAGCCTTTTGTGTGGCACAGAATTGAAAGCTTAATAAAATACGTTTGGATCGATCGTCAGACTGAGATGTTATAGATAAAAGATTTGAAATGAGATTTGAAATTGGAAGTGAGGCTGGAAAAATAACGGGAAATATACATAAGAAAAGAAGGGTACAAAAAATAATATATAAAAAAAATAAAAATATATAGCAATATAGAAAAAGACATGTATACATACATATACACACACATACACATTCAGATAAAAGGAAAATATATATATATATATGTATACATACATACATATATATATATATATATATATATATATATATATATATATATATATATACATATATATATATATATATATATATTACTTCAAAATATTAATAAATATAGACATTCATGTGATCAAATATATTTTATTATACATATTTCAGAGGTACTGAGCTATTTCATCAGTACGTCCTCATCAGATAAAATAAATTGATGTCTGACATACCTCAACTGTGCTGATGGTTCAATTCCAGTCTTGGCAGTGATTAGTTATGACAAAACTCAATATTTATATATGATAAGTTGTAACATGACAAACTACATATAACTGAGAGGGTACGTAGGAGAACGTGTAGAAAAAATATAATAAGTATATATAAAGACAAGTAAAAAATATAAACATATAACTACATAACTGTTAAAAATTTAAATAATTAAATATGTAAATATCCGTATTAGAGAAGGCGCAAATGAGAGAGGGAGAGAGAGCTAAATAGAGGAGAGAAGGAAAAAGATAGAGAAATGATACTAAAAACAATGATACTAAAAACAAACTTTATTCATTGATAAATCAATGAACCCTGTTAAACTTTTGGTTATATATCATCATCATCATCATCATCATCGTTTAACGTCCATCTTCCATGCTAGCATGGGATTGGACGGGAATTTTCCCACTTGAGGCAAGATTGGTTGTCTTGCTCAGGACTGTCTGGCAGGTGTTCTACGGATGGATGCCCTTCCTAACACCAACCACGTTTACAGTGTGGACTGGGAGGTTTTTACCGTGTTACCTACACGGCCACATTACAGCGTGGATTGTGTGTTTTTTTGTCGTGACACCAACGCGACCTCATTTATTTCGGACTGGATGTTGTGGTACCAACATAACTTTACATCGAAAGGGGTGGTGTGGATGGGGTGAGGGTAGTGGGACGGCGGTGTATTTTTGTTAAGAGGTGCCTACTGACTGTAGGTTTCGCTTTGTACTTAGGCAAGGCGGGTCTTCTGTATTACTGTGTAGCGCCTAAGATCTCGGTCCAGTGACATTGTCTGGGAGAGCATATATATATATAGGAAAAGCTTTGGCCATTTTGACAGCTAGGTCTGAATTCTGAGTTTAGACCTAGCTGTCGAAATGGCCAAAGCTCAGCCGTTGGGGTCCTGACCCTTTTCCTATATATATATAAATCAGGATGGAATCAGTTTGAAACTGGTTAGACCATTACTCAACAGAGTACTCGATACTTGGGGTAGTAGGGTGTGGTTATATTATTAAGAGTCAGGACCCGACGGCAGAGCTCTTGCTGTTTCAACAGCCAGATCCAGTTATGACAACATTCTTAGATGAGAGTCTGGTTTTGCTTAATTAACAAGTCTGATGAACAGATTAGGGCTGGAGATGGGTTTACAACACTACTATGGATCTTGAGCCACCCATCTGAGAAACATTCATAACTGAGCCGAATCAATAAAAACCCCAATGTGAAACCTCGTCTTGTTCTTTCACATGTCTTGCCAGCATAGATCTGCTAGATTTGGAAAACTGACGGTATATGCAACTGTACACACTTTAACCCTTTAGCATTCACATTACTCTATAAATACTATTATATTTTCATGGTAAATGCTTTATCTAACATAATTATCTCACATAATATCGAATCTATGAGATTTTGAAAGTATTTATTTTGAGAACAATACCTTAACATCAGTTTGAGTGACCAGTTACAGCCAGTTTCAACAGAAAGAGGTAGGGAATTCTGGCCGGTTTTGGCCGGTTAAGACCCGTGTCAAGTAAGGGCCTTTCCTGCTGAAGAAATGCAATAGTTCAATTGCATAATGTCTGCTGGTATTATGCAATTTTCTGTATACTGCAGTTTTAATAACTGTTGTAGGCGGAATAGTGCATAGAATCAGAATCCTTCCAGAAGTTGGATATGTGAGGTATGTTTACCAAAACACTGACATAGTACTCACTGAATAACTGTAATGTGTGCACTCTGTACCTTAGGATGAGGTTTCAAAACTGCAAGGTTATTATCTCATTGAGTGAATGGGTCATGGCTGGAGGTCACTGAAATAACTTTGGTGACTTTCATAAACAGTGTGTGTATATATATCAAATTATAAAATAAGAAGAAATAATAGATATAGATATATACCTATTTTTTCTTCAAAGTCCCAACTGTACAGTTTCGCTGGTCCATATGCAACAATTGCACATTATAGATGTACAATATTGTTGTGAGGCACACCAGCTTCTAGATATAAGATGGTGTTTAAAAACACCATGTTATTTATTCATTCTGACGATTCAAGAAACCACTGGTAAATGAAATAATTGTCTTATGTTGTTTATTACATAACTAATAAGCTCTGTAGCCTACATAGAGCACTCTTTTTTCCTGTACCTTTCCAACGGAAATACTTCATTCAGACATATATATATATATAAAATTATAAATGAGAGGAAATAATAGACAAAAATATACCTATATTTTTCTTCAAAGTCCTGACTGCAGTTTCGCCAAATTGTCTTGCAGCAATCATATATATATATATATATATATATACATATATATATATAAATAAATATTTCGTTTCTGAATTTGTTTAGCGAGATTCTTTATCTGAAAACGTGTGTTGAAACCGATATTGTTATACTTTGGGAGGGTCATGTTGCCAATAAGAAACACACGCACCAGTTGCTTTCACTCCAATTTATTATAAATTAAATTATAAATTTAAAATATATGAACAACCGTCCGGTTGTGGAACCAACCAGCCAACCGAAAATTTATAAATTTTTGAATTTATAATTTAATTTATAATAAATTGGAGTGAAAGCAACTGGTGCGTGTGTTTCTTATTGGCAACATGACCCTCCCAAAGTATAACAATATATATAAATATATATAAATATATATATATATATATAAAGTGTGTTGTGTTAGGAAGGGCATACCATAGTTAAAGTTATGGCAATAATATGGAAGTTATGAGCTAGAAATGGTTCACTGAGTCATCTTGTTGTCACGACAACTCATCCTTGTGCCAGTATATGGCAAATATATGATTATCATGAGGAGGAGGTTACACACATCTGTGAATTTAGGAAATATCTTTATAGAGTGTATATCAATATGTCTTTGTGTTTCTCTGCAGGAGAGTGAGTGAGTGTGTATTTTGCATGTTCAGGCACGTCCATGCGTCAGTGTGTACCACGTGTATGTGTGTATATATATATATATATATATATATATATGTGCATGTGTGTGTATCCATGTGTGTGTATGTATGTATATTTTTAACCCTTTATTACTCAACATGAGACATTGAAAGTGAATGGTCAAGTTGGTGATTCATAGTACACTGAAAACTTTCCTACTGTTTACCACCACCAGCACCTCTACTATTGCCATCACCACCACCACCACCACCACCACCACTACTACTACTACTACTACTACTACTACTACTACTATCAGTACTACTCATACTTATAAGTAAAAGGAACCTCTGATAGTTTCAATAATCAATATCCTAGTTGTTTGATCAACTGAATTGTCTATCTAAACTATAATAAAGAAAGGAGTGCGGGACTGCGTCTAGAATATATCTTTTTACCATTTGTAAAATAAGTTGGATTACTTTGAATAAATAATTGTTTCTACTGTTGGCACAAGGCCAGCAATTATCCCAGTCTATTACTGGTACTTTATTTTATCGACCCCATAAGGATGAAAGGCAAAGTTAACCTCGACGGGATTTGAACTCAGACTATAAAGGGCTGTAAATTTTTGCTGCAAAGCATGGCATCCAATCCTCTACCAATACTGCCAATCCACCGTGTAATGAATGAATATTACATAATTTATGGGCTAAATTTCGTGGCTGTTGATTAAATATATTTTATAGCTTATTTAAAGATCTTTAAAATTCACTTCTTTAAAATTTTCAAATGTCAACACTTCCGGTTAGCAGCCGTTATATTATAACACTTATAAAAATATTGCATATATTTCCATCACTAATTTTCTCCTAATGCAGTTTATATATAATATCGTCTTTTTTTAAATGTATCATGGATTACTTTACTGATTACAGAAGACAGTGTAACATAGACTTTGTTCAATTTCTGTGTATATGTCAATTATGATTTTATTTGATGTATCATATCTACATGCATATATATTTGTGTATAATATCAATATACACACTACACATGCTAGCAGAAAACCACCCGTAGTTCTGCTAGTTCCTTTAATTATTGTGTTAAGTGGCTGAGTATATCACAGCTGTATGTAGCTTTATATAGTACTGAGACAAGTATGTGTAACACAGAGTGTGACAAAGCTGACCCATTGAATTGACTGTGTAGGTGTCACAACAAAAAGTACTGAGCCCACACTGTAAAGTGGTTATGTAGGTGACATGACAAAAAGTACCCAGTCTATACTGTAAAGTGGTCATGTAGTTGTCACAACAAAAAGTACCGAGCCCACACTGTAAAGTGGTCACGTAGGTGTCATGACAAAAAGTACTGAGCCCACACTGTAAAGTGGTCATATAGGTGTCACAACAAAAAGTACCCAGTCTATACTGTAAAGTGGTCATGTAGGTGACATGACAAAAAGTATCCAGTCTTCACTGTAAAGTGGTTATGTAGGTGTCACGACAAAACACACCCAATCTACACTATAAGGTGGTCATGAAAGTATCACAACAAAAAGTACCCAGCCCACACTGCAAGGTGGTTGGCATTAGGAAGGGCAGCCGGCTGTGTAAACTAAGCCAAAATCGGCCCAGTGTGAGAAAGACATGGTCATCTGATCTGGCTTGTCTCACAACGGGACAACTTGTCTAACCCATGTTAGAGTGGAAAATAGATGTTAAACAGTGATGATGATGATGATGATGACGTGAATCATCATGCAACTTCAGCCAAAATAGATAGATTCTCAGATATGTCGTTGCTCATTATATTGCCTCAATCCCTGACACCAATACTAGTGTCTCAAGCTATGACAACTAAATAGGAGAACTCTTGACAAATTTTAGTTTCCAAAATACTAAAGGAAACACTTTCATATGAGGCATGATGGCTGCAGCTTGCAAACCTCACCTTCTTCTTGCTCACAATGTCAGAAATAGAAGGAAGTCTATAATATATATCTATAAGAGTCTTATATTTGGGCAGGGTCATGTTATCCTAATATTGCCAAAAATAGTAAAACACACTCACTGCTTGGCTTGGTTTTCACTTCAGTATATTTTTATATTTTTATAAATAATTTAGTTGGCAATCAATGTTGATCATTGATTGACCACCAGTTAAAATTATAAATATAATTTCTCAAAGTTCTTTCATCACTCATTTTTCTGTGACACCTTCAGTAATTATCACAGTGTTTCCTCCCATTGTGTTTCTATGTTATGTATCCTCTAGCTTAGCTTATATTTTGAGCTCAACAAAGCAAGGATATATATCCTCCATTGAATTGCTTTTATTGTTTAATCAGCAGTAGCCATCTTGTCTTTTAACACTATTGCTATATTGATCATATGGAATGTATCTCATAAATAAAACAGCATTTATGTGGCTTTCTATGTTGAAAACCTGAAAGACTCATGGGACACACATTATATCATATAAACCATTGTTTAACAAAGAGGTTTCCACAAAAAAGTTCTCATGTTCTTGTGAGTAAATGTCTTTTAATATAATGTATTGTATATTCTTGTTGTATATATATGATGCATATATATGTTGTATATATATGATGTATATATATATGTTGTATATATATGATGCATATATATATGTTGTATATATATGATGCATATATATGTTGTATATATATGATGCATATATATGTTGTATATATATGATGCATATATATGTTGTATATATATGATGCATATATATGTTGTATATATATATATGTTGTATATTCATATTGTATATATATGTTGTACATATATGTTGTATATATATGTTGTATATGTTGTATATTCATGTTGTATATAAGTCACTAATGCTAGATAAACAGCATCACCTTTATGTTTATAATATTTTAGCTTCATTATATAATATATAAATCACAATGGGCATAAAATGATGATGTTGGTGATGGTGATGATGATGATGATGATGATGGTGGTGACAAGCATGATGATGATAATGATGATGATGGTGGTGAGGATGAAGATGGTGGTGATGAAGATGCATGTGTGTGTGTGTGTCTCAAAGGCAATGACTGAGTCATGACTAACACAAATCAATACGAGACAATAGCTATAGAGGTAGTTAGAGTAAGAGACAAAATCATCAAGCTTAGAATAGCTATAGGAAATAGACTGGTGACAATTACATCTACCTAGGCCCTGCAGGCAGGACTAAGTAAAGACTAAAAGGACAGTTCCTATGAGGAACCTTTACAGACAACTTCAGGTACTGATAAAAGAGACCTCATCATCCTAGCAAGTGACTTCAATGGACATGTGGGACAGTACTGGGATGGTTTCACTGGAGTTCACAGCAGCTATGGTTATGGCTCAAGAAATGATGAGAGACTGAGACTCCTGGAATTCTGTGATGTGAATGAACTAACAATTTGCAACACAAATTTCAAGAAACCGGCCAGCCATGTGATCTCATATCAATCAAGTGAACACACAAGCCAAATTGATTATTTACTCATAAGACAAGATAAACAGACTGTAATAAACACTAAGACTTTCCCTGTTACTCATAAGACAACAAGATAAACAGACTGTAATAAACACTAAGACCTCCCCTGTTACTCATAAGACAAGATAAACAGACTGTAATAAACACTAAGACCTTCCCTGTTACTCATAAGACAACAAGATAAACAGACTGTAATAAACACTAAGACCTCCCCTGTTACTCATAAGACAAGATAAACAGACTGTAATAAACACTAAGACCTTCCCTG
The DNA here is from genome assembly GCA_964016885.1 of Eledone cirrhosa. Classification (NCBI taxonomy): domain Eukaryota; kingdom Metazoa; phylum Mollusca; class Cephalopoda; order Octopoda; family Eledonidae; genus Eledone; species Eledone cirrhosa. Next base: position 27,230,285 of record OZ024741.1, read on the forward strand.
TTACTCATAAGACAAGATAAACAGACTGTAATAAACACTAAGACCTCCCCTGTTACTCATAAGACAAGATAAACAGACTGTAATAAACACTAAGACCTTCCCTGTTACTCATAAGACAAGATAAACAGACTGTAATAAACACTAAGACCTCCCCTGTTACTCATAAGACAAGATAAACAGACTGTAATAAACACTAAGACCTTCCCTGTTACTCATAAGACAAGATAAACAGACTGTAATAAACACTAAGACCTTCCCTGTTACTCATAAGACAAGATAAACAGACTGTAATAAACACTAAGACCTTCCCTGTTACTCATAAGACAACAAGATAAACAGACTGTAATAAACACTAAGACCTTCCCTGTTACTCATAAGACAAGATAAACAGACTGTAATAAACACTAAGACCTTCCCTGTTACTCATAAGACAACAAGATAAACAGACTGTAATAAACACTAAGACCTTCCCTGTTACTCATAAGACAAGATAAACAGACTGTAATAAACACTAAGACCTTCCCTGTTACTCATAAGACAACAAGATAAACAGACTGTAATAAACACTAAGACCTTCCCTGTTACTCATAAGACAACAAGATAAACAGACTGTAATAAACACTAAGACCTTCCCTGTTACTCATAAGACAACAAGATAAACAGACTGTAATAAACACTAAGACCTTCCCTGTTACTCATAAGACAAGATAAACAGACTGTAATAAACACTAAGACCTCCCCTGTTACTCATAAGACAAGATAAACAGACTGTAATAAACACTAAGACCTTCCCTGTTACTCATAAGACAACAAGATAAACAGACTGTAATAAACACTAAGACCTTCCCTGTTACTCATAAGACAACAAGATAAACAGACTGTAATAAACACTAAGACCTTCCCTGTTACTCATAAGACAAGATAAGCAGACTGTAATAAACACTAAGACCTTCCCTGTTACTCATAAGACAACAAGATAAACAGACTGTAATAAACACTAAGACCTTCCCTGTTACTCATAAGACAACAAGATAAACAGACTGTAATAAACACTAAGACCTCCCCTGTTACTCATAAGACAACAAGATAAACAGACTGTAATAAACACTAAGACCTTCCCTGTTACTCATAAGACAACAAGATAAACAGACTGTAATAAACACTAAGACCTCCCCTGTTACTCATAAGACAACAAGATAAACAGACTGTAATAAACACTAAGACCTTCCCTGTTACTCATAAGACAACAAGATAAACAGACTGTAATAAACACTAAGACCTCCCCTGTTACTCATAAGACAACAAGATAAACAGACTGTAATAAACACTAAGACCTCCCCTGTTACTCATAAGACAACAAGATAAACAGACTGTAATAAACACTAAGATCTCCCCTGTTACTCATAAGACAACAAGATAAACAGACTGTAATAAACACTAAGACCTTCCCTGTTACTCATAAGACAACAAGATAAACAGACTGTAATAAACACTAAGACCTCCCCTGTTACTCATAAGACAACAAGATAAACAGACTGTAATAAACACTAAGACCTCCCCTGTTACTCATAAGACAACAAGATAAATAGACTGTAATAAACACTAAGACCTTCCCTGTTACTCATAAGACAAGATAAACAGACTGTAATAAACACTAAGACCTCCCCTGTTACTCATAAGACAACAAGATAAACAGACTGTAATAAACACTAAGACCTTCCCTGTTACTCATAAGACAACAAGATAAACAGACTGTAATAAACACTAAGACCTCCCCTGTTACTCATAAGACAACAAGATAAACAGACTGTAATAAACACTAAGACCTTCCCTGTTACTCATAAGACAACAAGATAAACAGACTGTAATAAACACTAAGACCTCCCCTGTTACTCATAAGACAACAAGATAAACAGACTGTAATAAACACTAAGACCTCCCCTGTTACTCATAAGACAACAAGATAAACAGACTGTAATAAACACTAAGACCTCCCCTGTTACTCATAAGACAACAAGATAAACAGACTGTAATAAACACTAAGACCTCCCCTGTTACTCATAAGACAAGATAAACAGACTGTAATAAACACTAAGACCTTCCCTGTTACTCATAAGACAACAAGATAAACAGACTGTAATAAACACTAAGACCTTCCCTGTTACTCATAAGACAAGATAAACAGACTGTAATAAACACTAAGACCTTCCCTGTTACTCATAAGACAAGATAAACAGACTGTAATAAACACTAAGACCTCCCCTGTTACTCATAAGACAAGATAAACAGACTGTAATAAACACTAAGACCTTCCCTGTTACTCATAAGACAACAAGATAAACAGACTGTAATAAACACTAAGACCTCCCCTGTTACTCATAAGACAACAAGATAAACAGACTGTAATAAACACTAAGACCTTCCCTGTTACTCATAAGACAAGATAAACAGACTGCAATAAACACTAAGACCTCCCCTGTTACTCATAAGACAACAAGATAAACAGACTGTAATAAACACTAAGACCTTCCCTGTTACTCATAAGACAACAAGATAAACAGACTGTAATAAACACTAAGACCTCCCCTGTTACTCATAAGACAACAAGATAAACAGACTGTAATAAACACTAAGACCTTCCCTGTTACTCATAAGACAAGATAAACAGACTGTAATAAACACTAAGACCTCCCCTGTTACTCATAAGACAACAAGATAAACAGACTGTAATAAACACTAAGACCTTCCCTGTTACTCATAAGACAACAAGATAAACAGACTGTAATAAACACTAAGACCTCCCCTGTTACTCATAAGACAACAAGATAAACAGACTGTAATAAACACTAAGACCTCCCCTGTTACTCATAAGACAAGATAAACAGACTGTAATAAACACTAAGACCTTCCCTGTTACTCATAAGACAACAAGATAAACAGACTGTAATAAACACTAAGACCTTCCCTGTTACTCATAAGACAAGATAAACAGACTGTAATAAACACTAAGACCTTCCCTGTTACTCATAAGACAAGATAAACAGACTGTAATAAACACTAAGACCTCCCCTGTTACTCATAAGACAAGATAAACAGACTGTAATAAACACTAAGACCTTCCCTGTTACTCATAAGACAACAAGATAAACAGACTGTAATAAACACTAAGACCTTCCCTGTTACTCATAAGACAACAAGATAAACAGACTGTAATAAACACTAAGACCTTCCCTGTTACTCATAAGACAAGATAAACAGACTGTAATAAACACTAAGACCTTCCCTGTTACTCATAAGACAACAAGATAAACAGACTGTAATAAACACTAAGACCTTCCCTGTTACTCATAAGACAAGATAAACAGACTGTAATAAACACTAAGACCTCCCCTGTTACTCATAAGACAACAAGATAAACAGACTGTAATAAACACTAAGACCTTCCCTGTTACTCATAAGACAAGATAAACAGACTGTAATAAACACTAAGACCTTCCCTGTTACTCATAAGACAAGATAAACAGACTGTAATAAACACTAAGACCTCCCCTGTTACTCATAAGACAACAAGATAAACAGACTGTAATAAACACTAAGACCTCCCCTGTTACTCATAAGACAACAAGATAAACAGACTGTAATAAACACTAAGACCTTCCCTGTTACTCATAAGACAACAAGATAAACAGACTGTAATAAACACTAAGACCTTCCCTGTTACTCATAAGACAACAAGATAAACAGACTGTAATAAACACTAAGACCTCCCCTGTTACTCATAAGACAAGATAAACAGACTGTAATAAACACTAAGACCTCCCCTGTTACTCATAAGACAAGATAAACAGACTGTAATAAACACTAAGACCTCCCCTGTTACTCATAAGACAACAAGATAAACAGACTGTAATAAACACTAAGACCTTCCCTGTTACTCATAAGACAAGATAAACAGACTGTAATAAACACTAAGACCTTCCCTGTTACTCATAAGACAACAAGATAAACAGACTGTAATAAACACTAAGACCTCCCCTGTTACTCATAAGACAAGATAAACAGACTGTAATAAACACTAAGACCTTCCCTGTTACTCATAAGACAACAAGATAAACAGACTGTAATAAACACTAAGACCTTCCCTGTTACTCATAAGACAAGATAAACAGACTGTAATAAACACTAAGACCTCCCTGTTACTCATAAGACAACAAGATAAACAGACTGTAATAAACACTAAGACCTTCCCTGTTACTCATAAGACAACAGATAAACAGACTGTAATAAACACTAAGACCTTCCCTGTTACTCATAAGACAACAAGATAAACAGACTGTAATAAACACTAAGACCTCCCCTGTTACTCATAAGACAACAAGATAAACAGACTGTAATAAACACTAAGACCTTCCCTGTTACTCATAAGACAACAAGATAAACAGACTGTAATAAACACTAAGACCTTCCCTGTTACTCATAAGACAACAAGATAAACAGACTGTAATAAACACTAAGACCTCCCCTGTTACTCATAAGACAACAAGATAAACAGACTGTAATAAACACTAAGACCTTCCCTGTTACTCATAAGACAAGATAAACAGACTGTAATGTTACTCATAAGACAACAAGATAAACAGACTGTAATAAACACTAAGACCTCCCCTGTTACTCATAAGACAACAAGATAAACAGACTGTAATAAACACTAAGACCTTCCCTGTTACTCATAAGACAACAAGATAAACAGACTGTAATAAACACTAAGACCTCCCCTGTTACTCATAAGACAACAAGATAAACAGACTGTAATAAACACTAAGACCTCCCCTGTTACTCATAAGACAACAAGATAAACAGACTGTAATAAACACTAAGACCTCCCCTGTTACTCATAAGACAACAAGATAAACAGACTGTAATAAACACTAAGACCTTCCCTGTTACTCATAAGACAACAAGATAAACAGACTGTAATAAACACTAAGACCTCCCCTGTTACTCATAAGACAACAAGATAAACAGACTGTAATAAACACTAAGACCTCCCCTGTTACTCATAAGACAAGATAAACAGACTGTAATAAACACTAAGACCTTCCCTGTTACTCATAAGACAACAAGATAAACAGACTGTAATAAACACTAAGACCTTCCCTGTTACTCATAAGACAAGATAAACAGACTGTAATAAACACTAAGACCTTCCCTGTTACTCATAAGACAAGATAAACAGACTGTAATAAACACTAAGACCTCCCCTGTTACTCATAAGACAAGATAAACAGACTGTAATAAACACTAAGACCTTCCCTGTTACTCATAAGACAACAAGATAAACAGACTGTAATAAACACTAAGACCTCCCCTGTTACTCATAAGACAACAAGATAAACAGACTGTAATAAACACTAAGACCTTCCCTGTTACTCATAAGACAAGATAAACAGACTGCAATAAACACTAAGACCTCCCCTGTTACTCATAAGACAACAAGATAAACAGACTGTAATAAACACTAAGACCTTCCCTGTTACTCATAAGACAACAAGATAAACAGACTGTAATAAACACTAAGACCTCCCCTGTTACTCATAAGACAACAAGATAAACAGACTGTAATAAACACTAAGACCTTCCCTGTTACTCATAAGACAAGATAAACAGACTGTAATAAACACTAAGACCTCCCCTGTTACTCATAAGACAACAAGATAAACAGACTGTAATAAACACTAAGACCTTCCCTGTTACTCATAAGACAACAAGATAAACAGACTGTAATAAACACTAAGACCTCCCCTGTTACTCATAAGACAACAAGATAAACAGACTGTAATAAACACTAAGACCTCCCCTGTTACTCATAAGACAAGATAAACAGACTGTAATAAACACTAAGACCTTCCCTGTTACTCATAAGACAACAAGATAAACAGACTGTAATAAACACTAAGACCTTCCCTGTTACTCATAAGACAAGATAAACAGACTGTAATAAACACTAAGACCTTCCCTGTTACTCATAAGACAAGATAAACAGACTGTAATAAACACTAAGACCTCCCCTGTTACTCATAAGACAAGATAAACAGACTGTAATAAACACTAAGACCTTCCCTGTTACTCATAAGACAACAAGATAAACAGACTGTAATAAACACTAAGACCTTCCCTGTTACTCATAAGACAACAAGATAAACAGACTGTAATAAACACTAATACCTTCCCTGTTACTCATAAGACAAGATAAACAGACTGTAATAAACACTAAGACCTTCCCTGTTACTCATAAGACAACAAGATAAACAGACTGTAATAAACACTAAGACCTTCCCTGTTACTCATAAGACAAGATAAACAGACTGTAATAAACACTAAGACCTCCCCTGTTACTCATAAGACAACAAGATAAACAGACTGTAATAAACACTAAGACCTTCCCTGTTACTCATAAGACAAGATAAACAGACTGTAATAAACACTAAGACCTTCCCTGTTACTCATAAGACAAGATAAACAGACTGTAATAAACACTAAGACCTCCCCTGTTACTCATAAGACAACAAGATAAACAGACTGTAATAAACACTAAGACCTCCCCTGTTACTCATAAGACAACAAGATAAACAGACTGTAATAAACACTAAGACCTTCCCTGTTACTCATAAGACAACAAGATAAACAGACTGTAATAAACACTAAGACCTTCCCTGTTACTCATAAGACAACAAGATAAACAGACTGTAATAAACACTAAGACCTCCCCTGTTACTCATAAGACAAGATAAACAGACTGTAATAAACACTAAGACCTCCCCTGTTACTCATAAGACAAGATAAACAGACTGTAATAAACACTAAGACCTCCCCTGTTACTCATAAGACAACAAGATAAACAGACTGTAATAAACACTAAGACCTTCCCTGTTACTCATAAGACAAGATAAACAGACTGTAATAAACACTAAGACCTTCCCTGTTACTCATAAGACCACAAGATAAACAGACTGTAATAAACACTAAGACCTCCCCTGTTACTCATAAGACAAGATAAACAGACTGTAATAAACACTGAGACCTTCCCTGTTACTCATAAGACAAGATAAACAGACTGTAATAAACACTAAGACCTTCCCTGTTACTCATAAGACAAGATAAACAGACAGTAATAAACACTAAGACCTCCCCTGTTACTCATAAGACAACAAGATAAACAGACTGTAATAAACACTAAGACCTTCCCTGTTACTCATAAGACAACAAGATAAACAGACTGTAATAAACACTAAGACCTCCCCTGTTACTCATAAGACAACAAGATAAACAGACTGTAATAAACACTAAGACCTCCCCTGTTACTCATAAGACAAGATAAACAGACTGTAATAAACACTAAGACCTTCCCTGTTACTCATAAGACAACAAGATAAACAGACTGTAATAAACACTAAGACCTTCCCTGTTACTCATAAGACAAGATAAACAGACTGTAATAAACACTAAGACCTTCCCTGTTACTCATAAGACAAGATAAACAGACTGTAATAAACACTAAGACCTCCCCTGTTACTCATAAGACAAGATAAACAGACTGTAATAAACACTAAGACCTTCCCTGTTACTCATAAGACAACAAGATAAACAGACTGTAATAAACACTAAGACCTCCCCTGTTACTCATAAGACAACAAGACAAACAGACTGTAATAAACACTAAGACCTTCCCTGTTACTCATAAGACAAGATAAACAGACTGTAATAAACACTAAGACCTCCCCTGTTACTCATAAGACAACAAGATAAACAGACTGTAATAAACACTAAGACCTTCCCTGTTACTCATAAGACAACAAGATAAACAGACTGTAATAAACACTAAGACCTCCCCTGTTACTCATAAGACAACAAGATAAACAGACTGTAATAAACACTAAGACCTTCCCTGTTACTCATAAGACAAGATAAACAGACTGTAATAAACACTAAGACCTCCCTGTTACTCATAAGACAAGATAAACAGACTGTAATAAACACTAAGACCTTCCCTGTTACTCATAAGACAACAAGATAAACAGACTGTAATAAACACTAAGACCTCCCCTGTTACTCATAAGACAACAAGATAAACAGACTGTAATAAACACTAAGACCTTCCCTGTTACTCATAAGACAAGATAAACAGACTGTAATAAACACTAAGACCTCCCCTGTTACTCATAAGACAACAAGATAAACAGACTGTAATAAACACTAAGACCTTCCCTGTTACTCATAAGACAACAAGATAAACAGACTGTAATAAACACTAAGACCTCCCCTGTTACTCATAAGACAACAAGATAAACAGACTGTAATAAACACTAAGACCTCCCCTGTTACTCATAAGACAAGATAAACAGACTGTAATAAACACTAAGACCTTCCCTGTTACTCATAAGACAACAAGATAAACAGACTGTAATAAACACTAAGACCTTCCCTGTTACTCATAAGACAAGATAAACAGACTGTAATAAACACTAAGACCTTCCCTGTTACTCATAAGACAAGATAAACAGACTGTAATAAACACTAAGACCTCCCCTGTTACTCATAAGACAAGATAAACAGACTGTAATAAACACTAAGACCTTCCCTGTTACTCATAAGACAACAAGATAAACAGACTGTAATAAACACTAAGACCTTCCCTGTTACTCATAAGACAACAAGATAAACAGACTGTAATAAACACTAATACCTTCCCTGTTACTCATAAGACAAGATAAACAGACTGTAATAAACACTAAGACCTTCCCTGTTACTCATAAGACAACAAGATAAACAGACTGTAATAAACACTAAGACCTTCCCTGTTACTCATAAGACAAGATAAACAGACTGTAATAAACACTAAGACCTCCCCTGTTACTCATAAGACAACAAGATAAACAGACTGTAATAAACACTAAGACCTTCCCTGTTACTCATAAGACAAGATAAACAGACTGTAATAAACACTAAGACCTTCCCTGTTACTCATAAGACAAGATAAACAGACTGTAATAAACACTAAGACCTCCCCTGTTACTCATAAGACAACAAGATAAACAGACTGTAATAAACACTAAGACCTCCCCTGTTACTCATAAGACAACAAGATAAACAGACTGTAATAAACACTAAGACCTTCCCTGTTACTCATAAGACAACAAGATAAACAGACTGTAATAAACACTAAGACCTTCCCCTGTTACTCATAAGACAACAAGATAAACAGACTGTAATAAACACTAAGACCTCCCCTGTTACTCATAAGACAAGATAAACAGACTGTAATAAACACTAAGACCTCCCCTGTTACTCATAAGACAAGATAAACAGACTGTAATAAACACTAAGACCTCCCCTGTTACTCATAAGACAACAAGATAAACAGACTGTAATAAACACTAAGACCTTCCCTGTTACTCATAAGACAAGATAAACAGACTGTAATAAACACTAAGACCTTCCCTGTTACTCATAAGACCACAAGATAAACAGACTGTAATAACACTAAGACCTCCCTACCAACTAAGACCTCCCTGTTACTCAAAGACAAGATAAACAGACTGTAATAAACACTGAGACCTTCCCCTGTTACTCATAAGACAAGATAAACAGACTGTAATAAACACTAAGACCTTCCCTGTTACTCATAAGACAAGATAAACAGACAGTAATAAACACTAAGACCTCCCCTGTTACTCATAAGACAACAAGATAAACAGACTGTAATAAACACTAAGACCTTCCCTGTTACTCATAAGACAACAAGATAAACAGACTGTAATAAACACTAAGACCTCCCCTGTTACTCATAAGACAACAAGATAAACAGACTGTAATAAACACTAAGACCAAGATAAACAGACTGTAATAAACACTAAGACCTTCCCTGTTACTCATAAGACAACAAGATAAACAGACTGTAATAAACACTAAGACCTTCCCTGTTACTCATAAGACAAGATAAACAGACTGTAATAAACACTAAGACCTTCCCTGTTACTCATAAGACAAGATAAACAGACTGTAATAAACACTAAGACCTCCCCTGTTACTCATAAGACAAGATAAACAGACTGTAATAAACACTAAGACCTTCCCTGTTAACTCATAAGACAACAAGATAAACAGACTGTAATAAACACTAAGACCTCCCTGTTACTCATAAGACAACAAGATAAACAGACTGTAATAAACACTAAGACCTTCCCTGTTACTCATAAGACAAGATAAACAGACTGTAATAAACACTAAGACCTCCCCTGTTACTCATAAGACAAAGATAAACAGACTGTAATAAACACTAAGACCTTCCCCTGTTACTCATAAGACAACAAGATAAACAGACTGTAATAAACACTAAGACCTCCCTGTTACTCATAAGACAACAAGATAAACAGACTGTAATAAACACTAAGACCTTCCCTGTTACTCATAAGACAAGATAAACAGACTGTAATAAACACTAAGACCTCCCTGTTACTCATAAGACAAGATAAACAGACTGTAATAAACACTAAGACCTTCCCTGTTACTCATAAGACACAAGATAAACAGACTGTAATAAACACTAAGACCTCCCCTGTTACTCATAAGACAACAAGATAAACAGACTGTAATAAACACTAAGACCTTCCCTGTTACTCATAAGACAAGATAAACAGACTGTAATAAACACTAAGACCTTCCCCTGTTACTCATAAGACAACAAGATAAACAGACTGTAATAAACACTAAGACCTTCCCTGTTACTCATAAGACAAGATAAACAGACTGTAATAAACACTAAGACCTTCCCTGTTACTCATAAGACACAAGATAAACAGACTGTAATAAACACTAAGACCTCCCCTGTTACTCATAAGACAAGATAAACAGACTGTAATAAACACTAAGACCTTCCCTGTTACTCATAAGACAAGATAAACAGACTGTAATAAACACTAAGACCTTCCCTGTTACTCATAAGACAACAAGATAAACAGACTGTAATAAACACTAAGACCTTCCCTGTTACTCATAAGACAAGATAAACAGACTGTAATAAACACTAAGACCTTCCCTGTTACTCATAAGACAAGATAAACAGACTGTAATAAACACTAAGACCTTCCCTGTTACTCATAAGACAAGATAAACAGACTGTAATAAACACTAAGACCTCCCTGTTACTCATAAGACAACAGATAAACAGACTGTAATAAACACTAAGACCTTCCCTGTTACTCATAAGACAAGATAAACAGACTGTAATAAACACTAAGACCTCCCCTGTTACTCATAAGACACAAGATAAACAGACTGTAATAAACACTAAGACCTTCCCCTGTTACTCATAAGACAACAAGATAAACAGACTGTAATAAACACTAAGACCTCCCTGTTACTCATAAGACAACAAGATAAACAGACTGTAATAAACACTAAGACCTCCCCTGTTACTCATAAGACAAAGATAAACAGACTGTAATAAACACTAAGACCTTCCCTGTTACTCATAAGACAACAAGATAAACAGACTGTAATAAACACTAAGACCTCCCTGTTACTCATAAGACAAGATAAACAGACTGTAATAAACACTAAGACCTTCCCTGTTACTCATAAGACAAGATAAACAGACTGTAATAAACACTAAGACCTCCCCTGTTACTCATAAGACAACAAGATAAACAGACTGTAATAAACACTAAGACCTTCCCTGTTACTCATAAGACAACAAGATAAACAGACTGTAATAAACACTAAGACCTTCCCTGTTACTCATAAGACAACAAGATAAACAGACTGTAATAAACACTAAGACCTCCCCTGTTACTCATAAGACAAAATAAACAGACTGTAATAAACACTAAGACCTTCCTGTTACTCATAAGACAAGATAAACAGACTGTAATAAACACTAAGACCTTCCCTGTTACTCATAAGACAAGATAAA
>OZ024741.1:27242455-27299955 GCA_964016885.1 Eledone cirrhosa
AGACAAGATAAACAGACTGTAATAAACACTAAGACCTCCCCTGTTACTCATAAGACAAGATAAACAGACTGTAATAAACACTAAGACCTCCCCTGTTACTCATAAGACAAGATAAACAGACTGTAATAAACACTAAGACCTTCCCTGTTACTCATAAGACAACAAGATAAACAGACTGTAATAAACACTAAGACCTTCCCTGTTACTCATAAGACAAGATAAACAGACTGTAATAAACACTAAGACCTTCCCTGTTACTCATAAGACAACAAGATAAACAGACTGTAATAAACACTAAGACCTCCCTGTTACTCATAAGACAAGATAAACAGACTGTAATAAACACTAAGACCTTCCCTGTTACTCATAAGACAACAAGATAAACAGACTGTAATAAACACTAAGACCTTCCCTGTTACTCATAAGACAAGATAAACAGACTGTAATAAACACTAAGACCTTCCCTGTTACTCATAAGACAACAAGATAAACAGACTGTAATAAACACTAAGACCTTCCCTGTTACTCATAAGACAACAAGATAAACAGACTGTAATAAACACTAAGACCTTCCCTGTTACTCATAAGACAAGATAAACAGACTGTAATAAACACTAAGACCTTCCCTGTTACTCATAAGACAACAAGATAAACAGACTGTAATAAACACTAAGACCTTCCCTGTTACTCATAAGACAAGATAAACAGACTGTAATAAACACTAAGACCTCCCTGTTACTCATAAGACAACAAGATAAACAGACTGTAATAAACACTAAGACCTTCCCTGTTACTCATAAGACAAGATAAACAGACTGTAATAAACACTAAGACCTTCCCTGTTACTCATAAGACAAGATAAACAGACTGTAATAAACACTAAGACCTCCCCTGTTACTCATAAGACAACAAGATAAACAGACTGTAATAAACACTAAGACCTCCCCTGTTACTCATAAGACAACAAGATAAACAGACTGTAATAAACACTAAGACCTCCCTGTTACTCATAAGACAAGATAAACAGACTGTAATAAACACTAAGACCTTCCCTGTTACTCATAAGACAACAAGATAAACAGACTGTAATAAACACTAAGACCTCCCCTGTTACTCATAAGACAAGATAAACAGACTGTAATAAACACTAAGACCTTCCCTGTTACTCATAAGACAAGATAAACAGACTGTAATAAACACTAAGACCTCCCCTGTTACTCATAAGACAACAAGATAAACAGACTGTAATAAACACTAAGACCTTCCCTGTTACTCATAAGACAACAAGATAAACAGACTGTAATAAACACTAAGACCTTCCCTGTTACTCATAAGACAACAAGATAAACAGACTGTAATAAACACTAAGACCTCCCCTGTTACTCATAAGACAAAGATAAACAGACTGTAATAAACACTAAGACCTTCCCTGTTACTCATAAGACAAGATAAACAGACTGTAATAAACACTAAGACCTTCCCTGTTACTCATAAGACAAGATAAACAGACTGTAATAAACACTAAGACCTCCCCTGTTACTCATAAGACAACAAGATAAACAGACTGTAATAAACACTAAGACCTTCCCTGTTACTCATAAGACAACAAGATAAACAGACTGTAATAAACACTAAGACCTTCCCTGTTACTCATAAGACAACAAGATAAACAGACTGTAATAAACACTAAGACCTCCCCTGTTACTCATAAGACAAGATAAACAGACTGTAATAAACACTAAGACCTTCCCTGTTACTCATAAGACAAGATAAACAGACTGTAATAAACACTAAGACCTTCCCTGTTACTCATAAGACAAGATAAACAGACTGTAATAAACACTAAGACCTCCCCTGTTACTCATAAGACAACAAGATAAACAGACTGTAATAAACACTAAGACCTTCCCTGTTACTCATAAGACAAGATAAACAGACTGTAATAAACACTAAGACCTTCCCTGTTACTCATAAGACAAGATAAACAGACTGTAATAAACACTAAGACCTTCCCTGTTACTCATAAGACAACAAGATAAACAGACTGTAATAAACACTAAGACCTCCCCTGTTACTCATAAGACAACAAGATAAACAGACTGTAATAAACACTAAGACCTCCCTGTTACTCATAAGACAACAAGATAAACAGACTGTAATAAACACTAAGACCTTCCCTGTTACTCATAAGACAACAAGATAAACAGACTGTAATAAACACTAAGACCTTCCCTGTTACTCATAAGACAAGATAAACAGACTGTAATAAACACTAAGACCTCCCCTGTTACTCATAAGACAAGATAAACAGACTGTAATAAACACTAAGACCTCCCTGTTACTCATAAGACAACAAGATAAACAGACTGTAATAAACACTAAGACCTCCCCTGTTACTCATAAGACAACAAGATAAACAGACTGTAATAAACACTAAGACCTTCCCTGTTACTCATAAGACAAGATAAACAGACTGTAATAAACACTAAGACCTCCCTGTTACTCATAAGACAACAAGATAAACAGACTGTAATAAACACTAAGACCTTCCCTGTTACTCATAAGACAAGATAAACAGACTGTAATAAACACTAAGACCTCCCCTGTTACTCATAAGACAACAAGATAAACAGACTGTAATAAACACTAAGACCTTCCCTGTTACTCATAAGACAACAAGATAAACAGACTGTAATAAACACTAAGACCTTCCCTGTTACTCATAAGACAACAAGATAAACAGACTGTAATAAACACTAAGACCTTCCCTGTTACTCATAAGACAACAAGATAAACAGACTGTAATAAACACTAAGACCTCCCCTGTTACTCATAAGACAACAAGATAAACAGACTGTAATAAACACTAAGACCTTCCCTGTTACTCATAAGACAAGATAAACAGACTGTAATAAACACTAAGACCTTCCCTGTTACTCATAAGACAAGATAAACAGACTGTAATAAACACTAAGACCTCCCCTGTTACTCATAAGACAACAAGATAAACAGACTGTAATAAACACTAAGACCTTCCCTGTTACTCATAAGACAAGATAAACAGACTGTAATAAACACTAAGACCTCCCCTGTTACTCATAAGACAAGATAAACAGACTGTAATAAACACTAAGACCTCCCCTGTTACTCATAAGACAAGATAAACAGACTGTAATAAACACTAAGACCTTCCCTGTTACTCATAAGACAAGATAAACAGACTGTAATAAACACTAAGACCTCCCCTGTTACTCATAAGACAACAAGATAAACAGACTGTAATAAACACTAAGACCTCCCCTGTTACTCATAAGACAACAAGATAAACAGACTGTAATAAACACTAAGACCTTCCCTGTTACTCATAAGACAACAAGATAAACAGACTGTAATAAACACTAAGACCTCCCTGTTACTCATAAGACAACAAGATAAACAGACTGTAATAAACACTAAGACCTCCCCTGTTACTCATAAGACAACAAGATAAACAGACTGTAATAAACACTAAGACCTTCCCTGTTACTCATAAGACAACAAGATAAACAGACTGTAATAAACACTAAGACCTCCCCTGTTACTCATAAGACAACAAGATAAACAGACTGTAATAAACACTAAGACCTTCCCTGTTACTCATAAGACAACAAGATAAACAGACTGTAATAAACACTAAGACCTCCCCTGTTACTCATAAGACAACAAGATAAACAGACTGTAATAAACACTAAGACCTTCCCTGTTACTCATAAGACAACAAGATAAACAGACTGTAATAAACACTAAGACCTTCCCTGTTACTCATAAGACAACAAGATAAACAGACTGTAATAAACACTAAGACCTCCCCTGTTACTCATAAGACAAGATAAACAGACTGTAATAAACACTAAGACCTCCCCTGTTACTCATAAGACAAGATAAACAGACTGTAATAAACACTAAGACCTCCCCTGTTACTCATAAGACAAGATAAACAGACTGTAATAAACACTAAGACCTTCCCTGTTACTCATAAGACAACAAGATAAACAGACTGTAATAAACACTAAGACCTTCCCTGTTACTCATAAGACAAGATAAACAGACTGTAATAAACACTAAGACCTTCCCTGTTACTCATAAGACAACAAGATAAACAGACTGTAATAAACACTAAGACCTCCCTGTTACTCATAAGACAAGATAAACAGACTGTAATAAACACTAAGACCTTCCCTGTTACTCATAAGACAACAAGATAAACAGACTGTAATAAACACTAAGACCTCCCTGTTACTCATAAGACAAGATAAACAGACTGTAATAAACACTAAGACCTTCCCTGTTACTCATAAGACAAGATAAACAGACTGTAATAAACACTAAGACCTTCCCTGTTACTCATAAGACAACAAGATAAACAGACTGTAATAAACACTAAGACCTTCCCTGTTACTCATAAGACAAGATAAACAGACTGTAATAAACACTAAGACCTTCCCTGTTACTCATAAGACAACAAGATAAACAGACTGTAATAAACACTAAGACCTCCCCTGTTACTCATAAGACAAGATAAACAGACTGTAATAAACACTAAGACCTTCCCTGTTACTCATAAGACAAAAGATAAACAGACTGTAATAAACACTAAGACCTTCCCTGTTACTCATAAGACAACAAGATAAACAGACTGTAATAAACACTAAGACCTTCCCTGTTACTCATAAGACAAGATAAACAGACTGTAATAAACACTAAGACCTCCCTGTTACTCATAAGACAAGATAAACAGACTGTAATAAACACTAAGACCTTCCCTGTTACTCATAAGACAAGATAAACAGACTGTAATAAACACTAAGACCTCCCTGTTACTCATAAGACAACAAGATAAACAGACTGTAATAAACACTAAGACCTTCCCTGTTACTCATAAGACAACAAGATAAACAGACTGTAATAAACACTAAGACCTCCCCTGTTACTCATAAGACAAGATAAACAGACTGTAATAAACACTAAGACCTTCCCTGTTACTCATAAGACAACAAGATAAACAGACTGTAATAAACACTAAGACCTTCCCTGTTACTCATAAGACAAGATAAACAGACTGTAATAAACACTAAGACCTTCCCTGTTACTCATAAGACAACAAGATAAACAGACTGTAATAAACACTAAGACCTTCCCTGTTACTCATAAGACAAGATAAACAGACTGTAATAAACACTAAGACCTTCCCTGTTACTCATAAGACAAGATAAACAGACTGTAATAAACACTAAGACCTTCCCTGTTACTCATAAGACAAGATAAACAGACTGTAATAAACACTAAGACCTCCCTGTTACTCATAAGACAAGATAAACAGACTGTAATAAACACTAAGACCTTCCCTGTTACTCATAAGACAACAAGATAAACAGACTGTAATAAACACTAAGACCTTCCCTGTTACTCATAAGACAACAAGATAAACAGACTGTAATAAACACTAAGACCTTCCCTGTTACTCATAAGACAAGATAAACAGACTGTAATAAACACTAAGACCTTCCCTGTTACTCATAAGACAACAAGATAAACAGACTGTAATAAACACTAAGACCTTCCCTGTTACTCATAAGACAAGATAAACAGACTGTAATAAACACTAAGACCTTCCCTGTTACTCATAAGACAAGATAAACAGACTGTAATAAACACTAAGACCTTCCCTGTTACTCATAAGACAACAAGATAAACAGACTGTAATAAACACTAAGACCTTCCCTGTTACTCATAAGACAAGATAAACAGACTGTAATAAACACTAAGACCTTCCCTGTTACTCATAAGACAAGATAAACAGACTGTAATAAACACTAAGACCTTCCCTGTTACTCATAAGACAACAAGATAAACAGACTGTAATAAACACTAAGACCTTCCCTGTTACTCATAAGACAACAAGATAAACAGACTGTAATAAACACTAAGACCTCCCTGTTACTCATAAGACAAGATAAACAGACTGTAATAAACACTAAGACCTTCCCTGTTACTCATAAGACAACAAGATAAACAGACTGTAATAAACACTAAGACCTTCCCTGTTACTCATAAGACAACAAGATAAACAGACTGTAATAAACACTAAGACCTCCCCTGTTACTCATAAGACAAGATAAACAGACTGTAATAAACACTAAGACCTTCCCTGTTACTCATAAGACAAAGATAAACAGACTGTAATAAACACTAAGACCTTCCCTGTTACTCATAAGACAACAAGATAAACAGACTGTAATAAACACTAAGACCTTCCCTGTTACTCATAAGACAACAAGATAAACAGACTGTAATAAACACTAAGACCTCCCCTGTTACTCATAAGACAAGATAAACAGACTGTAATAAACACTAAGACCTTCCCTGTTACTCATAAGACAACAAGATAAACAGACTGTAATAAACACTAAGACCTCCCTGTTACTCATAAGACAAGATAAACAGACTGTAATAAACACTT
The DNA here is from genome assembly GCA_964016885.1 of Eledone cirrhosa. Taxonomy (NCBI): domain Eukaryota; kingdom Metazoa; phylum Mollusca; class Cephalopoda; order Octopoda; family Eledonidae; genus Eledone; species Eledone cirrhosa. The sequence continues at coordinate 27,248,955 of OZ024741.1, forward strand.
AAGATTACCTCCCTGTTACTCATAAGACAAGATAAACAGACTGTAATAAACACTAAGACCTCCCTGTTACTCATAAGACAAGATAAACAGACTAATAAACACTAAGACCTTCCCTGTTACTCATAAGACAAGATAAACAGACTGTAATAAACACTAAGACCTTCCCTGTTACTCATAAGACAACAAGATAAACAGACTGTAATAAACACTAAGACCTTCCCTGTTACTCATAAGACAAGATAAACAGACTGTAATAAACACTAAGACCTTCCCTGTTACTCATAAGACAACAAGATAAACAGACTGTAATAAACACTAAGACCTCCCCTGTTACTCATAAGACAGATAAACAGACTGTAATAAACACTAAGACCTTCCCTGTTACTCATAAGACAACAAGATAAACAGACTGTAATAAACACTAAGACCTTCCCTGTTACTCATAAGACAACAAGATAAACAGACTGTAATAAACACTAAGACCTTCCCTGTTACTCATAAGACAAGATAAACAGACTGTAATAAACACTAAGACCTTCCCTGTTACTCATAAGACAACAAGATAAACAGACTGTAATAAACACTAAGACCTCCCCTGTTACTCATAAGACAACAAGATAAACAGACTGTATTAAACACTAAGACCTCCCCTGTTACTCATAAGACAACAAGATAAACAGACTGTAATAAACACTAAGACCTTCCCTGTTACTCATAAGACAACAAGATAACAGACTGTAATAACACTAAGACCTTCCCTGTTACTCATAAGACAAGATAAACAGACTGTAATAAACACTAAGACCTCCCCTGTTACTCATAAGACAAGATAAACAGACTGTAATAAACACTAAGACCTCCCCCGTTACTCATAAGACAACAAGATAAACAGACTGTAATAAACACTAAGACCTCCCCTGTTACTCATAAGACAACAAGATAAACAGACTGTAATAAACACTAAGACCTTCCCTGTTACTCATAAGACAAGATAAACAGACTGTAATAAACACTAAGACCTCCCTGTTACTCATAAGACAACAAGATAAACAGACTGTAATAAACACTAAGACCTTCCCTGTTACTCATAAGACAAGATAAACAGACTGTAATAAACACTAAGACCTCCCCTGTTACTCATAAGACAACAAGATAAACAGACTGTAATAAACACTAAGACCTTCCCTGTTACTCATAAGACAACAAGATAAACAGACTGTAATAAACACTAAGACCTTCCCTGTTACTCATAAGACAACAAGATAAACAGACTGTAATAAACACTAAGACCTTCCCTGTTACTCATAAGACAACAAGATAAACAGACTGTAATAAACACTAAAACCTCCCCTGTTACTCATAAGACAACAAGATAAACAGACTGTAATAAACACTAAGACCTTCCCTGTTACTCATAAGACAAGATAAACAGACTGTAATAAACACTAAGACCTTCCCTGTTACTCATAAGACAAGATAAACAGACTGTAATAAACACTAAAACCTCCCCTGTTACTCATAAGACAACAAGATAAACAGACTGTAATAAACACTAAGACCTTCCCTGTTACTCATAAGACAAGATAAACAGACTGTAATAAACACTAAGACCTCCCCTGTTACTCATAAGACAAGATAAACAGACTGTAATAAACACTAAGACCTCCCCTGTTACTCATAAGACAAGATAAACAGACTGTAATAAACACTAAGACCTTCCCTGTTACTCATAAGACAAGATAAACAGACTGTAATAAACACTAAGACCTCCCCTGTTACTCATAAGACAACAAGATAAACAGACTGTAATAAACACTAAGACCTCCCCTGTTACTCATAAGACAACAAGATAAACAGACTGTAATAAACACTAAGACCTTCCCTGTTACTCATAAGACAACAAGATAAACAGACTGTAATAAACACTAAGACCTCCCCTGTTACTCATAAGACAACAAGATAAACAGACTGTAATAAACACTAAGACCTCCCTGTTACTCATAAGACAAGATAAACAGACTGTAATAAACACTAAGACCTTCCCTGTTACTCATAAGACAAGATAAACAGACTGTAATAAACACTAAGACCTTCCCTGTTACTCATAAGACAACAAGATAAACAGACTGTAATAAACACTAAGACCTCCCCTGTTACTCATAAGACAACAAGATAAACAGACTGTAATAAACACTAAGACCTTCCCTGTTACTCATAAGACAACAAGATAAACAGACTGTAATAAACACTAAGACCTCCCCTGTTACTCATAAGACAACAAGATAAACAGACTGTAATAAACACTAAGACCTTCCTGTTACTCATAAGACAACAAGATAAACAGACTGTAATAAACACTAAGACCTTCCCTGTTACTCATAAGACAACAAGATAAACAGACTGTAATAAACACTAAGACCTCCCCTGTTACTCATAAGACAAGATAAACAGACTGTAATAAACACTAAGACCTCCCCTGTTACTCATAAGACAAGATAAACAGACTGTAATAAACACTAAGACCTCCCCTGTTACTCATAAGACAAGATAAACAGACTGTAATAAACACTAAGACCTTCCCTGTTACTCATAAGACAACAAGATAAACAGACTGTAATAAACACTAAGACCTTCCCTGTTACTCATAAGACAAGATAAACAGACAGTAATAAAGACTAAGACCTTCCCTGTTACTCATAAGACAACAAGATAAACAGACTGTAATAAACACTAAGACCTCCCCTGTTACTCATAAGACAATTTAAACAGACTGTAATAAACACTAAGACCTTCCCTGTTACTCATAAGACAACAAGATAAACAGACTGTAATAAACACTAAGACCTCCCCTGTTACTCATAAGACAAGATAAACAGACTAATAAACACTAAGACCTTCCTGTTACTCATAAGACAAGATAAACAGACTGTAATAAACACTAAGACCTTCCCTGTTACTCATAAGACAACAAGATAAACAGACTGTAATAAACACTAAAACCTTCCCTGTTACTCATAAGACAAGATAAACAGACTGTAATAAACACTAAGACCTTCCCTGTTACTCATAAGACAACAAGATAAACAGACTGTAATAAACACTAAGACCTCCCCTGTTACTCATAAGACAACAAGATAAACAGACTGTAATAAACACTAAGACCTTCCCTGTTACTCATAAGACAAGATAAACAGACTGTAATAAACACTAAGACCTCCCCTGTTACTCATAAGACAAGATAAACAGACTGTAATAAACACTAAGACCTTCCCTGTTACTCATAAGACAAGATAAACAGACTGTAATAAACACTAAGACCTCCCCTGTTACTCATAAGACAACAAGATAAACAGACTGTAATAAACACTAAGACCTTCCCTGTTACTCATAAGACAACAAGATAAACAGACTGTAATAAACACTAAGACCTCCCCTGTTACTCATAAGACAAGATAAACAGACTGTAATAAACACTAAGACCTTCCCTGTTACTCATAAGACAACAAGATAAACAGACTGTAATAAACACTAAGACCTTCCCTGTTACTCATAAGACAAGATAAACAGACTGTAATAAACACTAAGACCTTCCCTGTTACTCATAAGACAACAAGATAAACAGACTGTAATAAACACTAAGACCTTCCCTGTTACTCATAAGACAAGATAAACAGACTGTAATAAACACTAAGACCTTCCCTGTTACTCATAAGACAAGATAAACAGACTGTAATAAACACTAAGACCTTCCCTGTTACTCATAAGACAAGATAAACAGACTGTAATAAACACTAAGACCTCCCCTGTTACTCATAAGACAAGATAAACAGACTGTAATAAACACTAAGACCTTCCCTGTTACTCATAAGACAACAAGATAAACAGACTGTAATAAACACTAAGACCTTCCCTGTTACTCATAAGACAACAAGATAAACAGACTGTAATAAACACTAAGACCTTCCCTGTTACTCATAAGACAAGATAAACGGACTGTAATAAACACTAAGACCTTCCCTGTTACTCATAAGACAACAAGATAAACAGACTTTAATAAACACTAAGACCTCCCCTGTTACTCATAAGACAAGATAAACAGACTGTAATAAACACTAAGACCTTCCCTGTTACTCATAAGACAAGATAAACAGACTGTAATAAACACTAAGACCTTCCCTGTTACTCATAAGACAACAAGATAAACAGACTGTAATAAACACTAAGACCTTCCCTGTTACTCATAAGACAAGATAAACAGACTGTAATAAACACTAAGACCTTCCCTGTTACTCATAAGACAAGATAAACAGACTGTAATAAACACTAAGACCTTCCCTGTTACTCATAAGACAACAAGATAAACAGACTGTAATAAACACTAAGACCTTCCCTGTTACTCATAAGACAACAAGATAAACAGACTGTAATAAACACTAAGACCTCCCCTGTTACTCATAAGACAAGATAAACAGACTGTAATAAACACTAAGACCTTCCCTGTTACTCATAAGACAACAAGATAAACAGACTGTAATAAACACTAAGACCTTCCCTGTTACTCATAAGACAACAAGATAAACAGACTGTAATAAACACTAAGACCTCCCCTGTTACTCATAAGACAAGATAAACAGACTGTAATAAACACTAAGACCTTCCCTGTTACTCATAAGACAAGATAAACAGACTGTAATAAACACTAAGACCTTCCCTGTTACTCATAAGACAACAAGATAAACAGACTGTAATAAACACTAAGACCTTCCCTGTTACTCATAAGACAACAAGATAAACAGACTGTAATAAACACTAAGACCTCCCCTGTTACTCATAAGACAAGATAAACAGACTGTAATAAACACTAAGACCTTCCCTGTTACTCATAAGACAACAAGATAAACAGACTGTAATAAACACTAAGACCTCCCCTGTTACTCATAAGACAAGATAAACAGACTGTAATAAACACTAAGACCTTCCCTGTTACTCATAAGACAAGATAAACAGACTGTAATAAACACTAAGACCTCCCCTGTTACTCATAAGACAAGATAAACAGACTAATAAACACTAAGACCTTCCCTGTTACTCATAAGACAAGATAAACAGACTGTAATAAACACTAAGACCTTCCCTGTTACTCATAAGACAACAAGATAAACAGACTGTAATAAACACTAAGACCTTCCCTGTTACTCATAAGACAAGATAAACAGACTGTAATAAACACTAAGACCTTCCCTGTTACTCATAAGACAACAAGATAAACAGACTGTAATAAACACTAAGACCTCCCCTGTTACTCATAAGACAAGATAAACAGACTGTAATAAACACTAAGACCTTCCCTGTTACTCATAAGACAACAAGATAAACAGACTGTAATAAACACTAAGACCTTCCCTGTTACTCATAAGACAACAAGATAAACAGACTGTAATAAACACTAAGACCTTCCCTGTTACTCATAAGACAAGATAAACAGACTGTAATAAACACTAAGACCTCCCCTGTTACTCATAAGACAAGATAAACAGACTGTAATAAACACTAAGACCTTCCCTGTTACTCATAAGACAAGATAAACAGACTGTAATAAACACTAAGACCTCCCCTGTTACTCATAAGACAACAAGATAAACAGACTGTAATAAACACTAAGACCTTCCCTGTTACTCATAAGACAACAAGATAAACAGACTGTAATAAACACTAAGACCTCCCCTGTTACTCATAAGACAAGATAAACAGACTGTAATAAACACTAAGACCTTCCCTGTTACTCATAAGACAACAAGATAAACAGACTGTAATAAACACTAAGACCTTCCCTGTTACTCATAAGACAAGATAAACAGACTGTAATAAACACTAAGACCTTCCCTGTTACTCATAAGACAACAAGATAAACAGACTGTAATAAACACTAAGACCTTCCCTGTTACTCATAAGACAAGATAAACAGACTGTAATAAACACTAAGACCTTCCCTGTTACTCATAAGACAAGATAAACAGACTGTAATAAACACTAAGACCTTCCCTGTTACTCATAAGACAAGATAAACAGACTGTAATAAACACTAAGACCTCCCCTGTTACTCATAAGACAAGATAAACAGACTGTAATAAACACTAAGACCTTCCCTGTTACTCATAAGACAACAAGATAAACAGACTGTAATAAACACTAAGACCTTCCCTGTTACTCATAAGACAACAAGATAAACAGACTGTAATAAACACTAAGACCTTCCCTGTTACTCATAAGACAAGATAAACGGACTGTAATAAACACTAAGACCTTCCCTGTTACTCATAAGACAACAAGATAAACAGACTGTAATAAACACTAAGACCTCCCCTGTTACTCATAAGACAAGATAAACAGACTGTAATAAACACTAAGACCTTCCCTGTTACTCATAAGACAAGATAAACAGACTGTAATAAACACTAAGACCTTCCCTGTTACTCATAAGACAACAAGATAAACAGACTGTAATAAACACTAAGACCTTCCCTGTTACTCATAAGACAAGATAAACAGACTGTAATAAACACTAAGACCTTCCCTGTTACTCATAAGACAAGATAAACAGACTGTAATAAACACTAAGACCTTCCCTGTTACTCATAAGACAACAAGATAAACAGACTGTAATAAACACTAAGACCTTCCCTGTTACTCATAAGACAACAAGATAAACAGACTGTAATAAACACTAAGACCTCCCCTGTTACTCATAAGACAAGATAAACAGACTGTAATAAACACTAAGACCTTCCCTGTTACTCATAAGACAACAAGATAAACAGACTGTAATAAACACTAAGACCTTCCCTGTTACTCATAAGACAACAAGATAAACAGACTGTAATAAACACTAAGACCTCCCCTGTTACTCATAAGACAAGATAAACAGACTGTAATAAACACTAAGACCTTCCCTGTTACTCATAAGACAAGATAAACAGACTGTAATAAACACTAAGACCTTCCCTGTTACTCATAAGACAACAAGATAAACAGACTGTAATAAACACTAAGACCTTCCCTGTTACTCATAAGACAACAAGATAAACAGACTGTAATAAACACTAAGACCTCCCCTGTTACTCATAAGACAAGATAAACAGACTGTAATAAACACTAAGACCTTCCCTGTTACTCATAAGACAACAAGATAAACAGACTGTAATAAACACTAAGATCTCCCCTGTTACTCATAAGACAAGATAAACAGACTGTAATAAACACTAAGACCTTCCCTGTTACTCATAAGACAAGATAAACAGACTGTAATAAACACTAAGACCTTCCCTGTTACTCATAAGACAAGATAAACAGACTGTAATAAACACTAAGACCTCCCCTGTTACTCATAAGACAACAAGATAAACAGACTGTAATAAACACTAAGACCTTCCCTGTTACTCATAAGACAAGATAAACAGACTGTAATAAACACTAAGACCTCCCCTGTTACTCATAAGACATCAAGATAAACAGACTGTAATAAACACTAAAACCTCCCCTGTTACTCATAAGACATCAAGATAAACAGACTGTAATAAACACTAAGACCTTCCCTGTTACTCATAAGACAACAAGATAAACAGACTGTAATAAACACTAAGACCTTCCTTGTTACTCATAAGACAAGATAAACAGACTGTAATAAACACTAAGACCTCCCCTGTTACTCATAAGACATCAAGATAAACAGACTGTAATAAACACTAAAACCTCCCCTGTAGTGATAGCAAAATAAACACAAAGCAGAAGAAGATATGCAGGAAAATATGGAGACAGAGAGTTTAGAAGCTAAAGGACCTTTCAGTTAAATATAGGTTTAGAAAGGCCCTATAGGATGCAGTAGATGAGTGGGTTGATGAGCTTGGTACGTAGAGGACAACTGGAAATTCCTATGTGACAACCTTTTACAAACTACTGACGAGACCTTTGGCTGGAGTAAAGTGCCAGCCAGACAGAGAATGACCTGGTGGTGGAACAGCCCAGTGGATAGAGACATTAAGGCCAAGAGACAGCAATGGAAAGACTGGAAAAATGGGGGTAGCAGAGACTAGTACCAGGCAGTTAAGAGAGAAGTAAGACAACAGGTATACGCAGCTCAGAGAGAGGCTGTAAAAAGAAAGTTTGCAATGTCTTGAGACGTGTTCCACATCGCAAGGCAGTGTGTTAGTGTAAATCAAGATGTTGTTGGGGAAAGATGTTAGAAATTATGCTGGTGCACTTAGCACTACTGATGTTGAAAAGAAAGAGGCCTGGAAATGTTATTATGAGAGACTGATGAATGTAGACAATGGGGGGGGGGGGGCTACCAGCAACTTATCCAATAGAAGGACCAGATATTGAAATTGACAGTTTTAAGGTCAAAGAACCAATCAAAGAAATGAAGAATGGTAAAGCTGCAGGACAATCATAGTTATGTGTATGTATATGTATATATATATATATATATATATATATATATATATATATATATATATAAAATTGAAATAAGTGGAACAAGCAAGATTCAAACAATTTTTTAAAATAAATTAAAAAATATAATTTAAATATTTACCTATTCCATTTGCTTTTACCCACGGTTTCACTTCACAAAAGATTGGAGATGCCTAGGGACTTCCAATGGAAATGTTCGGATCATCAGAGAACATTTTCCTTACCTAGGACAAAAGTCCCAGGAACAGCAAAATATATTGCCATCTGCCAGCTAGCACAGGATCGAATGGGGCCGTAAACTTGACCTATGCATGAACCAGCCCTTAGTAGAAGCGGAAGTAAACATAGACGTATTGTCTATCATGCCACTAAAAATAGCAGCTAAATAAAACAACAGATTTGTTCTCTACATAACGGAGAATATTAAAAGTGGTTAATATCCCAACAGGTACTAAGTACCCCTGGAAATATATACATAGGGTGTCTATGATACAGTGGTTGTTCTATGGTATTAATTTCACATACCAGAACTATAAAATTGATATATATATATATATATATATGTATATATATATATATATATATATATATATATATATATATATATATATATATATATATATATATATATATATAACCAAGTCGTACAGAATGGGGTTGTTCCGAAGGACTGGCATAGCAGCATCATCGTTAACTGTTATAAGGGTAAAGGAGACGCCCTAGATAGGAGTAACTATAGAGGCATTAAATTAATCGACCAGGTCATGAAGGTCACGGAAAGAGTAATAGCGCAACTAATCAGAGAGAGAATTGACCTAGATGAAATGCAGTTCGGGTTTGTGTCAGGCAAAAGTACCACAGACGCTCTTTTCATAGTACGACAACTACAGGAGAAGTACCTAGCTAAAGGTAAACCCCTCTACTTAGCTTTTGTCGACTTGGAGAAAGCCTTCGACAGAGTCCCCCGCTCCATTATCTGGTGGGCTCTTAGAAAACTAGGCGTTGACGAATGGCTTGTGAGGGCTATACAAGCCATGTATAAAGAAACAGTCAGCAAGGTTAGAATTAACAACGAATATAGTGAAGAGTTTAGCGTAAAAGTCGGCGTCCATCAGGGCTCTGTTCTCAGTCCACTACTATTTATTATTGCCCTTCAGGCTATAACAGAGGAGTTCAAGACAGGCTGCCCATGGGAACTCCTATACGCAGACGACCTGACACTCATAGCGGAATCAATGGCCGAGCTAGAGAAGAAATTCCAAACATGGAAGCACGGCCTAGAGTCAAAAGGACTTAAAATTAACCTGGCTAAGACCAAAGTACTAGTTTGTAGGAAAGAAAACAAGGCGGCGGTCCCTTCTGGGAAATGGTCGTGCTCGGTGTGTAGGAAAGGCGTAGGTAGAAACTCCATTTTATGTCCTAAATGCAAAGTATGGGTGCATAAAAGATGTAGTGGGATCACAGGTAAGCTAACTAAGAACATAGATTTTACATGTGGCCGGTGCTCTGGTGCAATAAGTAGCAGCAAGTGCCCACAAACTACTAGCTCTTTCAATTGCGCAGAGGGTTCTATAGAAATAGTGGACAGCTTCCGTTACCTGGGCGATAAAATCAGCAGTGGGGGAGGGTGCTCTGAAAGTACTGTAGCTAGAGTCAGAACTGGTTGGAAAAAGTTCAGAGAGCTTATACCACTATTAGCTGCTAAAGGGTTCTCACTAAAAATGAAAGGCAGGTTGTACGATGCCTGCATACGAACAGCAATGCTGCATGGCAGTGAGACCTGGGCATTGTGTGCAGAGGATATACGCAGACTAGAGAGGAACGAAGCTTGCATGCTCCGCTGGATGTGTAACAGTAATATACGTGAACGGCAAAGCATAAACGAACTAAGGAAAAAATTAGAGATAAGAGGGATCAGATGTTGTTTACTCGAGAGAAGGCTACGTTGGTATGGACACGTGATGCGCATGAAAGTCGATAGCTGTATAACAAAGTGCAGGGCAATAAAGATAGACGGTAGTCACGGAATAGGCAGACCTAGAAAAACCTGGGACGAGCTGATAAACTCCGACATCACACACTTACACCTCTCCAAGACAATGTCACTGGACCGAGACCTTTGGCGGTACTCAGTAACAGAGAAGACCCGCCTTACCTAAATATATAGTAAAACCTACTCCAGCCAGTAGGCATCTCTAACAAAATACACCCCGTCCCACCACCCCCACCCCCACCCGATCCACACCACCCCGTTCTATGTAAAGTTATGTTGGTGCCGCGCCATCGAGGCCGAAACAAATGAGATCGTGTAGGTGTCACGACAAAAAAACACACAGTCCACGCTGTAATGTGGCCGTGTAGGCAACACGGTAAAAACCTCCCAGACCCACACTGTAAATGTGGTTGGTGTTAGGAAGGGCATCCAACTGTAGAAAACCTGCCAGACAGTCCTATGCGAGCAAGACAATCACTCTTGCCTCAAGTGGGACTACCCCCGTCCAAACCCATGCAAGCGTGGAACACGGACGTTAAACGTTGATGATGATGATGATGATGATGATGATATATATACACTGCAACCGTGTCAGACTCATCTTAAATCTTCTTTTCTTTGGTTCACAGATATAATAATGTCAATCTTAAATCATCTTTTCTCTTTCTGTTCGAGGTAATGGTTGTTATGGTGATGAGGGTGGTGGTGGTGATGATGATGATGATGGTAGTGATAATGATAGTAATGGTAGTGATGATGGTGATGGTGGTGGTAGTGATAATGATAGTAATGGTAGTGATGATGATGATGCTGATGAGTGATGATGATGATGATGGTGGTGACAGTAATGGCAGTGATGGTGATGATGCTATTAATGGTAGTGATGATGGTAGTGGTTGTGACGGTGATGATGGTGGTAATGACAGTATTGATGATGATGATAGTAATAATGGTGATGATGATGACTATAGTGGTGATGGTGATGATGATGGCAGTGATGATGATGATGTTGATGATGACAGTAATGGCAGTGATGGTGATGATGATAATAATAGCAGTGGTTATGATGATGGTGATGATGATAGAAATAGTAGTGCTGATGGTGATGGTGATGGTGATGATAGTAATAGTAGTGCTGATGGTGATGGTGATGATGATAGTAATAGTAGGGATGATGGTGATGGTGATGATGATAGTAATAGTAGGGATGATGATGGTGATGATGGTAGTGATGATGATGATGGTAGTGATGATGATGATGTTGATGATGATGGTGATGATGGCAGTGATGATGATGATGGTGGTGATGGTAGTGATGATGATGATGTTGATGGTGATGGTAGTGATGATAATGATGGTGATGATGATGATGATGGTGATGGTAGTGATGATGATGATGATGGTGATGGTGGTGATGGTAGTGATGATGATGATGTTGATGGTGATGGTAGTGATGATAATGATAATGATGGTGATGATGATGGTGATGGTAGTGATGATAATGATGGTGATACTTTGATGATACTTTGATGACTGTCGTTAGCAGTGACATGAGATAATTATATTAATGAGGAAAATGTATTTAGTGATTACAACATCTGTGGCTGATAGTATTTCTAGCTGCTACTGCTGCTTGTGGTGGTGGGGGGGTAGTTGTGGCAGTGATGGTGAGGGTGGTAGTGGTGGTGGTGGTGATGTGGGTGGTAGTGGTGGTGGTGGTGGTGGTGAGGGTGGTAGTGGTGGTGGTGGTGGTGGTGGTGAGGGTGGTAGTGGTCGTGGTGGTGGTGAGGGTGGTAGTGGTCGTGGTGGTGGTGAGGGTGGTAGTGGTCGTGGTGGTGGTGAGGGTGGTAGTGGTGGTGGTGGTGGTGGTGAGGGTGGTAGTGGTCGTGGTGGTGGTGAGGGTGGTAGTGGTGGTGGTGGTGGTGGTGAGGGTGGTAGTGGTCGTGGTGGTGGTGAGGGTGGTAGTGGTGGTGGTGGTGGTGGTGAGGGTGGTGATGAGGGTGGTAGTGGTGGTGGTGGTGATGAGGGTGGTAGTGGTGGTGGTGGTGATGAGGGTGGTAGTGGTGGTGGTGGTGGTGGTGAGGGTGGTAGTTGTGGCAGTGATGGTGAGGGTGGTAGTGGTGGTGGTGGTGGTGGTGAGGGTGGTAGTTGTGGTGGTGGTGGTGAGGGTGGTAGTGGTGGTGGTGGTGGTGGTGATGAGGGTGGTAGTTGTGGCAGTGAGGGTGGTAGTGGTGGTGGTGAGGGTGGTAGTTGTGGCAGTGAGGGTGGTAGTGGTGGTGGTGGTGAGGGTGGTAGTTGTGGCAGTGATGGTGAAGGTGGTGGTGGTGGTGGTGAGGGTGGTAGTTGTGGCAGTGATGGTGAGGGTGGTAGTGGTGGCAGTGATGGTGAGGGTGGTAGTGGTGGTGGTGGTGGTGAGGGTGGTAGTGGTGGTGGTGGTGGTGAGGGTGGTAGTGGTGGTGGTGGTGGTGGTGGTGGTGAGGGTGGTGGTGGTGGTGGTGAGGGTGGTAGTTGTGGCAGTGATGGTGAGGGTGGTAGTGGTGGTGGTGGTGAGGGTGGTAGTTGTGGCAGTGATGGTGAGGGTGGTAGTGGTGGTGGTGATGGTGAGGATGGTAGTTGTGGCAGTGATGGTGAGGGTGGTAGTGGTGGTGGTGGTGATGAGGGTGGTAGTTGTGGCAGTGATGGTGAGGGTGGTAGTGGTGGTGGTGGTGAGGGTGGTAGTTGTGGCAGTGATGGTGAGGGTGGTAGTGGTGGTGGTGGTAGTTGTGGCAGTGATGGTGAGGGTGGTAGTGGTGGTGGTGGTGATGAGGGTGGTAGTTGTGGTGGTGGTGGTGAGGGTGGTAGTGGTGGTGGTGATGAGGATAGAAGTGGTGGTGGTGGTGGTGAGGGTGGTAGTTGTGGCAGTGATGGTGAAGGTGGTAGTGGTGGTGGTGAGGGTGGTAGTTGTGGCAGTGATGGTGAGGGTGGTAGTGGTGGTGGTGGTGGTGAGGGTGGTAGTTGTGGCAGTGATGGTGAGGGTGGTAGTGGTGGCAGTGATGGTGAGGGTGGTAGTGGTGGTGGTGGTGGTGAGGGTGGTAGTGGTGGTGGTGGTGGTGAGGGTGGTAGTGGTGGTGGTGGTGGTGGTGGTGAGGGTGGTAGTGGTGGTGGTGGTGGTGAGGGTGGTAGTTGTGGCAGTGATGGTGAGGGTGGTAGTGGTGGTGGTGATGGTGAGGATGGTAGTTGTGGCAGTGATGGTGAGGGTGGTAGTGGTGGTGGTGGTGGTGAGGATGGTAGTTGTGGCAGTGATGGTGAGGGTGGTAGTTGTGGCAGTGAGGGTGGTAGTGGTGGTGGTGAGGGTGGTAGTTGCGGCAGTGATGGTGAGGGTGGTAGTGGTGGTGGTGATGGTGAGGGTGGTAGTTGTGGCAGTGATGGTGTGGGTGGTAGTGGTGGTGGTGGTGGTGAGGATGGTAGTTGTGGCAGTGATGGTGAGGGTGGTAGTGGTGGTGGTGGTGATGAGGGTGGTAGTTGTGGTGGTGGTGATGAGGATAGAAGTGGTGGTGGTGGTGGTGAGGGTGGTTGTTGTGGCAGTGATGGTGAAGGTGGTAGTGGTGGTGGTGAGGGTGGTAGTTGTGGCAGTGATGGTGAGGGTGGTAGTGGTGGTGGTGGTGATGTGGGTGGTAGATGTGGCAGTGATGGTGAGGATGTTGGTGGTAGTGGGGGTAGCAGTGGTGGTGAGGATAGTAGTGGTGGTGGTGGTGATGAGGGTGGTAGTTGTGGCAGTGATGGTGAGGATGTTGGTGGTAGTGGGGGTAGCAGTGGTGGTGAGGGTGGTAGTTGTGGTGGTGGCGATAGTGGAATTCATAGAGTGGTAGATTAAATGCCTTACAATATTCAGTCACATCTCTTTACATTCTAAGTTCAAATCTCACCAAGGTCAACATTGCTTTTCTTCCTTCTGGATTCAATAAAATAAAGTACCAGTAATGCACTAGGGTCAATATAACTGACATTTGCCTCAAAAATTGATGGTCTTGTGCCTATATTAGAAACCATTAGTATAAAACATGTCAGTGGAAGGAAGCCACAGTAGAGGTAGACTGTGAAAGACCTGGGAAGAGGTGGTGAGAGCTGACCTCAAATCACTGAGATTCACAACGGCGATGAGAGATGCTGTGCTGAAAAGGACCTGTCCAACCCATGTGAGCATAGAAAAATGGACATAAAAATAATGATAATGATGTTGGTTGCATGAAAAATGTGACAACTTCTCTAATGCTGGTGCCATGATGAAATGCACCCAGTACACCCTGTAAAGTAGCTAGTATTAGGAAGAGCACCTAGTTGTAAAAACCATGCTATTACGCGTAGAGAGGATTCTTTAGCCATGTCAAAAACACAACAACCTCTCCAGTGCTGGTGCCATGATATAATGTACCCAATATACTCTGTAAAGTAGTTGGCTAAAAGAAGGGTCTCCAGCTGTAGAAACATACCAAAACTGGAATGTATGTGAGGTATGGCATCCAGCCTGTCTAGTAGGACAGTAGCTCTGATTGAGCATTGACTTGGTCTTGTGATGACCTGTCCAACCCATGCCAGCATGGAAAGTGGACATATAATTATGATAATGATTATTATTGTTATTTAATATTATAAACATGGTGGATTGGTAGAATCTTTAATGCATCAGGTGTAATGTATTGTGGTATTTTGTTACAACCCTCTACATTCTGAATTCCAATCACACTTTACCTTCCATCCTTTTGGATTCAATAAAATAAAATACCTGTAAAGTACTAGGGTTGATATAATTGATTTTCCCTTCCCCACAAACTGCTGGCCTTGTGCCTGTGTTAGAAGCCCCTACTTTATCTTGCCCAGGTCACCTTTACCTTTCATTTTTATGGGGTTAATAAAATACCAGTAATACACTGGGGTTGATATAATTGATTTTCCCCTCCCCATAAATTGCTGGCCTTGTGCCTAAATTGAATTTCATTATTGTTTAATATTATTATGAATGAAGATGAAACCAGGTTGTTGTCCTGTGTTAAAACTTTTGTATTGTCAGACATTTTATATTTCTATCTGACATGGGTTTTATTTTATCTCCATCTTATATCAGACGTGTACAGCAGCTCCTCCATCTTCTGTCTTCTGACTTCTGCTGTCTTCTTCTGACTTCATCTTCTCCAGGTGTAGTACAATAATAACAGCTCCAGCAACAGTCGTTTTGATTCTTTCTTTCATATATATATAGATACACTCACACACACATATTTATGTACATACACACATACTCATATATATATAGAGAGAGACATCATACACACACACACACACACACATATATATATATATATATATATATATATATATATATTATTTGAAGTCATTGATTTCTTTCCAAGAAGTCTTCATCATCTCCTCAACTTCTGCTTTAGGTCTTTCGTCATGTCAAAGTTTCCCTGTGAAACACTTCATAGCCATTGTTATTTTTACATCAAAGAAATCTAATTAACATTCAATCTTTTCTGGTCACAATTTCATTAATCTAATCATTTTAAGTGATTGCCAGTCATTCTCAATGAAATATTTCACACGAAAAATCAATAATTCTTTTGAAAATCCTCCCCACAAAATTCTGCAGTCATTCTCTTCCATTCTTTCATTCTAGTAATGTCTCTTTGTCTCTTTGTGTCATTTCCAGGTTGTTTTTCTTATTTTCATATTTATATTTGTTCTTGTTTTTATTATTTTACTTTTCTTTTCTTTTTTTTTGTGTCATCTCTGTGGCAAAGAATCATAGATTGCTGCACTGTCTTCCTCTTCTCCTTCTCCTTCCTCGTCTTCCTCTTCTTAAAACTTTCTTTTATCTCTCAGTTTGCATGTCTTTCAGTCTGCCCGACTCTCTATAATCTCTCTCTCTCCCTCTCTCTCTCTCTCTCTCTCTCTCTCTCTCTCTCTATATATATATATATATATATATATATATGCCTGTCTGTCTATCTCCATCTGTCAATCTCTCTCTCTCTATATATATATATATATATATATATATATATATATATGGATGGACTAAGGAATTTCTGGAGAGTCTGAAGAATCTGGACACTCGATGACAATGCCAAAGATAACGACAAATTCACCTCATGCTGCCGGACGAAAGGGCAAGGCCCCCCCCCCCTCTTTGTTTCGGCCGTGGATGGCCAACATAACCCCAAACTCATCCCCCTCACCCCTCCCTGCGCCCCATCCTCCAAACACAATCCAAAACTTCAGAGTTGGTACCATGAATGTAGGCACCTTAAAAGGCCGCTCTAACGAGGTTGTAGAATTGCTTGAACGTAAGGAGGTTGATGTTTGCTGTATCCAAGAGACCAGGTGGAGGGGCGGGTCTGCTAGATTCATTGTGGGTAAAAAACGTTGCTATAAGCTTTTCTGGGTGGGAAATGACAATGGGATAGGTGGGGTAGGAATCATGTTAGCAGAAAAATGGGTGGATAAGATAATAGATGTAAATAGAGTGAATGACAGAATAATTAAAATAAGACTTGTTCTAAACAGAACTACTGTGACAGTAATATCTGCATGCGCGCCCCAATCCGGACTGCCTGGCGCTATAAAAGACAGATTCTATGAGACACTGATGCTCACTACCTCCCAAATAACCGACAGTGACTATATAATTATTGCTGGCGACCTAAATGGCCACGTTGGACAACATTGTGACGGCTATGATGGAATCCACGGAGGCTATGGGTTTGGTACTAGAAATGAGGAAGGCTCCAGAATCCTGGAATTCTGTGATGCAAATAACCTAACTATCTGTAACACTAACTTCAAAAAACGAGACAATCACTTGATCACCTACAGATCAGGGAACATACCAGCCAGGTAGATTATATCCTTACTAGAAGACGTGACAGAGTGTCTGTTGTAAACACTAAATCCCTCCCCCATGAAGAATGCACCTCCCAACATAGACTGATAATTAGCGACCTCATAGTCAGGACGAGACGTACTAGACAGCAGAAGAGGACTATCCTCAGGAGAAAAATATGGAAGCTAAAGGATCCCAGAGCCAGAAATAAATTTCAAAGCATATTACTTGATGCTTTCGACAGTAAGGAAGAGCAATTAGAGTCGTACAATGTAGAGGAACAGTGGGAATTCCTGAAAGCAAACCTGCTGATGGCGGCAGACGAAGTCTGTGGCTGGAGCAGGCCTGTAGGCAGGAGGAGAGTAACATGGTGGTGGAACAGTAAGGTGTAGGGGTCAATCAAGGCCAAAAAGCAGGCTTGGAAAGCATGGCGGGATGGGGGAAGTAGAGAAGACTATCAAGTGGCCAGGAGGGAAGCTAGGAGACAAGTGTACTTCGCAAGAAGGGAAGCAGAGGAAAGAAAGTTCAAGCATGTTCTACAACGCGAGGACCAAAAACGTGAGGTGTTCAGGATTGCTAGGCAATGTATCAAGGAAAACCGTGATATTGTCGGGGAGAAGTGTGTACTTAACGATGATGGCGTACTTGCCATCACTGACGCTGATAAGAAGGTAGCTTGGAAGTGTCACTACGAAAGGCTACTAAATGAGGAGAATAAATGGGAGAAAGACAGTCTCCCCCACATTGACCCAATAGAGGGACCAGCAGTGTTAGTTGAAGGTAGTATAATAAGTAAGGCAATCAAAGATATGAAGACGGGTAAGGCGGCTGGGCCTTTGGAAATAGTTGCTGAGATGCTGAAAGCCTCTGGAACGGTGGGACACACCATGGTCACCCGGATAGTAAACCAAGTCATACAGAATGGGGTTGTTCCGAAGGACTGGTGTAGCAGCATCATAGGAGTAACTATAGAGGCATTAAATTAATCGACCAGGTCATGAAGGTCACGGAACAAGTAATAGCGCAACTAATCAGAGAGAGAATTGATCTAGATGAAATGCAGTTCGGGTTTGTGTCAGGCAAAAGTACCACAGACGCTCTTTTCATTGTACGACAACTACAGGAGAAGTACCTAGGTAAAAGTAAACCCCTATACTTAGCTTTTGTCGACTTGGAGAAAGCCTTCGACAGAGTCCCCCGTTCCATTATCTGGTGAGCTCTTAGAAAACTAGGGGTTGACAAATGGCTTGTGATAGCTATACAAGCCATGTATAAAGAAACAGTCAGCAAGGTTAGAATTAACAACGAATATAGTGAAGAGTTTAGTGTAAAAGTTGGTGTCCATCAGGGCTCTGTTCTTTGCCCCCTACTATTTATTATTGCCCTTCAGGCTATAACAGAGGAGTTCAAGACCGGCTGCCCATGGGAACTCCTATACGCAGATGATCTAACGCTCATAGCTGAATCAATGGCCGAGCTAGAGAAGAAATTCCAAACATGGAAGCACGGCCTAGAATCAAAAGGCCTTAAAATTAGCCTGGCTAAGACTAAAGTTCTAGTTTATAGGAAAGAAAATAAGGCGCCGGTCCCTTCCGGGAAATGGCCATGTTCAGTGTGTAGGAAAGGTGTAGGTAGAAACTCCATTTTATGTCCCAGATGCAAAGTATGGGCGCATAAAAGATGTAGTGGGATCACAGGTAAGCTAACTAAGAACATAGATTTTACATGTGGCCGGTGCTCTGGTGCAATAAGTAGCAGCAAGTGCCCACAAAATACTAGCTCTTTCAACTGCGCAGAGGGTTCTATAGAAATAGTGGACAGCTTCCGTTACCTGGGTGACAAAATCAGCAGTGGGGGAGGGTGCTCTGAAAGTACAGTAGCTAGACTCAGAACTGGATGGAAAAAGTTCAGAGAGCTCATACCACTATTAGCCGCTAAAGGGTTCTCCCTAAAAATGAAAGGCAGGTTGTATGATGCCTCCATACGAACAGCAATGTTGCATGGCAGTGAGACCTGGGCATTGTGTGCAGAGGATATACGCAGACTAGAGAGGAACGAAGCTTGCATGCTCCGCTGGATTTGTTATAGTAATATACGTGAACGGCAAAGCATAAACGAACTAAGGAAAAAATTAGAAATAAGAGGGATCAGATGTTGTTTACTCGAGAGAAGGCTACGTTGGTATGGTCACGTGATGCGCATGAAAGACGACAGCTGTATAACAAAGTGCAGGGCAATAAAGATAGACGGTAGCCACGGAGTAGGCAGACCCAGAAAAACCTGGGACGAGCTGATAAATTCCGACCTCACACACTTACACCTCTCCAAGACAATGTCACTGGACCGAGACCTTTGGCGGTACTCAGTAATAGAGAAGACCCGCCTTACCTAAATACAAAGTAAAACCTACTACAGTCAGTAGGCATCTCTAACAAAATACACCCTGGTCCACCCCATCCACACCGCCCCTTTCAATGTAAAGTTATGTTGGTACCACAACATCCAGGCCGAAACAAATGAGATCGTGTAGGTGTCACGACAAAAAAAACACACAGTCCACGCTGTAATGTGGCCGTGTAGGCAACACGGTAAAAACTTCCCAGTTCCACGCTGTAAATGTGGTTGGTGTTAGGAAGGGCATCCAGCTGTAGAAAACCCGCCAGACAGTCCTATGCGAGCAATGACAACCACTCTTGCCTCAAGTGGGAAAACTCCCGTCCAAACCCATGCAAGCGTGGAACATGGACGTTAAACGATGATGATGATGATGATGATGATGATGATATATATATATATATGTCTGTCTGTCTATCTTCATCTGTCAATCTCTCTCTCTCTCTCTCACACTTTCTTTGACTCTTTCACAATTTCATTCTCTGTATTGCTCACTCTTCCCTCACCTCTTTCTCTCTCTCTCTTACTTTATATAAATGTGTATGTGTGTGTGTGTGACTGAATGTGTGTACGTTTGTGTGTTTCTTCTCCGTTTTCTTGAGATCTGACAAGGAACAGATTAATTTACTCCTGTTGAAACAACAACACTACAGAAGAAGAATCAAGCAACATGGAAGAAAATCTTTTCCTGCAAAAGATTTTTTTTTTTTAAACCTTAAACACTTTCAGATCATTTCTGCCAATTAGAAGGAGGAATATAATTCTTTATTGAACACATCGGAGCATAAGAGGAATCAAATGCTGTGTGCAGGAGAGGCGGTTGCGTTGGTATGGACATGTGATGCGTATGAAGGATGACAGCTGCATAAAAAGGTGCAGAGCACTTGAAGTCGATGGAAACCGCGGAGTGGGGAGACCCAAGATGACCTGGGATGAGGTGATAAAAGCCGACCATACCCAATTACACCTCTCAAAGGCGATGACACACGACTGTGACCTCTGGCGTCCCGCAGTAATACAGAGTACCCGACCTCCCATGGGTACAAGCTGAAACATATAGACAATATGCCCCCACACCCCCCACTGCAAGGTGGTCGTGGAGGTGCCACGGCAAAAAAGCACCCAGCCCACACTGTTAAGTGGACGTGTAGGCGCCACGAAAAAGCACCCAGCACTCACTGTAAATGAGGTTGGTGTTAGGAAGGGCATCCAGCTGTAGAAATCAAGCCAAATCAGTTCCTGCATGAGCAAGGCATGGTCAGCCGACCAGACACTGCCCACAACAGGACAACCCGTCTAACCCATGCTAGCGTGGAAGAACGGACGTAAAACGGTGATGATGATGATGATCGGAAATGAAGACAAGGGGACCTGGTTTCAAATCTCACAGTATTTAGATAAAACAGACCTATAATTTAATAGGTTTGTTACACACACACATATATATATATATAATAATAATAATAATAATGAAATTATTGTGTACAGTGCTCAGGTGCACTACAACTCATCAAAGGTGCATGTATAGTACATAGAATAATCTACAAATGTCAGAAAAATGAACAGTATACGAGTTGTGAAATACATGTGTGCATGTGTATGGAAGGTGGATATCAGGTATAGTGTTGGTGAATCTCAGGAAGGATTGAGGTTTATAAGTTTGAAGAAGAGGTAGATAAAATTTAACTAATTTTTCTTCTTAGTCCATAGAAATTAAGTAAATAAATAATCAATTAAGTAAATAAATAATCAATTAAGTAAATAAATAATCAATTAAGTAAATAAATAATCAATTAAGTAAATAAATAATCAATTAAGTAAATAAATAATCAATTAAGTAAATAAATAATCAATTAAATGGAGCTAAGTTTAAAATGTAAGCTTGAAGAAATAATAGATAAGTGTTTACCAATATTCCTCTGGCCCTGACTGCCAACAGTTTAGCTTGTGCTATGTGGGAATGCTTAATCGCTGCATTATCCATGAGGCTTCAAGCTTATCAAGAGACTCCCTCAGTTAGGACCGATTTTTTTCCAAAGTGATCGCTGCCAGTAACAATTTCGAAAGGGGTGAAAATTATCACGTGGCTAGTGATCAAAATAGAAGTGTTGCGAAGGGTAGACTGGTGGCCAGTAAGTTCATTGCTAGAAGAAGCAGTTAGTTACCGCTTAATTTACTCAACCGTAAGGGAGTTAGAGCAAAGTCAGAAGGAATATATATGTATTTAAACATAAGCATAGATACATATATGAATGTAGACCACCTTCAACGGTGTGGCTCAATGAATGAATGAATTAAATAAATAATCATTAATCAGAGCTATATAAAATTATAAGTTTGAAGAAGAGGCAAATAAAATTTACCTAATTTTTCTTCTTAGTCCGTAGAAATTATATATATATATATATATATACAATATATTAATAAATGGAAACTATATTTATAAAACCATATTTATTTTATTATATATATTTCAAGGGCAACCAAGGCAAATTATGGTGTGCTTTCATCAGATAAAATACAGATTTGTTTTATAAATAAATATTGACATACCCGGAAAAAAAGACAACCTTAACAGTTGGAGCTTCCTGGATATTTTAAAGCTTGTTGAATCCCAACAAATTAAATATAACCTCTGCATATATATATATATATATATATATATATATATATATATATATATATATATATATATAGAGAGAGAGAGAGAGAGAGAGATATAGTTGGTGTTAGGAAGGGCATCCAACTGTAAAACCCCAGGCCAAATTTACAGTCTTGTCAGAGAAAGGTACAGTGTGGCCAATCCTGGTCAGACTTGTCTCTCAATGTGGACAATCCATCTGACCCATGTAAGCATGGAAAAATGGATGTTAAATGGTGAGGATGATATATATATATATATATATATATATATATATATATATATATATATATATATATATATATATATATATATATATACATATGTGTGTGTGTGTGTGTGTATATATTATTTGTTTAATTAATATACTATCTTATCTAACCTCTTTGCTTTCACTTTAATAATAATATAAATACTTAAATATAATTACTGGGGATGTTTCATTCTATTTGGGGCCATAATTTTGATAATTTTATAAGATAAATATATATTAGGCATTGAACATAAAAGCATATAAATTCAACTATCTGTATACTTCAGCTAGCACTTAATTTTATGTTAAATTCATTGTATTGTAATAATCTATAGGTAGTCTCCCACATTTATATATTGTATATGATACTGATACATTATTAACAATATATATATTATTAACAATATATATATAAGGGCGGTGGATTGGCAGTATCGGTAGAGGGTCGGACGCCATGATTTGCAGCATAGAGTTACGGCCCTTTATGATCTGAGTTCAAATCTCGCCAAGGTTAACTTTGCCTTTCATCCTTACAGGGTCGATAAAATAAAGTACCAGTAATACACTGGGATAATTGCTGGCCTTGTGCCAAAAGTAGAAACAATTATTAACAATATATATTAATTTATCCAATATAACATTATCTTATCTCATCTTAAGTTGGAACTTAATAAATTATATTTTATTGTAATGTATTAATTTTCTTAAAAACCTCACACACATATATCTCATTGCCACATATAAAATAGATATTCTAAAGATAAGTGTAATTGTTTAACATGTTATTTCAAATATATGTACTTAGCAATAATATTTAGATAATGCAAAATTAAGAGTTTACTTTGTAACTATGATGCTGGTTCAAATCATATAATTATCCCCCTTTCACCTCTGAAATAATATTCTGTAAATATTTATTTATTTTTATATCAATATATTCTTCTTACATCTTGTTAAATATTATTGCTTATTTAATAATTAGTATAGTATGTATAACATTTCTGTAACAACTTAAACATTAAAATATATATATATATTCACTCCGTTTAATTTCATGGTTCCTGATATAATCTTAGGTCTGCAGTAAATATCTTTCAACTTAAACTGTTAAATTCGATGCATTATTCTTACAAACTATGACTACTGATTTGATAAAACTGTATAGTTTCCCTTTCATTTTTGGAAAGTTACTGCTCTTTCAAATAACTTTTAAGTATTTTATATACAACTGACACCCTGTTATTTGACCTATGACTTAATTAAATAAATTATATATATTATCTATTACTTGACTGATTTGTATTGATATTGGCATTAGGAAGGGCATCCAGTCATAGAAAACCAGCCAGAAACACCCCTATATGAGTGAGACACACAGTCACCTGACACTACTTGCCTCAAAATAGGACCTGTCTAATCCATGCTAGTGTGGAAGATGGACGTTAATTGATGATGATGATGATGATGATTTCATTAATCGTTTTGAATTACAATTAAATTATGATGACCCCTATTAAATAATTTGCTGTCTGTGGTATATTACTGTGGAAAGAAACAATTGTCAATGATTAAATGTCTTGAATTTTAAATTTTTGGTTTATAAGCACATTGTAACTATATATATATCATCATCATTTTACATCCACTTTTCCCTGCTTGCAAGGGTGGGATGGGAACTGATTTTGGCTTGATTTCTACAGCTGGATGCCCTTCCTAACACCAACCTCGTTTACAGTAAGAGCTGGGTGCTTTTTTTCCGTGGCGCCTACACGTCCACTTTACAGTGTGGGCTGGGTGCTTTTTTGCCGTGGCACCTCCATGACCACTTTGCAGTGGAATGATAGAGACCCCAGTCCTATCATCTCATTTCTACAGCTGAGTAAACTGGAGAAATGTGAAAGTGTCTTGCTATATATATGTGTGTGTGTGTGTGTGTGTGTGTGTGTGCGTGTTGTGTGTGTAAAACAACCAAAGTTTAGATGAGGATTTTTATTAAAACATTTACTGGACTTATGAATGTTTCTCTAGACTAACAGGAATTAAAAGTACATTCCAGAAAGAATAGCTCATCAGAGTCAATGAAATACAAATAAATTACCTAACATGTTTAAATATAAAAGGGAAAACATTAAAATTATGGAAACCTAAAATATTAATTAGAATTTATAAATGTTATAATATTTATGTTCAGTAACTATAGATATTTCACTAACTATAATATATCATTATAAAATAGATAACATCCACTAAAATAGAATTAGATATATATTAATGAGAATTAAAGTTTATTATCACTTCGTAAGTAAAGTTATGAGAAAAATACTTTTAGAATATATTTTTTTAAATTATGGAACCATAAAATAGTAATTAAATAAATATTTAGTGACATATTAAATTTTACTGACTTAATTATATCAATACAAAAGAGATAATCTACATTAAAAATAACACTGGAAATATTACCTATATGGGGGTTATAATTATATGATAAATAGGAGAGCAAAAGGAAAACTTTTTGAACTTGTGTGTGTGTTTGCATGTGAATTAAAAGTTAGGGTCCATTAAAATTGTATGCATGGCATGGTCCCGTAACTCCTGAGGGAGTCATAGGGGCGGCGTATTGACATATGGCATTTCTCGGAGCCCATTTCTTCTCCATATCTGAATACAACAGATTTCTTCCAAAGAAAGATAGAGAGAGTGAGAGAATGGATATGAGAAAGTGCTATAGAGGAAGAATCAATCCCAGTTCTAGATTGCTACTTTTTTTAATCAACCTTGAATGGATGAAAGACAAAGTTGACCTTGGTGGGATTTGAACTCAGAGAACAGAGAGCCAAAACAAATACTACAAAGCTTTCTATCCAACATTTTAACAGCTCCAACAATTCACTGCCTATTAAAATTAGTAATCTAAAAAGGGGGTAACAAATTAATTTTTCAAGATAGTTGGATGGATACATTGAAGCTCCGACGTCTGGCAACTGACTTGGTAAACACCCACAAAATTGTTAACCATCTTGCCAACAACAACTCTGAGTACCTTTTTGATTTCCATGTGTCTAACACATGTGGACATGCCAACAAAGTCAGAAAACAGCACAGCTCCCATGACTTTCGGAAACATTTTTTCACGCTCAGAGTTGCTGAAGCATGGAACAAACTACCTGCGTCAGTTGTTAGCTGTCGAGACACTGCATCCTTTAAAACCTCCATGCTTCCTGAGATTCGCCAACACTACACCTAATATTCCTCCTCCATACACATACACACATGTATATCATGACTCATACACTATTCACTTCCCTGACATTTGTATATTATTCTATGTACTATACATGCACCTTTGATGAGTTGTAGTGCACCTGAGGACTGTACACAATAATTTCATTATTATTATTATATAATTGTAGGGTATATGATACAAATTTTCTAAATGTTAATAAAAATACTTAGACAAGGGTGTAATGGGTATGATTAATTTGGCTCAAAGTTTTTGTAAAAGAAAGAATAAAATGTTGTATGTGGACAGGAAGGGAGGGATTATTTTTAGAATTGAGAAGTCTCAACACATAAGAGCACTTACATAGAAACAACTACAAACAATTTCAAAACACAATTTTATTCACATTTAAATTCTTTTAAGAATGAAAAATTCTTTTTAATTTACTTCCGTAGCTAAATTGATCTGGTGTTTAAAAATTGATAACATTAGATACACTCCAAAGTGGATATTAAAACCATATGGCGGAAATGCAATCTTTGTATCACTGAAGCCTTAGAAATAATCTCTTCAAAAATGTTGCTACTGATTGAAAGATCAGATAACCCTTCCTTTTTACAAGAATTTTGACACAGATTAATTATACCCATTGTACTCACATTGAAATATGTTATTAACACTTAACATTTTGAATTATATAACCTTTATACCCTACAAATATTTTAACCGTTTTATGACCACATTTCTAATAAAATACACTCTATTTCATTACAATTAATGAAGAATTTTGAGGGATTTACTAAAATTATTGATTATTTCATTACCAACATAGTAACTTAATGTGTGTGTGTGTATCATCATCATCATCATCATCAACGTTTAACGTCCGTGTTCCACGCTTGCATGGGTTTGGACGGGGGTAGTCCCACTTGAGGCAAGAGTGATTGTCTTGCTCGCATAGGACTGTCTGGCAGGTTTTCTACAGTTGGATGCCCTTCCTAACACCAACCACATTTACAGTGTGGGTCTGGGAGGTTTTTACCGTGTTGCCTACACGGCCACATTACAGCGTGGACTGTGTGTTTTTTTGTCGTGACACCTACACGATCTCATTTGTTTCGGCCTCGATGGCGCGGCACCAACATAACTTTACATAGAACGGGGTGGTGTGGATCGGGTGGGGGTGGGGGTGGTGGGACGGGGTGTATTTTGTTAGAGATGCCTACTGGCTGGAGTAGGTTTTACTATATATTTAGGTAAGGCGGGTCTTCTCTGTTACTGAGTACCGCCAAAGGTCTCGGTCCAGTGACATTGTCTTGGAGAGGTGTAAGTGTGTGATGTCGGAGTTTATCAGCTCGTCCCAGGTTTTTCTAGGTCTGCCTATTCCGTGACTACCGTCTATCTTTATTGCCCTGCACTTTGTTATACAGCTATCGACTTTCATGCGCATCACGTGTCCATACCAACGTAGCCTTCTCTCGAGTAAACAACATCTGATCCCTCTTATCTCTAATTTATTCCTTAGTTCGTTTATGCTTTGCCGTTCACGTATATTACTGTTACACATCCAGCGGAGCATGCAAGCTTCGTTCCTCTCTAGTCTGCGTATATCCTCTGCACACAATGCCCAGGTCTCACTGCCATGCAGCATTGCTGTTCGTATGCAGGCATCGTACAACCTGCCTTTCATTTTTAGTGAGAACCCTTTAGCAGCTAATAGTGGTATAAGCTCTCTGAACTTTTTCCAACCAGTTCTGACTCTAGCTACAGTACTTTCAGAGCACCCTCCCCCACTGCTGATTTTATCGCCCAGGTAACGGAAGCTGTCCACTATTTCTATAGAACCCTCTGCGCAATTGAAAGAGCTAGTAGTTTGTGGGCACTTGCTGCTACTTATTGCACCAGAGCACCGGCCACATGTAAAATCTATGTTCTTAGTTAGCTTACCTGTGATCCCACTACATCTTTTATGCACCCATACTTTGCATTTAGGACATAAAATGGAGTTTCTACCTACGCCTTTCCTACACACCGAGCACGACCATTTCCCCGAAGGGACCGCCGCCTTGTTTTCTTTCCTACAAACTAGTACTTTGGTCTTAGCCAGGTTAATTTTAAGTCCTTTTGACTCTAGGCCGTGCTTCCATGTTTGGAATTTCTTCTCTAGCTCGGCCATTGATTCCGCTATGAGTGTCAGGTCATCTGCGTATAGGAGTTCCCATGGGCAGCCTGTCTTGAACTCCTCTGTTATAGCCTGAAGGGCAATAATAAATAGTAGTGGACTGAGAACAGAGCCCTGATGGACGCCGACTTTTACGCTAAACTCTTCACTATATTCGTTGTTAATTCTAACCTTGCTGACTGTTTCTTTATACATGGCTTGTATAGCCCTCACAAGCCATTCGTCAACGCCTAGTTTTCTAAGAGCCCACCAGATAATGGAGCGGGGGACTCTGTCGAAGGCTTTCTCCAAGTCGACAAAAGCTAAGTAGAGGGGTTTACCTTTAGCTAGGTACTTCTCCTGTAGTTGTCGTACTATGAAAAGAGCGTCTGTGGTACTTTTGCCTGACACAAACCCGAACTGCATTTCATCTAGGTCAATTCTCTCTCTGATTAGTTGCGCTATTACTCTTTCCGTGACCTTCATGACCTGGTCGATTAATTTAATGCCTCTATAGTTACTCCTATCTAGGGCGTCTCCTTTACCCTTATAACAGTTAACGATGATGCTGCTATGCCAGTCCTTCGGAACAACCCCGTTCTGTACGACTTGGTTAACTATGCGGGTGACCATGGTGTGTCCCACCGTGCCAGATGCCTTCAGCATCTCAGCAACTATTTCCGAAGGCCCAGCCGCCTTACCAGTCTTCATATCCTTGATTGCCTTACTTATTATACTCCCCTCGACTAACACTGCTGGTCCCTCTATTGGGTCGATATGGGGGAGACTGCCTTTCTCCCAATTATTCTCCTCATTTAGAAGCCTTTCATAGTGACACTTCCAAGCTACCTTCTTATCAGCGTCGGTGATGGCAAGTGTGCCATCGTCGTTTAGTACACACTTCTCCCCGACAATATCACGGTTTTCCTTGACGCATTGCCTAGCAATCCTGAACACCTCACGTTTTTGGTCATCGCGTTGTAGAACATGCTTGAACTTTCTTTCCTCAGCTTCCCTTCTTGCTAAGTACACTTGTCTCCTAGCTTCCCTCCTGGCCACTTGATAGTCCTCTCTACTTCCCCCATCCCGCCATACTTTCCAAGCCTGCTTTTTGGCCTTAATTGACCCCTCCACCTTACTGTTCCACCACATATATATATAATAATAATAAATGTGAAGACTAACATCCAAAGAGGGCTCAATAAGGATAAATATATATAAAATATATAAGAAGCCTAGAGCAAATATTTATTGAAATAACAGATTAAAGTTTAAGCAAAGAATTGCTGCTTTCACCCTTAACGGGATCTTCTAAAACTAAAAAAAAAACAATCTGTGAACACAGAAGACGCAGAAGGAAAACAGAAAGACGATACTTTGGTTCATGAAGATGTTCCCTGGCAATGAACGGAAAAAAGCGAAGATAATACGTCGTTATGTAGAGCGATGAGAACTAATACATGCAAAGACAAAACCACGTTTATGGTATAAATGGAGTCGTAGACTAATATTCTATATATATGGGCATGTATATATATGTGTGTATGTATATATATATATATATATATATATATGTGTGTGTGTATGTATATATATATGTATATGTATAAGTATGTGTATATATATATGAAGCTAACTTATTGGTTTAATATTGTTCCTACTATTCATAATGTCATTCTTGAGAATTATAATAAATATTTTGTTTTTTCTTGTTTTACTAGGATGTTATGTTATCAGCGACGAGTACCCAGTCGCCGTTGGCAACAGTGTCTTCTGTGTTCACCATGCCAACAGTTTCCAACGTGTCTGTGGCCAATAACAGTGGCATGGGAGGTCTGCCTGATCAGCTGTTCACGTCGGTACCCTCCGTAGGGGAGAACACTACCACACAGACTGTTACCGATATTAAAACTGAAATGAATGGTAGGTGAAGCTTTGTCTAAGTTCTTGTTGTCGTTGTTTTTCTTGTGGTTATTATAACCAGTAGAGTGTCGGACAATATGCTTTACAGCATAAAGTTACGACCCTTTACGTTTCTGAGTTCAAATCCCACCATAGTTAGTTTTGCCTTTCATCCTTACAAGTCAATAAAATAAAGTACCAGTAATGCATTAGGGTCGATTTAATCAACTTCCCCCAAAAAACATTTCTGGCCTTGTGCCTATACTAGAAAGCATTAATCCCGCCGAGGTTAACTTTGCCTTTCATCCTTACGGGGTCGATAAAATAAAGTACCAGTAATGTACTGGGTAATTGCTGGCCTTGTGCCTAAAATAGAAACAATTATTTTTGTACAATAGCAAGTGTGGTGGATTGGCAGCATCGGTAGAGCATCGGACAACATACTTTGTGGCATTAAGTTATGATTTTCTACATTCTGTGTTTAAATCCTGCTGGGATCAATCTTACAATTGCAGAGGAACTTGAAAAGAAAAATCAATGAGAGCTTGACCGAAGAGGAAAGTGTCTTCAGTCCTCTCAATATTGTTCACAAAATAAAGAAATTCATCCAACCCTTCCAGGTTAAATAAAGGTGTAGGGGTGATCTTCATAATGGACTCAGCCATTCAACATAACTCCACAGGTCAATGATGTCCAGATACTGAATAAGTGTATCTTGAATGGATTTGTTGCCCTACAACATTTCTGACAGGCCTGTCTGACAACACCAACACACTTGCAGAGTTTATCTAAAACTGGTAGCACTCCTCTCAGGACCACAGTAGCACTGCCAGGCCAGAGAATTATGGAAATTATTCATAGAAGCCCCTGGCCCAAAATTCCTCCAAAACAGAGCAGCCATTTCACTTTTGTTGAGGCCCAGAGCCTCCCTGAGGATATTATGGTTCTTACCTGCCACTAGTCCTCTATAAACTACCTGACTGGAACCTTCAGCGATTACATTGGCCAACTGGTAGAGAGTGGTAAGTGCTTACTAACATTTCAAATGACATGGGCCAGGCACCCAATTTTGGTCATTATTTGGTAGGATTTGCAGCTAGGTTCAAGACACAAATTGTGGGAAAATGAGCAATATAAATGAAAACCATACACATTCACCATGAAGGAATCTCTGCAATTGCTGCAGACTCAGTGCATCAGCAGTCATGACAAGCCGCATCTTCCATGCAGAGAATGTTGGCAGTCGATGGATCTTTTAACTATTAGAACTCACTCCTTCTACAAGAGGTGGAAGAGTAGATGCTCCAGTCTGGTCAGTGAAGGACCAGGGCAAGGTACAACAGTCAGGCAGTTGACAATGATATGATGTGTAAGCATTTGTCACTTCTGCCTGACCATAGCTTCCTCTCTACACATTTCTGGGTGTGACTAACCATCTTGGTCATAACCTCATTCCAATTCCTGTCCACATGGGGGTCCAGACTCCAAGCAGCTTAACAGATCCATCCATCCATTGATCTACATTGTTATCCAATGGTATGGACCTTCCTTTCCAATTGATGAGCTGCAGGCCAATTGACTTGTCCAGGTTAATCTTTGCCTTGGACACCAACTCATGACTTGAGAATGGTGCTGACCACTTCCACTGTGTCTAACACCATTATGGTGATGTCATCTGTGTAGGCTGTCACTACTCAAATGGTTCAAAGGATATGCCCTTCAACAGCTCCAGCATCTGCAATAGTGGCTCAAGTCGCAGAAATATAGAAGCTGAAAAACAAGGCACCCCTAACAGACAGTACATGATGTTGAAAGGTGCCAAGATGTAGCCCTTAACTTTGATGACTGGTCAGATGACACTGAGCCTTGCTGTGATCCAGCCTCTAAAAATGGGACCAGAACTGGCTGCTTCAAGGACAGCTGACAGGTAGTGATGGAGAACTCTGTCCCAGTTGGGGCATAGACGGCCACTTATCTAAAGGTACCTCCTTCACTACCACTCACGTCCAGCACCACCAGCTTACTCTCCAGGTCCAAGAAAATTGTCCTAACATCAAGATCCAGAATATTCCTAAACAGTACTGCCATGCCATCTCCTGACACAGCACCAGTTGCAAACACTTCATTGTCATTGAAAATGGGGGTGAAAGGGCACATTCCTGAAATTATGGTCTCGCTCATAGCAACTACATCTATTTCTAGTGACCTGAGATCAGTCCGTAAGTGACCTTGTTTCTATGCTGAGCTCAGGCCACACACATTTATACTTGCTACTCTGATTGTAGCCATGTTAGTCAAAGAAATTGTGAAAGAAAAGAGGTGAGGTCACTCATCTTAGACTTCAAGAAGACTGATTGATCCAGCTCTCTCTTTAGATGTGAGGAACTTCTTTATGGGTGATTGTAGTGAAAATGGCAAGAATGAATGGTTCCACACTCAGCGGGAAAAATGCATTCATTACACCCTGTAAGGTGGTTGGCGATAGGGTATCTCACTGTAGAAACCATACTAAAAAAAGGGTCAACAGGATGTTTTAGTTATCTTAATGATATGACAACCACTCTAGTGTTGGTGATATACCCAATAAATATACCCAGTACACTCTATAAAGTAATTGGGGATAGGAAGGACATCCAGCCCTACAAGGAGTTAGAAGGACTCTTCAACTGTATTAAAGTCATGGTAACCTCCCTAGTGCTAGTGCCGTGATAAAATGGACTTGGTGAAGCATGGAAATTTATGTAAGCAAGATGTGGATTTCCAGTAGTTGGTAAAGGCTGGGAATTTTTTCAAGTGAGATGCATCTCCCCCCTTAAAAAACATCTGAGAGGTGAGTATCTCTGCTTGAGTACTGATCTCATCTGGGACAACACATCCAATTCCTGCTAGTAGATGTGATGGTGGTGTTGTGATGGTGATGGTTGTGGTGGTGGTGATGGTGAGGGTGGTTGTGGTTGTTGTGGTGTTAATGGTGGTGGGAATGGTTATGGGTGGTGGTTGTGATGGTTATGGTAATAGTTATAGTGGTGGTGGTTGTGGTGATGATGTTTGTGGTGACGGTGTTTGTGGTGGTGATGATTCTACTGCTGTTGCTGTTGCTGATGATGATGATGATGCTAACATTCCCATTCACCATATTCACATCTTGAGACTCTGTCAGTGTTGGCACAAATCTAACATCCAGCTAATAACTAAACAATAATATCACAACCAACGCCATTCTGTCAAATTCTACCAATGTGAACATCTTAAAAGCCTCACCAGAAATATCTCTCATATAACTCCATTTTCTCTAGCTTCTTCTTTAACCAATCAAAAGAAGTTATTTTCAGCACCATTCTTCTTCCTATGTCAAGTGACAGCAATGTCAGGAGGTACCACTATAATATATTGGCGGTGGTATGATGTTGTTCGTATCACTCTTGACAGAACCATCACCATTGTCATCATAACCATCACCATTGTCATCATAACCATCATAACCATGATGATGATGATGATCATCATCATCATAACCATCATCATCATCATCATCATCATCATCATCATCACATCACTCTTGACAGAACCATCACCATTGTCACCATAACCATCATCATCATCATCATTGTTGTCATCATTACCATCATCACCACCAACACCACAACCACCAACACCACAACCACCAACACCACAACCACCATCACCACGACCGCCATCATGACAACCACCAACACCACAACCACCAACACCACAACCACCATCACCACGACCGCCATCATCACAACCACCAACACCACAACCACCAACATCACAACCACCAACACCACAACCACCATCACCACGACCGCCATCATCACAACCATCACCATCACCAACACCATAACCATAACTACATTATATCAAAAACATCAGTTATTAAGGAATAGGAGAAACTACCATGTTCTATAACAACAGCTACAGTA
Source organism: Eledone cirrhosa (assembly GCA_964016885.1). Lineage (NCBI taxonomy): Eukaryota > Metazoa > Mollusca > Cephalopoda > Octopoda > Eledonidae > Eledone > Eledone cirrhosa. The sequence continues at coordinate 27,282,794 of OZ024741.1, forward strand.
GTAGTAGTAGTAACAACAACAGTAGTAGTAGTAACAACAGCTACAGTAGTAGTAGTAGTAACAACAACAGTAGTAGTAGTAACAACAACAGTAGTAGTAGTAACAACAGCAGCAGTAGTAGTAGTAGTAACAACAACAGTAGTAGTAGTAACAACAACAGTAGTAGTAGTAACAACAGCAGCAGTAGTAGTAGTAGTAACAACAACAGTAGTAGTAGTAACAACAACAGTAGTAGTAGTAGTAACAACAACAGTAGTAGTAGTAACAACAACAGCAGTAGTAGTAGTAGTAACAACAAGAGTAGTAGTAGTAACAACAACAGCAGTAGTAGTAGTAGTAACAACAAGAGTAGTAGTAGTAACAACAACAGTAGTAGTAGTAGTAGTAACAACAAGAGTAGTAGTAGTAACAACAACAGTAGTAGTAGTAACAACAACAACAGTAGTAGTAGTAACAACAACAGCAGTAGTAGTAGTAGTAACAACAACAGTAGTAGTAGTAACAACAACAGCAGTAGTAGTAGTAACAACAAGAGTAGTAGTAGTAACAACAACAGTAGTAGTAGTAACAACAACAGTAGTAGTAGTAGTAACAACAACAGTAGTAGTAGTAACAACAACAGTAGTAGTAGTAGTAACAACAACAGCAGTAGTAGTAGTAGTAACAACAACAGTAGTAGTAGTAACAACAACAGTAGTAGTAGTAACAACAACAGCAGCAGTAGTAACAACAACAGTAGTAGTAGTAGTAGTAACAACAAGAGTAGTAGTAGTAACAACAGTAGTAGTAGTAACAACAACAGCAGTAGTAGTAACAACAACAGTAGTAGTAGTAGTAGTAACAACAAGAGTAGTAGTAGTAACAACAGCAGTAGTAGTAGTAACAACAACAGCAGCAGTAGTAACAACAACAGTAGTAGTAGTAGTAGTAACAACAAGAGTAGTAGTAGTAACAACAGTAGTAGTAGTAACAACAACAGTAGTAGTAGTAGTAACAACAACAGTAGTAGTAGTAGTAACAACAACAGTAGTAGTAGTAGTAGTAACAACGACAGTAGTAGTAGTAGTAACAACAACAGCAGTAGTAGTAGTAGTAACAACAAGAGTAGTAGTAGTAACAACAACAGTAGTAGTAGTAACAACAACAGTAGTAGTAGTAGTAACAACAAGAGTAGTAGTAGTAACAACAACAGCAGTAGTAGTAACAACAACAGTAGTAGTAGTAGTAACAACAAGAGTAGTAGTAGTAACAACAAGAGTAGTAGTAGTAACAACAACAGTAGTAGTAGTAGTAACAACAACAGTAGTAGTAGTAGTAACAACAACAGCAGCAGTAGTAGTAGTAGTAACAACAACAGTAGTAGTAGTAACAACAACAGTAGTAGTAGTAACAACAGTAGTAGTAGTAACAACGACAGTAGTAGTAGTAACAACAACAGCAGTAGTAGTAGTAGTAACAACAACAGTAGTAGTAGTAACAACAACAGTAGTAGTAGTAACAACAACAGTAGTAGTAGTAGTAACAACAACAGTAGTAGTAGTAACAACAACAGTAGTAGTAGTAACAACAACAGCAGTAGTAGTAACAACAACAGTAGTAGTAGTAGTAACAACAAGAGTAGTAGTAGTAACAACAAGAGTAGTAGTAGTAACAACAACAGTAGTAGTAGTAGTAACAACAACAGTAGTAGTAGTAGTAACAACAACAGCAGCAGTAGTAGTAGTAGTAACAACAACAGTAGTAGTAGTAACAACAACAGTAGTAGTAGTAACAACAGTAGTAGTAGTAACAACGACAGTAGTAGTAGTAACAACAACAGCAGTAGTAGTAGTAGTAACAACAACAGTAGTAGTAGTAACAACAACAGTAGTAGTAGTAACAACAACAGTAGTAGTAGTAGTAACAACAAGAGTAGTAGTAGTAACAACAACAGCAGTAGTAGTAGTAACAACAGTAGTAGTAACAACAAGAGTAGTAGTAGTAGTAACAACAACAGTAGTAGTAGTAACAACAACAGTAGTAGTAACAACAACAGTAGTAGTAGTAGTAACAACAACAGTAGTAGTAGTAACAACAACAGTAGTAGTAGTAACAACAACAGTAGTAGTAGTAGTAACAACAACAGCAGTAGTAGTAGTAGTAACAACAAGAGTAGTAGTAGTAACAACAAGAGTAGTAGTAGTAACAACAAGAGTAGTAGTAGTAACAACAACAGTAGTAGTAGTAGTAACAACAACAGCAGCAGCAGTAGTAGTAGTAGTAACAACAACAGTAGTAGTAGTAGTAGTAACAACAGCAGTAGTAGTAGTAACAACAACAGTAGTAGTAACAACAACAACAGTAGTAGTAGTAGTAACAACAACAGTAGTAGTAGTAGTAACAACAAGAGTAGTAGTAGTAACAACAACAGTAGTAGTAGTAACAACAACAGTAGTAGTAGTAGTAACAACAACAGTAGTAGTAGTAACAACAACAGTAGTAGTAGTAACAACAACAGTAGTAGTAGTAGTAACAACAACAGCAGTAGTAGTAGTAGTAACAACAAGAGTAGTAGTAGTAACAACAACAGTAGTAGTAGTAACAACAACAGTAGTAGTAGTAACAACAACAGTAGTAGTAGTAGTAATAACAACAGTAGTAGTAGTAGTAACAACAACAGTAGTAGTAGTAGTAACAACAACAGTAGTAGTAGTAACAACAACAGTAGTAGTAGTAGTAACAACAACAGCAGTAGTAGTAGTAACAACAACAGTAGTAGTAGTAACAACAACAGTAGTAGTAGTAGTAACAACAACAGTAGTAGTAGTAACAACAACAGTAGTAGTAGTAGTAACAACAACAGTAGTAGTAGTAGTAACAACAACAGCAGTAGTAGTAGTAACAACAACAGCAGTAGTAGTAGTAACAACAACAGTAGTAGTAGTAACAACAGCAGTAGTAGTAGTAACAACAACAGTAGTAGTAGTAACAACAGCAGTAGTAGTAGTAACAACAACAGCAGTAGTAGTAACAACAACAGTAGTAGTAGTAGTAACAACAAGAGCAGTAGTAGTAGTAACAACAACAGTAGTAGTAGTAACAACAGCAGTAGTAGTAGTAACAACAGCAGTAGTAGTAGTAACAACAACAGTAGTAGTAGTAGTAACAACAACAGCAGTAGTAGTAGTAACAACAACAGTAGTAGTAACAACAACAACAGTAGTAGTAGTAGTAACAACAACAGTAGTAGTAGTAGTAACAACAACAGTAGTAGTAGTAACAACAACAGTAGTAGTAACAACAACAGCAGTAGTAGTAGTAACAACAACAGCAGTAGTAGTAGTAACAACAACAGCAGTAGTAGTAACAACAACAGCAGTAGTAGTAACAACAACAGCAGTAGTAGTAGTAACAACAACAGTAGTAGTAGTAACAACAACAGCAGTAGTAGTAGTAACAACAACAGTAGTAGTAGTAACAACAACAACAGTAGTAGTAGTAACAACAGCAGTAGTAGTAGTAACAACAACAGTAGTAGTAGTAACAACAACAGCAGTAGCAGTAGTAACAACAACAGTAGTAGTAGTAACAACAACAGCAGTAGTAGTAGTAACAACAGCAGTAGTAGTAGTAACAACAACAACAGTAGTAGTAGTAACAACAACAGTAGCAGTAGTAACAACAACAGTAGTAGTAGTAACAACAACAGCAGTAGTAGTAGTAACAACAGTAGTAGTAGTAGTAACAACAGTAGTAGTAGTAACAACAACAGTAGTAGTAGTAGTAGTAACAACAACAGCAGTAGTAGTAGTAACAACAACAGCAGTAGTAGTAACAACAACAGCAGTAGTAGTAGTAACAACAATAGCAGTAGTAGTAGTAACAACAGCAGTAGTAGTAGTAACAACAACAGTAGTAGTAGTAACAACAACAACAGTAGTAGTAGTAACAACAACAGCAGTAGTAGTAGTAACAACAACAGTAGTAGTAGTAACAACAACAGCAGTAGTAGTAACAACAACAGCAGTAGTAGTAGTAACAACAATAGCAGTAGTAGTAACAACAACAACAGTAGTAGTAGTAACAACAACAGTAGTAGTAGTAACAACAACAACAGTAGTAGTAGTAACAACAACAACAGTAGTAGTAGTAACAACAACAACAGTAGTAGTAGTAACAACAACAGCAGTAGTAGTAGTAACAACAACAGCAGTAGTAGTAACAACAACAGCAGTAGTAGTAGTAACAACAACAGTAGTAGTAGTAACAACAACAACAGTAGTAGTAGTAACAACAGTAGTAGTAGTAGTAGTAACAACAACAGTAGTAGTAGTAAAAACAACAGTAGAAGTAGTAACAACAACAGCAGTAGTAGTAGTAACGATAACAGTAGTAGTAGTAACAACAACAGTAGTAGTAGTAACAACAACAGCAGTAGTAGTAGTAGTAACAACAACAGTAGTAGTAGTAAAAACAACAGTAGTAGTAGTAACAACAGCAGCAGTAGTAGTAGTAACAACAGTAGTAGTAGTAGTAGTAACAACAGCAGTAGTAGTAGTAACAACAACAGCAGTAGTAGTAACAACAACAGCAGTAGTAGTAACAACAACAGCAGTAGTAGTAGTAACAACAGCAGTAGTAGTAGTAACAACAACAGTAGTAGTAACAACAACAACAGTAGTAGTAGTAACAACAGCAGTAGTAGTAACAACAACAGCAGTAGTAGTAGTAACAACAACAGTAGTGGTAGTAACAACAACAGTAGTGGTAGTAACAACAATAGCAGTAGTAGTAACAACAACAGCAGTAGTAGTAGTAACAACAGCAGTAGTAGTAGTAACAACAACAGTAGTAGTAACAACAACAACAGTAGTAGTAGTAACAACAACAGCAGTAGTAGTAGTAACAACAACAGTAGTAGTAACAACAACAACAGTAGTAGTAGTAACAACAACAGCAGTAGTAGTAGTAACAACAACAGCAGTAGTAGTAGTAACAACAACAGTAGTAGTAGTAAAAACAACAGTAGTAGTAGTAACAACAACAGCAGTAGTAGTAACAACAACAGCAGTAGTAGTAGTAACAACAACAGCAGTAGTAGTAGTAACAACAATAGCAGTAGTAGTAACAACAACAACAGCAGTAGTAGTAACAACAACAGTAGTAGTAGTAACAACAACAACAGTAGTAGTAGTAACAACAACAGTAGTAGTAGTAACAACAACAGCAGTAGTAGTAGTAACAACAACAGCAGTAGTAGTAACAACAACAGCAGTAGTAGTAACAACAACAGCAGTAGTAGTAGTAACAACAACAGTAGTAGTAGTAACAACAACAACAGTAGTAGTAGTAACAACAACAACAGTAGTAGTAGTAACAACAACAACAGTAGTAGTAGTAACAACAACAGCAGTAGTAGTAGTAACAACAACAGCAGTAGTAGTAACAACAACAGCAGTAGTAGTAGTAACAACAACAGTAGTAGTAGTAGTAACAACAATAGCAGTAGTAGTAACAACAACAACAGCAGTAGTAGTAACAACAACAGCAGTAGTAGTAGTAACAACAACAGTAGTAGTAGTAACAACAACAGTAGTAGTAGTAGTAACAACAACAGTAGTAGTAGTAACAACAACAGTAGTAGTAGTAGTAACAACAACAGTAGTAGTAGTAGTAGTAACAACAACAGTAGTAGTAGTAACAACAACAGTAGTAGTAGTAGTAACAACAACAGTAGTAGTAGTAACAACAACAGTAGTAGTAGTAGTAACAACAACAGTAGTAGTAGTAACAACAACAGCAGTAGTAGTAGTAACAACAACAGTAGTAGTAGTAGTAACAACAGTAGTAGTAGTAACAACAACAGTAGTAGTAACAACAACAGTAGTAGTAGTAGTAACAACAACAGTATTAGTAGTAACAACAACAGTAGTAGTAGTAACAACAACAGTAGTAGTAACAACAACAGCAGTAGTAGTAGTAACAACAACAGTAGTAGTAGTAACAACAACAGCAGTAGTAGTAGTAACAACAACAGTAGTAGTAGTAACAACAACAGCAGTAGTAGTAACAACAACAGCAGTAGTAGTAACAACAACAGCAGTAGTAGTAGTAACAACAACAGCAGTAGTAGTAACAACAATAGTAGTAGTAGTAACAACAACAGTAGTAGTAGTAACAACAACAGTAGTAGTAGTAGTAACAACAGTAGTAGTAGTAACAACAACAGCAGTAGTAGTAACAACAACAGCAGTAGTAGTAACAACAACAGCAGTAGTAGTAGTAACAACAACAGTAGTAGTAGTAACAACAACAGCAGTAGTAGTAGTAACAACAACAGTAGTAGTAGTAACAACAACAGCAGTAGTAGTAGTAACAACAACAGTAGTAGTAGTAACAACAACAGCAGTAGTAGTAACAACAACAGCAGTAGTAGTAGTAACAACAACAGTAGTAGTAGTAACAACAACAGCAGTAGTAGTAGTAACAACAGCAGTAGTAGTAGTAACAACAACAGTAGTAGTAGTAACAACAACAGCAGTAGTAGTAGTAACAACAACAGTAGTAGTAGTAACAACAACAGTAGTAGTAGTAACAACAACAGTAGTAGTAGTAACAACAACAGCAGTAGTAGTAGTAACAACAACAGTAGTAGTAGTAACAACAACAGCAGTAGTAGTAGTAACAACAACAGTAGTAGTAGTAACAACAACAGCAGTAGTAGTAGTAACAACAGCAGTAGTAGTAGTAACAACAGCAGTAGTAGTAGTAACAACAGGTGTAGTAGTAACAACAACAACAGTAGTAGTAGTAACAACAACATCAGCAGTAGTAGTAGTAACAACAGCAGTAGTATTAACAACAACAACAGTAGTAGTAGTAGTAGCAACAACAACAGCAGTAGTAGTAGTAACAACAACAACAGCAGTAGTAGTAGTAGTAAAACCAGCAGTAGTAGTATTAACAACAACAGTAGTAGTAGTAACAACAACAGTAGTAGTAGTAACAACAACAGTAGTAGTACTAACATAAGCAGCAGTAGTAGTAACAACAACAGTAGTAGTAGTAATAACAGCAGTAGTAGTAGTAACAACATCAGTAGTAGTAGTAGTAACAACAGCAGTAGTAGTAGTAACAACAGCAGTAGTAGTAGTAATAACAGCAGTAGTAGTAGTAACAACAACAACAACAGTAACAACAACAATAACAAAAGTAACAACAACAATAACAACATCAACAACAACAATAACAACAACAACAATAACACCAACAGTAACAACAACAACAGTAACAACAACAATTACAAAAGTAAGAACAATAACAACAGCAGCAACAATAACAACAACAGCAACAAAAACACCAACAGTAACAACAACAACAACAACAATAACAACAACAACAACAATAACACCAACAGTAACAACAACGACAACAACAACAATAACAACAATAGCAACAATAACAACAACAATAACAATAACAGCAACAAAAATAACAACAACAGCAACAATAGCAACAATAACAACAACAATAACAATAACAGCAACAAAAATAACAACAACAGCAACAATAACACCAACAGTAACAACAACAACAGCAACAACAACAACAGCAACAACAACAACAATAACAACAATAACAACAGCAACAACAATAATAACAACAGCAACAACAATAACAATAACACCAACAGTAACAACAACAACAACACCAACAGTAACAACAACAACAATAACAACAACAGCAACAATAACAACATTAACAACAACAATAACAACAGCAACAACAATAACAACAACAATAACAACAACAGCAACAATAACACCAACAGTAACAACAACAACAGCAACAATAACAACAACAACAATAACAACAACAGCAACAAAAATAACAACAACAGCAACAATAACACCAACAGTAACAACAACAACAGCAACAACAACAACAGCAACAACAACAACAACAATAACAACAATAACAACAGCAATAACAATAACACCAACAGTAACAACAACAATAACAACAACAATAACAACAACAACAACAGCAACAACAATAGTAACAACAACAACAATAACAACAATAACAACAACAGCAACAATAACAACAGCAACAACAATAACAACAGCAACAATAATAACAACAGCAACAACAATAACAACAGCAACAACAATAACAACAACAGCAATAATAACAGCAGCAACAGCAACAACAATAACAACAATAACAACAGCAGCAACAGCAACAACAATAACAACAGCAACAACAATAACAACAACAGCAACAATAACACTAACAGTGACAACAACAACAACAACAACAGCAACAACAACAATAACACCAACAGTAACAACAACAACAATAACAACAGCAACAATAACAACAACAGCAACAATAACAACAACAACAACAACAGCAACAATAACAACAGCAGCAACAATAACAGCAGCAACAACAACAACAACAACAACAACAGCAACAGCAACAACAACAACAGCAACAACAGCAACAATAACACCAACAGTAACAACAACAACAGCAACAATAACAACAACAACAACAATAACAACAACAGCAACAACAATAACACCAACAGTAACAACAACAACAATAACAACAACAGCAACAATAACAACAACAACAACAGCAACAATAACAACTACCAACAACAACATTAAAATGACCACAACAACAACAACAATAACAACAGTATCATCACAACAGTATCATCACAACTACCAACAACAACATTAAAATTACCACAACAACAACAACAACAACAACAACAACAAGAACAACAATATCAACAACAGTATCACCACAACTACCAACAACAACATTAAAATGACCACAACAACAACAACAGTATCACCACAACTACCAACAACAACAACATTAAAATGACCACAACAACAACAACAAGAACAACAGTATCACCACAACTACCAACAACAACGTTAAAATGACCACAACAAGAACAACAATATCAACAACAGTATCACCACAACTACCAACAACAACAACATTAAAATGACTACCACCACCACAACAACAACAACAATATCAACAACAGTATCACCACAACTACCAACAACAACAACATTAAAATGACAACAACAACAACAACAACAATAACAACAGTATCACCACAACTACCAACAACAACATTAAAATGACCACAACAACAACAACAATATCAACAACAGTATCACCTCAACTAGCAACAACAACATTAAAATGACCACCACCACCACAACAACAACAACAATATCAACAACAGTATCACCACAACTACCAACAACAACAACAACATTAAAATGACCACCACCACAACAACAACAACATTAAAATGACCACAACAAGAACAACAATATCAACAACAGTATCACCACAACTACCAACAACAACAACATTAAAATGACCACAACAACAACAACAACAACAACAATAACAACAACAGTATCACCACAACTACCAACAACAACATTAAAATGACCACAACAACAACAACAATATCAACAACAGTATCACCTCAACTACCAACAACAACATTAAAATGACCACCACCACAATAACAACAACAACAATATCAACAACAGAATCACTACAACTACCAACAACAACAACATTAAAATGACCACCACCACCTATAACAACAACAGTAACACCAATGCCACCACCACCACCACCTATATCAACAACAGTAACAACAACACCACCACCACCACCACCTATAACAACAACAGTAACACCAACACCACCACCACCACCACCTATAACAACAACAGTAACACCAAACCCACCACCACCACCACCTATAACAACAACAGTAACACCAAACCCACCACCACCACCACCTATAACAACAACAGTAACAACAACACCACCACCACCACCTATAACAACAACAGTAACACCAACGCCACCACCACCACCACCTATAACAACAACAGTAACACCAACACCACCACCACCACCACCACCTATAACAACAACAGTAACACCAACGCCACCACCACCACCACCTATAACAACAACAGTAACACCAACACCACAACCACCACCACCTATAACAACAACAGTAACAACAACTCCACCACCACCTATAACAACAACAGTAACAACAACACCACCACCACCACCACCACCTATAACAACAACAGTAACACCAACCCCACCACCACCACCACCTATAACAACAGTAACACCAACCCCACCACCACCACCACCTATAACAACAACAGTAACAACAACACCACCACCACCACGACCACCTATAACAACAACAGTAACACCAACGCCACCACCACCACCTATAACAACAACAGTAACACCAACGCCACCACCACCACCACCTATAACAACAACAGTAACAACAACTCCACCACCACCACCACCTATAACAACAACAGTAACACCAACCCCACCACCACCACCACCTATAACAACAACAGTAACACCAACGCCACCACCACCACCACCTATAACAACAACAGTAACAACAACACCACCACCACCACCACCTATAACAACAACAGTAACACCAACCCCACCACCACCACCTATTACAACAACACTAACACCACCACCACCACCACCACCACCTATAACAACAACAGTAACGCCAACCCCACCACCACCACCACCTATAACAACAACAGTAACACCAACGCCGCCACCACCACCACCTATAACAACAACAATAACACCAACGCCACCACCACCACCACCACCTATAACAACAACAGTAACACCAACGCCACCACCATCACCTATAACAACAACAGTAACACGAACCCCACCACCACCACCTATAACAACAACAGTAACACCAACGTCACCACCACCACCACCTATAACAACAACAGTAACACCAACCCCACCACCACCACCACCTATAACAACAACGGTAACACCAACCCCACAACCACCACCACCTATAACAACAACAGTAACACCAACTCCACCACCACCACCACCTATAACAACAACAGTAACACCAACACCACCACCACCACCACCTATAACAACAACAGTAACACCAAGCCCACCACCACCTCCACCACCTATAACAACAACAGTAACAACAACTCCACCACCACCACCACCACCTATAACGACAACAGTAACACCAACCCCACCACCACCACCACCACCTATAACAACAACTCCACCACCACCACCACCTATAACAACAACAACAGTAACAACAACTCCACCACCACCACCACCTATAACAATAACAGTAACACCAACGCCACCACCACCACCACCACCTATAACAACAACAGTAACACCAACCCCACCACCACCACCACCACCTATAACAACAACAGTAACAAGAACGCCACCACCACCACCACCACCACCACCTATAACAACAACAGTAACACCAACGCCACCACCACCACCACCACCTATAACAACAACAGTAACAACAACTCCACCACCACCTATAACAACAACAGTAACAACAACACCACCACCACCACCACCACCACCACCTATGACAACAACAGTAACAACAAATCCACCACCACCACCACCTATAACAACAACAGTAACAACAACCCCACCACCACCACCACCACCTATAACAACAACAGTAACAACAACTCCACCACCACCACCACCTATAACAATAACAGTAACACCAACGCCACCACCACCACCACCACCACCTATAACAACAACAGTAACATCAACTCCACCACCACCACGACCACCTATAACAACAACAGTAACACCAACTCCACCACCACCACCACCTATAACAACAACAGTAACAACAACACCACCACCACCACCACCTATAACAACAACAGTAACAACAACTCCACCACCACCACCACCTATAACAACAACAGTAACAACAACACCACTACCACCACCTATAACAATAACAGCAACACCAACGCCGCCACCACCACCACCACCTATAACAACAACAGTAACAACAACACCACCACCACCACCACCACCTATAACAACAACAGTAACACCAACCCCACCACCACCACCACCTATAACAACAACAGTAACAACAACTCCACCACCACCACCACCTATAACAACAACAGTAACAACAACACCACCACCACCACCACCACCTATAACAATAACAGTAACACCAACGCCACCACCACCACCACCACCTATAACAACAACAGTAACAACAACACCACCACCACCACCACAACCTATAACAACAACAGTAACACCAACCCCACCACCACCACCTATAACAACTACAGTAACACCACCACCACCACCACCACCACCTATAACAACAACAGTAACACCAACCCCACCACCACCACCACCTATAACAACAACAGTAACACCAACCCCACCACCACCACCACCTATAACAACAACAGTAACACCAACGCCACCACCACCACCACCTATAACAACAACAGTAACACCAACCCCACCACCACCACCACCTATAACAACAACAGTAACACCAACGCCACCACCACCACCACCTATAACAACAACAGTAACACCAACTCCACCACCACCACCTATAACAACAGTAACACCAACCCAACCACCACCACCACCTATAACAACAACAGTAACAACAACTCCACCACCACCTATAACAACAACAGTAACACCAACGCCACCACAACCACCACCTATAACAACAACAGTAACACCAACCCCACCACCACCACCACGACCTATAACAACAACAGTAACACCAACGCCACCACCGCCACCACCTATAACAACAACAGTAACACCAACGCCACCACCACCACCTATAACAACAACAGTAACACCAACGCCACCACCACCACCACCACCTATAACAACAACAGTAACACCAACCCCACCACCACCACCACCTATAACAACAACAGTAACACCAACGCCACCACCACCACCACCTATAACAACAACAGTAACACCAACGCCACCACCACCACCTATAACAACAATAGTAACACCAACGCCACCACCACCACCACCACCTATAACAACAACAGTAACACCAACCCCACCACCACCACCACCTATAACAACAACAGTAACACCAACACCACCACCACCACCACCACCTATAACAACAACAGTAACACCAACCCCACCACCACCACCTAAAACAACAACAGTAACACCAACACCACCACCACCACCACCTATAACAACAACAGTAACACCAACCCCACCACCACCACCTATAACAACAACAGTAACACCAACCCCACCACCACCACCTATAACAACAACAGTAACACCAACCCCACCACCACCACCTATAACAACAACAGTAACACCAACCCCACCACCACCACCACCTATAACAACAACAGTAACAACAACTCCACCACCACCACCACCTATAACAACAACTATAACACCAACCCCACCACCACCACCTATAACAACAACAGTAACACCAACCCCACCACCACCTATAACAACAACAGTAACAACAACTGCACCACCACCACCACCTATAACAATAACAGTAACACCAACGCCACCACCACCACCTATAACAACAACAGTAACAACAACTCCACCACCACCACCACCTATAACAACAACAGTAACAACAACACCACCACCACCACCACCACCTATAACAACAACAGTAACAACAACTCCACCACCACCACCACCTATAACAACAACAGTAACAACAACACCACCACCACCACCACCTATAACAACAACAGTAACACCAACCCCACCACCACCACCACCTATAACAACAACAGTAACAAAAACTCCACCACCACCACCACCTATAACAACAACAGTAACAACAACTCCACCACCACCACCACCTATAACAACAACAGTAACACCAACCCCACCACCACCACCTGTAACAACAACAGTAACACCAACCGCACCATCACCACCACCTATAACAACAACAGTAACACCAACGCCACCACCACCTATAACAACAACAGTAACACCAACCCCACCACCACCACCTATAACAACAACAGTAACACCAACCCCACCACCACCACCACCTATAACAACAACAGTAACAACAACTCCACCACCACCACCTATAACAACAACAGTAACACCAACCCCACCACCGCCACCTATAACAACATCAGTAACACCAACCCCACCACCACCACCTATAACAACAACAGTAACACCAACCCCACCACCACCACCTATAACAACAACAGTAACACCAACCCCACCACCACCACCTATAACAACAACAGTAACAACAACGCCACCACCACCACCACCACCTATAACAACAACAGTAACACCAACGCCACCACCACCACCACCACCTATAACAACAACAGTAACACCAACCCCACCACCACCACCACCACCACCACCACCTATAACAACAACAGTAACACCAACCCCACCACCACCACCACCACCTATAACAACAACAGTAACACCAACCCCACCACCACCACCACCTATAACAACAACAGTAACAACAACGCCACCACCACCACCACCACCTATAACAACAACAGTAACACCAACCCCACCACCACCACCACCTATAACAACAACAGTAACAACAACTCCACCACCACCACCTATAACAACAACAGTAACACCAACCCCACCACCACCACCTATAACAACAACAGTAACACCAACCCCACCACCACCACCTATAACAACAACAGTAACACCAACCCCACCACCACCACCACCTATAACAACAACAGTAACAACAACGCCACCACCACCACCACCACCTATAACAACAACAGTAACACCAACCCCACCACCACCACCACCTATAACAACAACAGTAACAACAACGGCACCACCACCACCACCACCTATAACAACAACAGTAACACCAACCCCACCACCACCACCACCACCTATAACAACAACAGTAACACCAACCCCACCACCACCACCACCTATAACAACAACAGGAACACCAACTCCACCACCACCACCACCTATAACAACAAGAGTAACACCAACCCCACCACCACCACCACCTATAACAACAACAGTAACAACAACGCCACAACCACCACCACCACCTATAACAACAACAGTAACACCAACCCCACCACCACCACCACCACCTATAACAACAACAGTAACACCAACCCCACCACCACCTATAACAACAACAGTAACAACAACTCCACCACCACCACCTATAACAACAACAGTAACAACAACTGCACCACCACCACCACCTATAACAACAACAGTAACAACAACTCCACCACCACCACCACCTATAACAACAACAGTAACAACAACTCCACCACCACCACCACCTATAACAACAACAGTAACAACAACTCCACCACCACCACCACCTATAACAACAACAGAAACAACAACTCCACCACCACCACCACCTATAACAATAACAGTAACACCAACGCCACCACCACCACCTATAACAACAACAGTAACAACAACTCCACCACCACCACCACCTATAACAACAACAGTAACACCAACGCCACCACCACCACCTATAACAACAACAGTAACAACAACTCCACCACCACCACCACCTATAACAACAACAGTAACAACACCACCACCACCACCACCACCACCTATAACAACAACAGTAACACCAACTCCACCACCACCACCACCTATAACAACAACAGAAACAACAACTCCACCACCACCACCACCTATAACAATAACAGTAACACCAACGCCACCACCACCACCTATAACAACAACAGTAAAAACAACACCACCACCACCTATAACAACAACAGTAACAACAACTCCACCACCACCACCACCTATAACAACAACAGTAACAACACCACCACCACCACCTATAACAACAACAGTAACACCAACCCCACCGCCACCACCTATAACAACAACAGTAACACCAACCCCACCACCACCACCACCACCACCTATAACAACAACAGTAACAACAACACCACCACCACCACCACCTATAACAACAACAGTAACACCAACGCCACCACCACCACCTCCTATAACAACAACAGTAACAACAACTCCACCACCACCACCACCTATAACAACAACAGTAACACCAACGCCACCACCACTACCACCACCTATAACAACAACAGTAACAACAACTCCACCACCACCACCACCTATAACAACAACAGTAACACCAACGCCACCACCACCACCACCACCTATAACAACAACAGTAACAACAACGCCACCACCACCACCACCACCTATAACAACAACAGTAACACCAACCCCACCACCACCACCACCTATAACAACAACAGTAACACCAACTCCACCACCACCACCACCTATAACAACAACAGTAACAACAACTCCACCACCACACCACCTATAACAACAACAGTAACACCAACTCCACCACCACCACCACCTATAACAACAACAGTAACAACAACTCCACCACCACCACCACCACCTATAACAACAACAGTAACAACAACGCCACCACCACCACCACCACCTATAACAACAACAGTAACAACAACACCACCACCACCACCACCACCTATAACAACAACAGTAACACCAACCCCACCACCACCACCACCTATAACAACAACAGTAACACCAACGCCACCACCACCACCACCACCTATAACAACAACAGTAACACCAACTCCACCACCACCACCACCTATAACAACAACAGTAACACCAACTCCACCACCACCACCACCTATAACAACAACAGTAACAACAACTGCACCACCACCACCACCTATAACAACAACAGTAACAACAACACCACCACCACTACCACCTATAACAACAACAGTAACAACAACTCCACCACCACCACCACCTATAACAACAACAGTAACACCAACCCTACCACCACCACCTATAACAACAACAGTAACACCAACGCCACCACCACCACCACCTATAACAACAACAGTAACACCAACCCTACCACCACCACCTATAACAACAACAGTAACACCAACGCCACCACCACCACCTATAACAACAACAGTAACACCAACGCCACCACCACCACTACCACCACCACCTATAACAACAACAGTAACACGAACCCCACCACCACCACCTATAACAACAACAGTAACACCAACGTCACCACCACCACCACCTATAACAACAACAGTAACACCAACCCCACCACCACCACCACCTATAACAACAACAGTAACACCAACCCCACCACCACCACCACCTATAACAACAACAGTAAC
>OZ024741.1:27304955-27309955 GCA_964016885.1 Eledone cirrhosa
CTATAACAACAGTAACACCAACACCACCACCACCACCACCTATAACAACAACAGTAACAACAACACCACCACCACCTATAACAACAACAGTAACAACAACACCACCACCACCACCACCTATAACAACAACAGTAACAACAACACCACCACCACCACCACCTATAACAACAACAGTAACAACAACACCACCACCACCACCACCTATAACAACAACAGTAACACCAACACCACCACCACCACCACCTATAACAACAACAGCAGAAGCCATAAAGTATTTTTACATTGTGTTTTTTCAGTAAATATTTACATTATCTGTGCCACCATTGTAGTGCTGCAATAAAAATGACAATGTGCATTAGATGCACACAGGAATATCTTTACTCTCAAAGGTGCACAGTGAAATATGCACCAAATTTTTATGGCATCATTTCAAACAAAAAAAAAACCTTGAAAATAATAAAATGTTCAGTATATAATGTGGTTACATTATATACTGAACATGTTGTTGTGTTGGTGGTGCTGGTGCTGGGTGTAGTAGTAGTAGTAGTGATGATGGTTGTGGTACTGGTGGTGGTGGAGGTGATGGTGAGTGTAGTGGTGGAGTGATGGTGGTGGGTGTTGTGGTGGTAGTGGTGGTGGTGATGGTGGGTGTTGTGGTGGTAGTGGTGGTGATGGTGGGTGTTATTGGTGGTGGTGGTGGGTGTTGTGGTTGAGTGATGGTGGTGCTTGAGTGATGGTGGTGGTAGTGGTGGTAGTGGTGGGTGTTGTGGTGGTAGTGGTGGTGATGGTGGGTTTTGTGATAGTGGTGATGGTGGGTGTTGTGGTGGTAGTGGTGGTGGTGATGGTGGGTGTTGTGGTTGAGTGATGGTGGTGGTAGTGGTGGTGATGGTGGGTGTTGTGGTGGTAGTGGTGTTGGTGGGTGTTGTGGTTTAGTGATGGTGGTGGTAGTGGTGGTGGTGATGGTGGTAGTGGTGGTAGTGGTGATGGTGGGTGTTGTGGTGATGGTGGGTGTTGTGGTGGTGGTGGTGGTGATGGTGGGTGTTGTGGTTGAGTGATGGTGGTGGTGGTGGTGGTAGTGGTGGAGTGATGGTGTTGTGGTTGAGTGATGGTGGTGGTAGTGGTGGGTGTTGTGGTGGAGTGATGGTGGTGATGGTGGGTGTTGTGGTGGTGATGGTGAGTGTTGTGGTGGTAGTGGTCGTGGTGGTGGGTGTGGTGGTGGTGATGGTGGTAGTGGTGGTAGTGGTGGTGGTGGTGGTGATGGTGGGTGTTGTGGTGGTGGGTGTTGTGGTAGTGGTGGTAGTGGTGGTGATGGTGGGTGTTGTGGTGGTAGTGGTGGTGACAGTGGTGATAGTGGTGATGGTGGGTGTTGTGGTGGAGTGATGGTGGGTGTTGTGTTAGTGGTGGTGATGGTGGGCGTAGTGGTAGTGGTGGTAGTGGTGTGGGTGGTTATGGGGTTATCTGTTTTTATTATTAATGGGAGAATTAAAATGTTGGCTTTGTTGGAACAATATTTATCTTTGCCATATTATATCCCCTTATTGGTTCTAGCTAACAAGCAGCTTTAGCCATACTGGAGCACTGCCTCTGTTGTTTTCCATGACAACCATTCAGTTGTTTCATTAACTGAATTGATTAATTGTTTAACAGGACTACAGTATCTGGTGTGTCCTTTCCTATTTTAATTTACTCTAGTATACTCTGTTGTTGTTGTTGTTGTTGTTGTTGTTGTTGTTGTTGTTGTTGTTGTTGTTGTTGTTGTTGTTTAACCCTAGGTCATCTCTGACCAAACAGATATATGATCAAAGGTGTTCCAACCATGGCCATCTCATCTTAATTTTTTTAAATTCCTGACAAAAATGCTTCTACATCTATATTATTCATTGTAGACGTTTTTTTTTAAGATGATAGGGTGTGATCTGAGGGAGAGTTGGCTGTTATTTATAGCTGGTCAAGCTACCATGTTAATATTGGTGACGATATTATAGATATCCCCCTTCTCTTACATATAGACACAGCAATCTTTAACTGTTAATGTCCTGTACTGCATGGAGCCACATTAGCAAGACATCCTTGAGAAGTACAAAACAGCACTATGAATATATCCATATTAAATATTAAAATCTTTATTCTCATCTATATATAAATTTGAGCAGCTTCTGTCCGTCTGTCACATAATATGGAAGGAAGAGGATGGTGAAAAAACTATAGCAAAACAGCGGCTGGTGTTCCATTTGCTATGCTGTGTGTGAATGTATCTGTATGTTTGTGTAAATGTATGCATGTGTGTGTTTGTGTGAATGTATGTCTGTGAGTGCGTATTTTTGTGTGTATGTGTTTACGCGTTTACATTTATATACTCATAAATATAAATGCATGCATATGAACATACGCACACACATATACACATACAGCATGTTGAAAATAATTCTAGTATTGCAAATTTCCACAAAAACCTATCAACTAGTAAAGACATTCTAAAGATGTATATTAACAAACTCCTGTTTAGATATTTCCTGCTAAATCATGTTAAGAGTTCATAGCCTCATTCTCTCTGATCCAGGTACAATATCGACTCTTTCCAATCAAACCCCACAGTTATTTAGTCAACCCCAAGTGACACCACAGTTTTTCATTGCTGGTCAACATTTAACTCAAGGTCAAACTACAGGTTCATCCCTACCAGTCCAACAGCTTCTGATTCCTGTCTCCACAGGTAAGCTATTCTTTTTTTTACTCTTTACATATCTTTTACTTTTCTCTCTTAACTCTTTAACATTCACATTACTCTCTACATACTTTTGTATTTTCACAGTAAAGGCTTTATCTCACACAATATCTATCACATAGTATCTATGAGATTTTGATATTATTTATTTTGAGAACAATACCTTAATGTTGGTATAAGTAGCCGGTTACAACTGGTTTGAATAGAGAGAGATGAGAAATTCTGGCCGGATATGGCCGGTTTAAATGCTAAAGGGTTAACCTTTTATAATAATGAAAATTATTGTGTACAGTACTCAGGTGCACTACAAATCATCAAAGGTGCATGTATAGTACATAGAATAATCTACAAATGTCAGGAAAGTGAGCAGTGTATGAGTCATGATATACACACAGATATGTGCGTGTGTGTGTGTGTGTATGGAGGGGGAATATCAGGTATCGTGTTGGCAAATTTCGGGAAGCAAAAAAAGTTTACATTACTCTATATTTACTATTGTATTTTCACAGTAAAGGCTTTATCTCACATTATATTGAATCTATGCAATTTTGATGATGTTATTATTTATTTTGAGAACAATACCTTAACATCAGTATGAGTGACCGAATACGGCCAGTTTGAATAGAGAGAGGTGAGAGAATTCTGGCCGGATACAGCCGGTTTAAATGCTTAAGGGTTAACACCTGCCTATTCTTTACAAAGAAAATCATAGAATTAATTTAATATTTAGTTCAATCAGATGTCATTTCAAACTTTCATTGCCATAATAACCAATTAAACCCCTTTAATGTGGTGCTCCAGTATGGCTGCAGTCTAATGACTGAGACCAGTAAAAGAATAAAAGAATCTAATTGTTTGTGTAACCCTTGGGGAGATTTTGATCCAATGAGAAGTGAAGAATGATTGAATATATCACGCAGTAATACAGAGTACCCGACCTCCCATGGGTACAAGCTGAAGCATATAGACAATATGCCCCCACACCCCCCACTGCAAGGTGGTCGTGGAGGTGCCACGGCAAAAAAGCACCCAGCCCACACTGTAAAGTGGACGTGTAGGCGCCACGAAAAAGCACCCAGCACTCACTGTAAATGAGGTTGGTGTTAGGAAGGGCATCCAGCTGTAGAAATCAAGCCAAATCAGTTCCTGTATGAGCAAGGCATGGTCAGCCGACCAGACACTGCCCACAACAGGACAACCCGTCTAACCCATGCTAGCGTGGAAGAACGGACGTAAAACGGTGATGATGATATCCTGTATGACAATCATCATCATCACAATCATCATCATCATCATCCTCGTCACCATCATCATCAGTATAATTATCCTTTTTACATCAATTTTTCCACGCTTGCATGGGTTGGATGGATGTTTTTCCAGCACAGTCTTCTTCCATGTTGTGTTCCTTTGTCATCTCCTCTGTGAGGTTTAACATTTTAAGATCTGCTCTCACCATCTCTGCCCACATTTTCCTTGGCCTTCCTCTACTGCAGCTTCCTTCCACTGGGATCACCTGCTTCACCCACCAACCAGCCTCTACATATAGCCAAGGAATGGAGTTTATGTGACAGATATATATTATATTGCCAACAAATGTAGTTTCTGGTATAGATATAGTCTAATGATATATATTTACATTAGTTGGTCTTTTGGGGGAAGGCATCTTTTTGTAGTTATTTCATGTTTTTGACATTGTTTTTGTGATTTTATTCATTAATTATAGTGACTACTGCATGACACCATTGCTAGAGTATCAACCAATTAGCTAATGGATCTATAATTCAACTTATATGAAGGCATGCAGCTCAGTGGTTAAGATTTTTGGCTCTCAATCACAATATTGTTGGTTCAATTCCTGAACTAAGCAGCACGTGTTTTTTTACAAAGCCTTTTTCACATTTTTCTAGTCTGGTCAGTTAAAATGAATTCCTGGCAGTGACTGGGAATTAAATCTGTGATAGACTGACATTCCATCCAGGGGAGCATCTTATTAATGAAATCAGGATAAGCTCCAGCTTGATGTACCTCTGTCCTTCAGACAACCTTTGTTGTTTAACTCTCAGAATCGCAGCGCATTTAACTGCAAATAAATCATGATTTTATTCAAAAACCTTTGTTGGTATGGACATGTGATGTGCATGGGTGAAGAGAGGCCAGTAAATGCCAGTGGAAGGTAGCTGCAGTAGAGGTAGACCAAGAAAGACCTGGGCAGAGGGGGTGAGAGATGATCTCAAATTGATGAGGCTCACAGAGGAGATGACAAAGAAACATGGCA
>OZ024741.1:27314955-27332455 GCA_964016885.1 Eledone cirrhosa
TGGGGCTGGGAGGTTTTTACCGTGTTGCCTACATGGCCACATTACAGCGTGGACTGTCTGGCGGGTTTTCTACAGCTGGATGCCCTTCCTAACACCAACCACATTTACAGTGTGGGGCTGGGAGGTTTTTACCGTGTTGCCTACATGGCCACATTACAGCGTGGACTGTGTGTTTTTTGTCGTGACACCTACACGATCTCATTTGTTTCGTCCTGGATGTTGTGGCACCAACATAACTTTACATTGAAAGGGCGGTGTGGATGGGGTGGGGGTGGTGGGACGGGGGTGTGTTTTGTTAGAGATGCCTACTGACTGTAGTAGGTTTTACTTTGTATTTAGGTAAGGCGGGTCTTCTCTATTACTGAGTACCGCCAAAGGTCTCGGTCCAGTGACATTGTCTTGGAGAGGTGTAAGCGTGTGAGGTCGGAATTTATCATGTCGTCCCAGGTTTTTCTGGGTCTGCCTACTCCGTAGCTACCGTCTATCTTTATTGCCCTGCACTTTGTTATACAGCTTATTATATATATATATATATATATATATACAGCTTATTATATATATATATATATATATATATATATAAAGAGGGAGAGAGAGAAGACTCCCTTCGATCACGAATGACCATTGGATTTGCACCTAGAAAGTTTCCCTCCGAAACACAAGTCTGGGCAAAGTTGTTTGCATCCAGCCTCCCCCTCTCCACACTACCGATGAGGTCGCAACTCATTTCTACAGCTGAGTAAACTGGAGCACCTGGTCCGAGAATCAAACTCACAACCTTTCAATTGCAAGGCCAATGCTGTAACCACTAAGCCATGTACCTCCATATATATAGTTAAAATATGTTTAAACTGCTCACAGAATATATGAAAAATACTTTTTTGATATTTTATCATTTAAAATTTGGTAAGATTGGTATACCAATCAAAACTGGTAATCATCATCATCATCATCATCAACGTTTAACGTCCGTGTTCCACGCTTGCATGGGTTTGGATGGGGGTATTCCCACTTGAGGCAAGAGTGATTGTCTTGCTCGCATAGGACTGTCTGGCAGGTTTTCTACAGTTGGATGCCCTTCCTAACACCAACCACGTTTACAGTGTGGGACTGGGAGGTTTTTACCGTGTTGCCTACACGGCCACATTACAGCGTGGACTGTGTGTTTTTTTGTCATGACACCTACACGATCTCATTTGTTTCAGCCTGGATATTGTGGCACCAACATAACTTTACATAGGAGGGGGTGGTGTGGATGGGGTGTGGGTGGTGGGACAGGGGTGTATTTTGTTAGAGATGCCTACTGGCTGTAGTAGGTTTTACTATGTATTTAGGTAAGGTGGGTCTTCTCTATTACTGAGTACCGCCAAAGGTCTCGGTCCAGTGACATTGTCTTGTAATATTTGACAAAATTTAAATCCATTTAATGTAACAATTATAAAAATATTCATTCTGTCCGATTAAAGAAAAAAAATTATTTTAAAAGATACTTTTACTTTTTAACTATATATGTACACCCACACACACACGCATATATATAGAAATGGCTTCTACAGGACTAGAACTGTTTCATTCGGAAGAAATCATCAGGAAAGCCCTGCTTTCCTGATGATTTCTATATTAAATATTTATACTCTGCTATGTATTGAGTACCTTACTTACTGTGGTTACCTCTGATTGAACCCGGGATAAACATATATAGAGATTTAAATGTTATATATATATATATGTGTGTATGTGTATTTACTTGAGTCTAAATCAAGAAATTCAGACAGACTTAAAGTATTAATACAAACTTCTGTGTATATATATACACCCCCACTCTCTATATACCCATATAACATGTGTATGTACATATACCCTTGTATATATATATATAGTCATGTATTTCATATGTATGTGTATATGAGTATACCATTGTATACATAGTCATATATTTTGTATGTATGTATATATATATGTATGTATGTGTATGTGAGTATACCCTTGTATACATAGTCGTATATTTTATATGTATGTATAATCTTGTATACATAGTCATGTATTTTATATGTATGTATATGTTTCCTTGTATATAGACATAGTGATGTTTGCTTCATATGTATATATGTATACACTCATGCATTCATACACACACTTACACTTACACACACATCGCTCCCTCTTTCTCTCTTTCTCTCCTTCACTTTCTGTATATAAGTTAATAAATTTGAATAAATAAGCATATATTAATAAATTTACATATATAATTTGTGCCATAGTGGGCAATAATGCCATAAGGAGTGTGTGTGTGTATATGTACTGTGTTGTTATCTTGTGTGTGTGTGTTTATGTATGTATGTGTGTGCATGTACTATGTGTGATTATGTGTTTGCATATGTGTGATTATATGTGTATGTTTGTATCTGTGTGGTTATGTGTGTGTATGTATATGTGTGGTCATATGTGTATGTTTGTATATGTGTGTGTTTATATATGTGTAGTTATATGTGTGTGTTTGTATATTTTGTATATGTGTGGTTATATGTGTATGTTTGTATAGGTGTGGTTATGTGTGTGTGGTTGTATATGTGTGGTTATGTGTGTATGTTTGTATATGTGTGGTCATATGTGTGTGTTTGTATATGTGTGATTATGTGTAGTTTTGTGTGTGTGTTTGCATATATGTAGTTATGTGTGTGTGTTCTATGTGTGGTTATGTGTGTTATCTGTAGTTATCTGTGTATTTGAAAAGTATTATTATGTAGAGGTAAAAGTATTATTATGTAGAGGTAAAAGTATTATTATGTAGAGGTAAAAGTATTATTATGTAGAGGTAAAAGTATTATTATGTAGAGGTAACAGAATTATTATGTAGAGGTAAAAGTATTATTATATAGAGGTAAAAGTATTATTATGTAGAGGTAAAAGTATTATTATGTAGAGGTAAAAGTATTATTATATAGAGGTAAAAGTATTATTATATATAGGTAAAAGTATTATTATATAGAGGTAAAAGTATTATTATGTAGAGGTAAAAGTATTATTATGTAGAGGTAAAAGTATTATTATGTAGAGGTAAAAGTATTATTATATAGAGGTAAAAGTATTATTATGTAGAGGTAAAAGTATTATTATGTAGAGGTAAAAGTATTATTATGTAGAGGTAAAAGTATTATTATGTAGAGGTAAAAGTATTATTATGTAGAGGTAAAAGTATTATTATATATAGGTAAAAGTATTATTATGTAGAGGTAAAAGTATTATTATGTAGAGGTAAAAGTATTATTATGTAGAGGTAAAAGTATTATTATGTATAGGTAAAAGTATTATTATGTAGAGGTAAAAGTATTATTATGTAGAGGTAAAAGTATTATTATGTAGAGGTAAAAGTATTATTATGTAGAGGTAAAAGTATTATTATATATAGGTAAAAGTATTATTATATATAGGTAAAAGTATTATTATGTAGAGGTAAAAGTATTATTATGTAGAGGTAAAAGTATTATTATGTAGAGGTAAAAGTATTATTATGTAGAGGTAAAAATATTATTATGTAGAGGTAAAAGTATTATTATATAGAGGTAAAAGTATTATTATGTAGAGGTAAAAGTATTATTATGTAGAGGTAAAAGTATTATTATGTAGAGGTAAAAGTATTATTATGTAGAGGTAAAAGTATTGTTATGTAGAGGTAAAAGTATTATTATATAGAGGTAAAAGTATTATTATGTAGAGGTAAAAGTATTATTATGTATAGGTAAAAGTATTATTATGTAGAGGTAAAAGTATTATTATGTAGAGGTAAAAGTATTATTATGTAGAGGTAAAAGTATTATTATGTAGAGGTAAAAGTATTATTATATATAGGTAAAAGTATTATTATATATAGGTAAAAGTATTATTATGTAGAGGTAAAAGTATTATTATGTAGAGGTAAAAGTATTATTATGTAGAGGTAAAAGTATTATTATGTAGAGGTAAAAGTATTATTTGTAGAGGTAAAAGTATTATTATATAGAGGTAAAAGTATTATTATATAGAGGTAAAAGTATTATTATATATAGGTAAAAGTATTATTATGTAGAGGTAAAAGTATTATTATGTAGAGGTAAAAGTATTATTATATATAGGTAAAAGTATTATTATATAGAGGTAAAAGTATTATTATGTAGAGGTAAAAGTATTATTATATATAGGTAAAAGTATTATTATGTAGAGGTAAAAGTATTATTATGTAAAAGTATTATTATTAGAGGTAAAAGTATTATTATGTAGAGGTAAAAGTATTATTATGTAGAGGTAAAAGTATTATTATGTAGAGGTAAAAGTATTATTATGTAGAGGTAAAAGTATTATTATATATAGGTAAAAGTATTATTATGTAGAGGTAAAAGTATTGTTATGTAGAGGTAAAAGTATTATTATGTAGAGGTAAAAGTATTATTATGTAGAGGTAAAAGTATTATTATGTAGAGGTAAAAGTATTATTATATATAGGTAAAAGTATTATTATATAGAGGTAAAAGTATTATTATGTAGAGGTAAAAGTATTATTATATATAGGTAAAAGTATTATTATATAGAGGTAAAAGTATTATTATGTAGAGGTAAAAGTATTATTATGTAGAGGTAAAAGTATTATTATATATAGGTAAAAGTATTATTATGTAGAGGTAAAAGTATTATTATGTAAAAGTATTATTATTTAGAGGTAAAAGTATTATTATGTAGAGGTAAAAGTATTATTATGTAGAGGTAAAAGTATTATTATGTATAGGTAAAAGTATTATTATGTAGAGGTAAAAGTATTATTATGTAGAGGTAAAAGTATTATTATGTATAGGTAAAAGTATTATTATGTAGAGATAAAAGTATTATTATGTAGAGGTAAAAGTATTATTATGTATAGGTAAAAGTATTATTATATATAGGTAAAAATATTATTATGTAGAGGTAAAAGTATTATTATGTAGAGGTAAAAGTATTATTATGTAGAGGTAAAAGTATTATTATGTAGAGGTAAAAGTATTATTATGTATAGGTAAAAGTATTATTATGTAGAGGTAAAAGTATTATTATGTAGAGGTAAAAGTATTATTATGTAGAGGTAAAAGTATTATTATGTAGAGGTAAAAGTATTATTATGTAGAGGTGAAAGTATTATTATGTAGAGGTAAAAGTATTATTATGTATAGGTAAAAGTATTATTATGTAGAGGTAAAAGTATTATTATGTAGAGGTAAAAGTATTATTATGTAGAGGTAAAAGTATTATTATGTAGAGGTAAAAAGTATTATTATGTAGAGGTAAAAGTATTATTATGTAGAGGTAAAAGTATTATTATGTAGAGGTAAAAGTATTATTATGTAGAGGTAAAAAGTATTATTATGTAGAGGTAAAAGTATTATTATGTAGAGGTAAAAGTATTATTATGTAGAGGTAAAAGTATTATTATGTAGAGGTAAAAGTATTATTATGTAGAGGTAAAAGTATTATTATATATATGTAAAAGTATTATTATGTAGAGGTAAAAGTATTATTATGTAGAGGTAAAAAGTATTATTATGTAGAGGTAAAAGTATTATTATGTAGAGGTAAAAGTATTATTATGTAGAGGTAAAAGTATTATTATGTAGAGGTAAAAGTATTATTATGTAGAGGTAAAAGTATTATTATGTAGAGCTAAAAGTATTATTATATATAAGTAAAAGTATTATTATGTAGAGGTAAAAGTATTATTATGTAGAGGTAAAAGTATTATTATGTAGAGGTAAAAGTATTATTATTTAGAGGTAAAAGTATTATTATGTAGAGGTAAAAGTATTATTATATATAGGTAAAAGTATTATTATGTAGAGGTAAAAGTATTATTATATATAGGTAAAAGTATTATTATGTAGAGGTAAAAGTATTATTATGTAGAGGTAAAAGTATTATTATGTAGAGGTAAAAGTATTATTATATATAGGTAAAAGTATTATTATGTAGGGGTAAAAGTATTGTTATGTAAAAGTATTATTATTTAGAGGTAAAAGTATTATTATGTAGAGGTAAAAGTATTATTATGTAGAGGTAAAAGTATTATTAGGTATAGGTAAAAGTATTATTATGTAGAGGTAAAAGTATTATTATGTAGAGCTAAAAGTATTATTATATATAAGTAAAAGTATTATTATGTAGAGGTAAAAGTATTATTATGTAGAGGTAAAAGTATTATTATGTAGAGGTAAAAGTATTATTATTTAGAGGTAAAAGTATTATTATGTAGAGGTAAAAGTATTATTATATATAGGTAAAAGTATTATTATGTAGAGGTAAAAGTATTATTATATATAGGTAAAAGTATTATTATGTAGAGGTAAAAGTATTATTATGTAGAGGTAAAAGTATTATTATGTAGAGGTAAAAGTATTATTATATATAGGTAAAAGTATTATTATGTAGGGGTAAAAGTATTGTTATGTAAAAGTATTATTATTTAGAGGTAAAAGTATTATTATGTAGAGGTAAAAGTATTATTATGTAGAGGTAAAAGTATTATTAGGTATAGGTAAAAGTATTATTATGTAGAGGTAAAAGTATTATTATGTAGAGGTAAAAGTATTATTATGTATAGGTAAAAGTATTATTATGTAGAGGTAAAAGTATTATTATGTAGAGGTAAAAGTATTATTATGTAGAGGTAAAAGTATTATTATATATAGGTAAAAATATTATTATGTAGAGGTAAAAGTATTATTATGTAGAGGTAAAAGTATTATTATATAGAGGTAAAAGTATTATTATGTAGAGGTAAAAGTATTATTATGTAGAGGTAAAAGTATTATTATATATAGGTAAAAGTATTATTATGTAGAGGTAAAAGTATTATTATGGAGAGGTAAAAGTATTATTATGTAGAGGTAAAAGTATTATTATATAGAGGTAAAAGTATTATTATGTATAGGTAAAAGTATTATTATGTAGAGGTAAAAGTATTATTATATAGAGGTAAAAGTATTATTATATAGAGGTAAAAGTATTATTATATATAGGTAAAAGTATTATTATGTAGAGGTAAAAGTATTATTATGTAGAGGTAAAAGTATTATTATGTAGAGGTAAAAGTATTATTATATATAGGTAAAAGTATTATTATATATAGGTAAAAGTATTATTATGTAGAGGTAAAAGTATTATTATGTAGAGGTAAAAGTATTATTATATAGAGGTAAAAGTATTATTATGTAGAGGTAAAAGTATTATTATATATAGGTAAAAGTATTATTATGTAGAGGTAAAAGTATTGTTATGTAGAGGTAAAAGTATTATTATGTAGAGGTAAAAGTATTATTATGTAGAGGTAAAAGTATTATTATGTAGAGGTAAAAGTATTATTATATATAGGTAAAAGTATTATTATATAGAGGTAAAAGTATTATTATGTAGAGGTAAAAGTATTATTATATATAGGTAAAAGTATTATTATATAGAGGTAAAAGTATTATTATGTAGAGGTAAAAGTATTATTATGTAGAGGTAAAAGTATTATTATATATAGGTAAAAGTATTATTATGTAGAGGTAAAAGTATTATTATGTAAAAGTATTATTATTTAGAGGTAAAAGTATTATTATGTAGAGGTAAAAGTATTATTATGTAGAGGTAAAAGTATTATTATGTATAGGTAAAAGTATTATTATGTAGAGGTAAAAGTATTATTATGTAGAGGTAAAAGTATTATTATGTATAGGTAAAAGTATTATTATGTAGAGGTAAAAGTATTATTATGTAGAGGTAAAAGTATTATTATGTATAGGTAAAAGTATTATTATGTATAGGTAAAAATATTATTATGTAGAGGTAAAAGTATTATTATGTAGAGGTAAAAGTATTATTATGTAGAGGTAAAAGTATTATTATGTATAGGTAAAAGTATTATTATGTAGAGGTAAAAGTATTATTATGTAGAGGTAAAAGTATTATTATGTAGAGGTAAAAGTATTATTATGTAGAGGTAAAAGTATTATTATGTATAGGTAAAAGTATTATTATGTAGAGGTAAAAGTATTATTATGTAGAGGTAAAAGTATTATTATGTATAGGTAAAAGTATTATTATGTAGAGGTAAAAGTATTATTATGTATAGGTAAAAGTATTATTATGTAGAGGTAAAAGTATTATTATGTATAGGTAAAAGTATTATTATGTAGAGGTAAAAGTATTATTATGTAGAGGTAAAAGTATTATTATGTAGAGGTAAAAGTATTATTATGTAGAGGTAAATGTATTATTATGTAGAGGTAAAAGTATTATTATGTAGAGGTAAAAGTATTATTATGTATAGGCAAAAGTATTATTATGTAGAAGTAAAAGTATTATTATGTAGAGGTAAAAGTATTATTATGTATAGGTAAAAGTATTATTATATATATGTAAAAGTATTATTATGTAGAGGTAAAAGTATTATTATGTAGAGGTAAAAAGTATTATTATGTAGAGGTAAAAGTATTATTATGTAGAGGTAAAAGTATTATTATGTAGAGGTAAAAGTATTATTATGTAGAGGTAAAAGTATTATTATGTAGAGGTAAAAGTATTATTATATATAAGTAAAAGTATTATTATGTAGAGGTAAAAGTATTATTATGTAGAGGTAAAAGTATTATTATTTAGAGGTAAAAGTATTATTATGTAGAGCTAAAAGTATTATTATATATAGGTAAAAGTATTATTATGTAGAGGTAAAAGTATTATTATATATAGGTAAAAGTATTATTATGTAGAGGTAAAAGTATTATTATGTAGAGGTAAAAGTATTATTATGTAGAGGTAAAAGTATTATTATATATAGGTAAAAGTATTATTATGTAGAGGTAAAAGTATTATTATGTAAAAGTATTATTATTTAGAGGTAAAAGTATTATTATGTATAGGTAAAAGTATTATTATGTATAGGTAAAAGTATTATTATGTAGAGGTAAAAGTATTATTATGTAGAGGTAAAAGTATTATTATGTATAGGTAAAAGTATTATTATGTAGAGGTAAAAGTATTATTATGTAGAGGTAAAAGTATTATTATGTATAGGTAAAAGTATTATTATATATAGGTAAAAATATTATTATGTAGAGGTAAAAGTATTATTATGTAGAGGTAAAAGTATTATTATGTAGAGGTAAAAGTATTATTATGTATAGGTAAAAGTATTATTATGTATAGGTAAAAGTATTATTATGTAGAGGTAAAAGTATTATTATGTAGAGGTAAAAGTATTATTATATATAAGTAAAAGTATTATTATGTAGAGGTAAAAGTATTATTATGTAGAGGTAAAAGTATTATTATTTAGAGGTAAAAGTATTATTATGTAGAGCTAAAAGTATTATTATATATAGGTAAAAGTATTATTATGTAGAGGTAAAAGTATTATTATATATAGGTAAAAGTATTATTATGTAGAGGTAAAAGTATTATTATGTAGAGGTAAAAGTATTATTATGTAGAGGTAAAAGTATTATTATATATAGGTAAAAGTATTATTATGTAGAGGTAAAAGTATTATTATGTAAAAGTATTATTATTTAGAGGTAAAAGTATTATTATGTATAGGTAAAAGTATTATTATGTATAGGTAAAAGTATTATTATGTAGAGGTAAAAGTATTATTATGTAGAGGTAAAAGTATTATTATGTATAGGTAAAAGTATTATTATGTAGAGGTAAAAGTATTATTATGTAGAGGTAAAAGTATTATTATGTATAGGTAAAAGTATTATTATATATAGGTAAAAATATTATTATGTAGAGGTAAAAGTATTATTATGTAGAGGTAAAAGTATTATTATGTAGAGGTAAAAGTATTATTATGTATAGGTAAAAGTATTATTATGTATAGGTAAAAGTATTATTATGTAGAGGTAAAAGTATTATTATGTAGAGGTAAAAGTATTATTATGTAGAGGTAAAAGTATTATTATGTATAGGTAAAAGTATTATTATGTAGAGGTAAAAGTATTATTATGTAGAGGTAAAAGTATTATTATGTAGAGGTAAAAGTATTATTATATATAGGTAAAAGTATTATTATATATAGGTAAAAATATTATTATGTAGAGGTAAAAGTATTATTATGTAGAGGTAAAAGTATTATTATGTAGAGGTAAAAGTATTATTATGTATAGGTAAAAGTATTATTATGTATAGGTAAAAGTATTATTATGTAGAGGTAAAAGTATTATTATGTAGAGGTAAAAGTATTATTATGTAGAGGTAAAAGTATTATTATGTATAGGTAAAAGTATTATTATGCAGAGGTAAAAGTATTATTATGTAGAGGTAAAAGTATTATTATGTAGAGGTAAAAGTATTATTATGTAGAGGTAAAAGTATTATTATGTATAGGTAAAAGTATTATTATGTAGAGGTAAAAGTATTATTATGTATAGGTAAAAGTATTATTATGTAGAGGTAAAAGTATTATTATGTATAGGTAAAAGTATTATTATGTAGAGGTAAAAGTATTATTATGTAGAGGTAAAAGTATTATTATGTAGAGGTAAAAGTATTATTATGTAGAGGTAAAAGTATTATTATGTAGAGGTAAAAGTATTATTATGTAGAGGTAAAAGTATTATTATGTAGAGGTAAAAGTATTATTATGTAGAGGTAAAAGTATTATTATGTAGAGGTAAAAGTATTATTATATATAAGTAAAAGTATTATTATGTAGAGGTAAAAGTATTATTATGTAGAGGTAAAAGTATTATTATGTAGAGGTAAAAGTATTATTATTTAGAGGTAAAAGTATTATTATGTAGAGGTAAAAGTATTATTATATATAGGTAAAAGTATTATTATGTAGAGGTAAAAGTATTATTATGTAGAGGTAAAAGTATTATTATGTAGAGGTAAAAGTATTATTATGTAGAGGTGAAAGTATTATTATGTATAGGTAAAAGTATTATTATGTAGAGGTAAAAGTATTATTATATATAGGTAAAAGTATTATTATGTAGAGGTAAAAGTATTATTATGTAGAGGTAAAAGTATTATTATGTAGAGGTAAAAGTATTATTATGTAGAGGTAAAAGTATTATTATGTAGAGGTAAAAGTATTATTATATATAGGTAAAAGTATTATTATGTAGAGGTAAAAGTATTATTATGTAGAGGTAAAAGTATTATTATGTATAAGTAAAAGTATTATTATATATAGGTAAAAGTATTATTATGTAGAGGTAAAAGTATTATTATATATAGGTAAAAGTATTATTATGTAGAGGTAAAAGTATTATTATGTAGAGGTAAAAGTATTATTATGTAGAGGTAAAAGTATTATTATATATATGTAAAAGTATTATTATGTAGAGGTAAAAGTATTATTATGTAAAAGTATTATTATTTAGAGGTAAAAGTATTATTATGTAGAGGTAAAAGTATTATTATGTAGAGGTAAAAGTATTATTATGTATAGGTAAAAGTATTATTATGTAGAGGTAAAAGTATTATTATGTAGAGGTAAAAGTATTATTATGTAGAGGTAAAAGTATTATTATGTATAGGTAAAAGTATTATTATGTAGAGGTAAAAGTATTATTATGTATAGGTAAAAGTATTATTATATATAGGTAAAAATATTATTATGTAGAGGTAAAAGTATTATTATGTAGACGTAAAAGTATTATTATGTAGAGGTAAAAGTATTATTATGTATAGGTAAAAGTATTATTATGTAGAGGTAAAAGTATTATTATGTAGAGGTAAAAGTATTATTATGTAGAGGTAAAAGTATTATTATGTAGAGGTAAAAGTATTATTATGTATAGGTAAAAGTATTATTATGTAGAGGTAAAAGTATTATTATGTAGAGGTAAAAGTATTATTATGTATAGGTAAAAGTATTATTATGTAGAGGTAAAAGTATTATTATGTATAGGTAAAAGTATTATTATGTAGAGGTAAAAGTATTATTATGTATAGGTAAAAGTATTATTATGTAGAGGTAAAAGTATTATTATGTAGAGGTAAAAGTATTATTATGTAGAGGTAAAAGTATTATTATGTAGAGGTAAAAGTATTATTATGTAGAGGTAAAAGTATTATTATGTAGAGGTAAAAGTATTATTATGTAGAGGTAAAAGTATTATTATGTAGAGGTAAAAGTATTATTATGTAGAGGTAAAAGTATTATTATATATAAGTAAAAGTATTATTATGTAGAGGTAAAAGTATTATTATGTAGAGGTAAAAGTATTATTATGTAGAGGTAAAAGTATTATTATTTAGAGGTAAAAGTATTATTATGTAGAGGTAAAAGTATTATTATATATAGGCAAAAGTATTATTATGTAGAGGTAAAAGTATTATTATGTAGAGGTAAAAGTATTATTATGTAGAGGTAAAAGTATTATTATGTAGAGGTGAAAGTATTATTATGTATAGGTAAAAGTATTATTATGTAGAGGTAAAAGTATTATTATATATAGGTAAAAGTATTATTATGTAGAGGTAAAAGTATTATTATGTAGAGGTAAAAGCATTATTATGAAGAGGTAAAAGTATTATTATGTAGAGGTAAAAGTATTATTATGTAGAGGTAAAAGTATTATTATATATAGGTAAAAGTATTATTATGTAGAGGTAAAAGTATTATTATGTAGAGGTAAAAGTATTATTATGTAGAGGTAAAAGTATTATTATGTAGAGGTAAAAGTATTATTATATATAGGTAAAAGTATTATTATATATAGGTAAAAGTATTATTATGTAGAGGTAAAAGTATTATTATGTAGAGGTAAAAGTATTATTATGTAGAGGTAAAAGTATTATTATATAGAGGTAAAAGTATTATTATGTAGAGGTAAAAGTATTATTATGTAAAAATATTATTATGTAGAGGTAAAAGTATTATTATGTAGAGGTAAAAGTATTATTATATAGAAGTAAAAGTATTATTATGTAGAGGTAAAAGTATTATTATGTAGAGGTAAAAGTATTATTATGTAGAGGTAAAAGTATTATTATGTAGAGGTAAAAGTATTATTATGTAGAGGTAAAAGTATTATTATATAGAGGTAAAAGTATTATTATGTAGAGGTAAAGGTATTATTATGTAGAGGTAAAAGTATTATTATCAGAGGTAAAAGTATTATTATGTAGAGGTAAAAGTATTATTATGTAGAAGTAAAAGTATTATTATGTAGAGGTAAAAGTATTATTATGTAGAGGTAAAAGTATTATTATGTATAGGTAAAAGTATTATTATGAATGGGTAAAAGTATTATTATGTAGAGGTAAAAGTATTATTATGTATAGGTAAAAGTATTATTATGTAGAGGTAAAAGTATTATTATGTAGAAGTAAAAGTATTATTATGTAGAGGTAAAAGTATTATTATATATAGGTAAAAGTATTAATAGAGGTGAAAGTATTATTATGTATGGATAAAAGTATTATTATGTAGAGGTAAAAGTATTATTATATATAGGTAAAAGTATTATTATGTAGAGGTAAAAGTATTATTATATAGAGGTAAAAGTATTATGTATGGGTAAAAGTATTTTTATGTATAGGTAAAAGTATTATTATGTAGAGGTAAAAGTTTAAGAAGTTCTTTTCACACCTTTCAGAGTCTGAGTTCAATTCCACAACATCACATCTTTCTCTGACATCTTTCTCTGGTGTATGTCTTTCAATATAAACTTTATTTATTCAAACCTTCTGAGGGAAATTTCATATACAAAACCTATGTGGAAGCCTCATAGATCTTGGAATATTCTAGGATGCCTGTATCTGTAGCAACAACACTGCACCAGATGTAGGACTAGTTGGTACTCCATTCTAGGTTTAGGATGTCTGTATCTGTAGCAACAACACTGCACCAGATGTAGGACTAGTTGGTACTCCATTCTAGGTTTAGGATGTCTGTATCTGTAGCAACAACACTGCACCAGATGTAGGACTAGTTGGTACTCCATTCTAGGTTTAGGATGTATGTATCTGTAGCAACAACACTGCACCAGATGTAGGACTAGTTGGTACTCCATTCTAGGTTTAGGATGTCTGTATCTGTAGCAACAACACTGCACCAGATGTAGGACTAGTTGGTACTCCATTCTAGGTTTAGGATGTCTGTATCTGTAGCAACAACACTGCACCAGATGTAGGACTAGTCAGTACTCCATTCTAGGTTTAGGATGTCTGTATCTGTAGCAACAACACTGCACCAGATGTAGGACTAGTTGGTACTCCATTCTAGGTTTAGGATGTATGTATCTGTAGCAACAACACTGCACCAGATGTAGGACTAGTTGGTACTCCATTCTAGGTTTAGGATGTCTGTATCTGTAGCAACAACACTGCACCAGATGTAGGACTAGTTGGTACTCCATTCTAGGTTTAGGATGTCTGTATCTGTAGCAACAACACTGCACCAGATGTAGGACTAGTTGGTACTCCATTCTAGGTTTAGGATGTCTGTATCTGTAGCAACAACACTGCACCAGATGTAGGACTAGTCAGTACTCCATTGTGGGTCTAGGGTGCCTGAATGTGTTGCAGTAGCAGCAAGCATGTGTGGTGGTAGTGTGTGTGCTCTGATTGATCTATTTTGGTTCTGGATATTTAGTTAGAAGCATTTCATTAAGTTCTTTTCTCTGTAATTCAATATGTTATGACTGAGCATTAGGGAATTTTACCTTCTTCTCTTGGGAAATATTATTTCTCACGTGATTTACTCCCTGACAATTTTTATTCCCATAAACAATCATAAATACTCATGTAGCCCCCTTTTTAACTCATATATATTCATATATAGTGTTAGACATATAGCCAAGTAGTTATATATGTGTGTATGTGTACAGTTATACCTACACACATATTTACACACACTGACACATACACACACAACTGGTATAACCTTGTATATGGTGGTAAGTTTTGCCAAAGCCAAATGTTATGAAATCTGATAGTTTGATAATTAACCTTCATGTAGAACTCTCCTGTAATAAAAATAGAATCAAAGCAAACATTAATGAAATCAAGAAAAGAGACTTCAAAGACTAAAGAGGGAAATATTTGTTATTTCAATCATCAAAGAAGTTATTTTGATACAGTGTCTTTTCTGCTCTTCTATCCATAAACCACTGAATTATTAGACAATGTAAATTCATAAGAAGACATTAACGACATCTTAAAATGGCATTTACTACAATCTTCTGGCCTGCTTTCTTCCCCTTTGTCTTATTATACTAACTAGATACTTTCACCTACATTTTTTTAGTGGCCCTTTCATAATCAACTTCCTAACTAAACGATAGTGTTAAAGATCAAAATAGTCTCGCTTGGTCAATAAAAATTGTTTTCATTTGATGGTGAAATCTTGTTAGTCAAAGATCTTTTTTTTATTGACCAATGTATTTGTTAGTTAACAAATATTGGTGTTGTTGGTATTGTTGACAATCTCAATAAATATGGCCATTCTTTATTGATTGGTCAGTTAGTAATTGTTCTTCTGGTAGTCACACAACTTACCTGGAGAGCTCTTTATTAAATATGGATTGATTACTTAAAATAATGCCAGGAAAGGTGCATCCAACCGTAAAACATTACCTCTAAAACAACCCCATGATGTTTATAAAACCTGTATGAGACCTGCAAAGCTAACTCCTAAAACAAATGTTTGTTGTTGTTGTGCTGGTTGTTGATGATGTTGTAACAGTTATTGTTGTTGTTGTACTGGTTATTGTTGATGTTGTTGTAACAGTTGTTGTTGTTGTCGTACTGGTTGATGTTGTTGTTGTTGTTGTACTAGGTGTTGTGTTTGTTGTTGTTCTTGTTGTTGTGCTGGTTGTTGTGTTGGTTGTTGTTGTCTCTATCATTTAAATGAATAACACTTTAAGCATTTTATTGATTAGTGAAACATTTGTAATATCCCTCCATCAGCTTTACCAATGAGTGGTCCAGTTGTTTGGTCAGTGAAATCACCTACTCATTAAATTAATATACAAGTGGCTGAGTATTCCACCCATATATGTACCTATAACAGAATCCTAAATAGGATTCAACACAACACGATGTAGTCAAAGAAATATAGTCTTCCAAATATACAACTGTTTTTCAAGACATGGTCGTTTGACCTGTTAGAAATAGCAGCCAAATCTCCCTCAAATCATACTTTACTATCTTTAAAAAAACTAAGCAACAAACAACATTGAGCAATTTAGTCCTAGATGCAATGAAAAAATATATATGTTAGTCATGGTTGGAATGTCTTTGATTATTGGTCAGTTGAGTGAAGACATACAATAATATTATTTTCCAAAATATTATTTGTTTTGTGAAATAATTGTTTCTACTTTAGGCACAAGGCCAGCAATTACCCAGTACATTACTGGTACTTTATTTTATCGACCCCATAAGGATGAAAGGCAAAGTTAACCTCGGCGGAATTTGAACTCAAACTGTAAAGGGCCGTAACTATGCTAGAAAGCATGGCGTCCAACCCTCTACCGATACTGCCAATTCACCGCTGTGAAATAATATTGGTATATTAGTCAGATTGACCTAGATATTGATCTATTGATCAGTGAAATATTTTCTTTAATATTATCTGTAATATTATATATGTAAATAACATTAACAGTTTGATAATAGAAAAACATTGTATCTATCAGTTAAGTTAAATATATATATATATATATATCATCATCATCATCGTTTAACGTCCATTTTCTACACTAACATGAGTTAGATGAGTTACCCCGTTGTGAGATAAGCCAGGTCTGATGACCATGTCTTGCTCATACAGGACCGGTTTTGGTTTCTATAGCTGGACACTTTTTGTCATGACACCTACTTGACCACTTTACAGTGTGGACTGGGGGCTTTTTTGTCATGTCACCATCACGACCACTTTACAGTGTGGACTGGGTGCTTTTTGTCATGTCACCATCACGACCACTTTACAGTGTGGACTGGGTGCTTTTTGTCATGTCACCATCACGTCCACTTTACAGTGTGGACTGGGTGCTTTTTGTCATGTCACCATCACGACCACTTTACAGTGTGGACTAGGTGCTTTTTGTCATGTCACCATCACGTCCACTTTACATTGTGGACTGGGGGCTTTTTGTCATGTCGCTATCATGACCACTTTACAGTGTGGGCTGGGGGCTTTATTGGAGGAGGTGTGTGGGGATTGGGGAGGTTTATATAGGGGCGGAGTGTTAGGGGGTGGAGGTGAAGGTGGTGTATTTATGTTTTGTCAAAAGAAACCTTCAGTTTTCTGTCCATTCTTTGTTGTGATATTGTCTTACATGACCAACAGGGAGGTTCTCAGTTTGTTCCATAGGGTAGATAGGCTATGGAGTTAAAAAGTTTGCTTTGCAAAAACATGATCCTAGGTTCTATCCCACTATCTAGGACCTTGCACAAGTGACTTCTACCAACCTTTGGGTTGACATATGCCAACAAAACTGTAAAGAAGCTTGTTTTGTACTGAGGTGCTGGAAAGTTCCTGGTTTTATGGGTATCACAA
>OZ024741.1:27337455-27449955 GCA_964016885.1 Eledone cirrhosa
TACAGTGTGGCCAATCCTGGTCAGACTTGTCTCTCAATGTGGACAATCCATCTGACCCATGTAAGCATGGAAAAATGGATGTTAAATGGTGAGGATGATATATATATATATATATATATATATATATATATATATATATATATATATACATATGTGTGTGTGTGTGTGTATATATTATTTGTTTAATTAATATACTATCTTATCTAACCTCTTTGCTTTCACTTTAATAATAATATAAATACTTAAATATAATTACTGGGGATGTTTCATTCTATTTGGGGCCATAATTTTGATAATTTTATAAGATAAATATATATTAGGCATTGAACATAAAAGCATATAAATTCAACTATCTGTATACTTCAGCTAGCACTTAATTTTATGTTAAATTCATTGTATTGTAATAATCTATAGGTAGTCTCCCACATTTATATATTGTATATGATACTGATACATTATTAACAATATATATATTATTAACAATATATATATAAGGGCGGTGGATTGGCA
This sequence comes from Eledone cirrhosa, assembly GCA_964016885.1. NCBI lineage: Eukaryota > Metazoa > Mollusca > Cephalopoda > Octopoda > Eledonidae > Eledone > Eledone cirrhosa. Next base: position 27,337,966 of record OZ024741.1, read on the forward strand.
GTATCGGTAGAGGGTCGGACGCCATGATTTGCAGCATAGAGTTACGGCCCTTTATGATCTGAGTTCAAATCTCGCCAAGGTTAACTTTGCCTTTCATCCTTACAGGGTCGATAAAATAAAGTACCAGTAATACACTGGGATAATTGCTGGCCTTGTGCCAAAAGTAGAAACAATTATTAACAATATATATTAATTTATCCAATATAACATTATCTTATCTCATCTTAAGTTGGAACTTAATAAATTATATTTTATTGTAATGTATTAATTTTCTTAAAAACCTCACACACATATATCTCATTGCCACATATAAAATAGATATTCTAAAGATAAGTGTAATTGTTTAACATGTTATTTCAAATATATGTACTTAGCAATAATATTTAGATAATGCAAAATTAAGAGTTTACTTTGTAACTATGATGCTGGTTCAAATCATATAATTACCCCCCTTTCACCTCTGAAATAATATTCTGTAAATATTTATTTATTTTTATATCAATATATTCTTCTTACATCTTGTTAAATATTATTGCTTATTTAATAATTAGTATAGTATGTATAACATTTCTGTAACAACTTAAACATTAAAATATATATATATATTCACTCCGTTTAATTTCATGGTTCCTGATATAATCTTAGGTCTGCAGTAAATATCTTTCAGCTTTCTTACAAACTGACTATTGCTTTGATAAAACTGTATAATTTCCAATTCATTTTTGGAAAGTTACTGCTCTTCCAAATAACTTTTAAATATTTTAATACAACTGACACCCTGTTATTTGACCTATGACTTAATTAGATAAATGATATATATTATCTGTTATTGATATTTCATTAATCGTTTTGGATTTTAATTAAACTCTGATGACCCCTATGGTTTATGCTAACTAATAACAAATTATTAAATAAAATAAATTGCTGTCTGTGGTATATTACTATGGGAAGAAACAATTGTCAATGATTAAATGTGTTGAACTTTTAATTTTGGTTTATAAGCACATTGTAACTATATACTGGCTCTGCTTGATCCTATCATAGCATTGAGCTAAAATACACTTAGTAAATGAATAAAATTTACTCTCATTATATATGTGTTATATACACACACACCCACACATATATATATGAAAGGCAGACTGTATGATGCGTGCATACGAACAGCAATGTTACATGGTAGTGAGACCTATTGTATATATATATATAATCATCATCATTATCCCACCCTTGCAAGCACGGAAAAGTGGACGTAAAATGATGATGATGATGATCATCATCATCGTTTAACATCTATCTTCCACACTAGCATGGGTTAGACAGGAGTTGTCCCATTTGAGGCAAGATTGGTCGGGTGACCGTGTCTCGCTCGTATAGGACTATCTGGCAGGTTTTCTACGGCTGGATGTCCTTCCTAACACCAACCACATTTACAGTGTGGACTGGGATCTTTTTACCGTGTTACCTACACGGCCACATTACAGCGTGGATTGTGTGTTATTTTTTTTTTTGTGACACCTACTAGTTTGGACTGGATATTGTGGTATCAACATAACTTTATAGAGAAAGGGTGATGTTGGCGGGAGTGGAAGGATGGAGTAGGGGTAGTAGGTTCGGGTGTATGTTTGGTTTGGAGGGGCCTACTGACTAGGTTAACTTTGCATGTAAGGAAGGTGGGTCTATAGTGTTGTAGTTTGCTTGAAGCATTATGGAATAAGAAATACAAATATAACTAGGAAATAAGTTTAATTATTTGGAAGCCTGACAATGCGTGTGAGATTATAAGTGCCAAGGTAATAAGAACTGAGAAAAGAGTGGGAACGGTAGAATTTTACTGTTGTAATTTTAATGCCCAAAATATTTTCAGATTTACCATCCATTATATATCATCATCACAATCATCATCGTCGTTTAACATCTATTTTCCCACACTAGCAGGGGTTACACGGGTTGTTCCATTTGAGGCAAGTTGGATCAGGTGACAGTGTCTTGCTCACACAGAACTGTTTCTGCCTTGGTTTCTATAGCTGGATGCCCTTTCTAACGCCAATCATATCTATATATCTGTATATATATTACACACGCACGCACACATACATACACACACACACCTGTTGTTGATAATTACCATCAACCATCATCTCTGCCAAAGTGTTGAGAAGCTGATTATACTACAACACTTTCTAAATATTGCAGTGACCTTTACAATTCTCACCTAAAAGTACACAGTTTTATGTAATCAATAGATAATTGTATTACACTCCAGTCACAGCATTGTAGTCCTAGATATCTGCTGTTATAGTGCACTAGTTGCTATCTGTATGGAGAAGCTGATAACTGCACTGTGCATTAGCTACTATGTCTGGAGCTGTTGTATATGTCTGTATTATACTAGTAACTGTTATATAGCTGCAGCGATATAAGCTACTATCTGTCTCTACCTTATATCTCGGTACCGATATGTACAGTACAGTAGCTATTTATATTCTACTACTAATACTACTAATAATAATAATGGTTTCTGATTTAAGCACAAGACCAGCAAATTTTTGGGGAAGGGAAAGTCAATTAAATCGACCCCAGTGTGTTACTGGTACTTTATTTTATCGACCCCGTAAAGATGAAAAGCAAAGCTTACTTCGGCGGGATTTGAACGCAGAACGTAAAGGGCCGTAACTCTCTGCTACAAAGCATGTTGTCCAGCGCTTAATCGATATTGCCAATCCACCGCCATACTACTACTACTAATAATAATAATTGTTTCTACTTTTGGCACAAACCAACAATTACCCCAGTGCATTACTGGTACTTTATTTTATCGACCCCATATGGGGCTGTAACTCTATGCTGCAAAGCATAGCGTCCGACTGTTTACCAATACTCGGACACTGGTTTCTGATTTAGGCCAGCAATTTTGAGGAAGAGGAAAGTTGTTTAAATTGTTCTTAGTGCATTACTGGTACTTTATGTTATAGACCATGTAAGCGGGATTTAAACTTAGAACGTAAAGGGCCGTAACTCTATGTCGTGAAGATTGGTCTCCGACGCTCTACCGATTCTGCCAATACTACTACTACTATTGTATAGGAGCTATCTGTACAGTGAGGTTAACTTTGCCTTTCATCCTTAAGGGGTCGATAAAATAAAGTACCAGTAATGTACTGGGGTAATTGCTGGCCTTGTGCCAAAAGTAGAAACAATTATATGTTTATAGCTGGTATCTCTACAGTAGCTACTATGTGTTTGTAGTTGACATCTATACTACACTAGAGTAGCTAATGTCTGCAGTTATTTGTATTGGACTGGTACCAACAGTATAGTAGTTAGTACAGTCAGTGTACATGGTTATATGTACAGTATAGTTGCTATCTATAGCTATATATACAGTATAGTTGCTATCTATAGCTATATATACAGTATAGTTGCTATATATAGCTATATATACAGTACAGTTGCTATATATAGCTATATATACAGTATAGTTGCTATCTATAGCTATATATACAGTATAGTTGCTATATATAGCTATATATACAGTACAGTTGCTATCTATAGCTATATATACAGTATAGTTGCTATATATAGCTATATATACAGTACAGCTGCTATATATAGCTATATATACAGTACAGTTGCTATCTATAGCTATATATACAGTATAGTTGCTATCTATAGCTATATATACAGTACAGTTGCTATCTATAGCTATATATACAGTACAGTTGCTATCTATAGCTATATATACAGTATAGTTGCTATATATAGCTATATATACAGTATAGTTGCTATCTATAGCTATATATACAGTATAGTTGCCATATATAGCTATATATACAGTATAGTTGCTATCATTAGCTATATATACAGTATAGTTGCTATCATTAGCTATATATACAGTATAGTTGCTATCTATAGCTATATATACATTACAGTTGCTATCTATAGCTATATATACAGTACAGTTGCTATCTATAGCTATATATACAGTATAGTTGCTATCTATAGCTATATATACAGTATAGTTACTATCTATAGCTATATATACAGTATAGTTGCTATCTCTAGCTTTATATACAGTATAGTTGCTATATATACAGTATAGTTGCTATCTATAGCTATATATACAGTATAGTTGCTATCTATAGCTATATATACAGTACAGTTGCTATCTATAGCTATATATACAGTACGGTTGCTATCTATAGCTATATATACAGTACAGTTGCTATATATAGCTATATATACAGTATAGTTGCTATATATAGCTATATATACAGTATAGTTGCTATCTATAGCTATATATACAGTATAGTTGCTATATATACAGTATAGTTGCTATATATAGCTATATATACAGTATAGTTGCTATATATACAGTATAGTTGCTATATATAGCTATATATACAGTACGGTTGCTATCTATAGCTATATATACAGTACAGTTGCTATCTATAGCTATATATACAGTACAGTTGCTATATATAGCTATATATATACAGTATAGTTGCTATCTATAGCTATATATACAGTATAGTTGCTATCTATAGATATATATATACAGTATAGTTGCTATCTATAGCTATATATACAGTATAGTTGCTATCTATAGCTATATATACAGTATAGTTGCTATATATAGCTATATATACAGTATAGTTGCTATATATAGCTATATATACAGTACAGTTGCTATCTATAGCTATATATACAGTATAGTTGCTATATATAGCTATATATACAGTATAGTTGCTATCTATAGCTATATATATACAGTACAGTTGCTATATATACAGTATAGTTGCTATATATAGCTATATATACAGTACAGTTGCTATATATAGCTATATATACAGTACAGTTGCTAGCTATAGCTATATATACAGTATAGTTGCTATCTATAGCTATATATACAGTACAGTTGCTATATATAGCTATATATACAGTACAGTTGCTATCTATAGCTATATATACAGTACATTTGCTATCTATAGCTATATATACAGTATAGTTGCTATCTATAGCTATATATACAGTACAGTTGCTATATATACAGTATAGTTGCTATCTATAGCTATATATACAGTACAGTTGCTATCTATAGCTCTATATACAGTACAGTTGCTATATATAGCTATATATACAGTATAGTTGCTATATATGGCTATATATACAGTACAGTTGCTATATATAGCTATATATACAGTATAGTTGCTATCTATAGCTATATATACAGTATAGTTGCTATATATAGCTATATATACAGTATAGTTGCTATATATAGCTATATATACTGTATAGTTGCTATATATAGCTTTATATACAGTATAGTTGCTATCTATAGCTATATATACAGTACAGTTGCTATATATACAGTATAGTTGCTATATATAGCTATATATACAGTACAGTTGCTATATATAGCTATATATACAGTACAGTTGCTATATATAGCTATATATACAGTATAGTTGCTATCTATAGCTATATATACATTATAGTTGCTATCTATAGCTATATATACAGTATAGTTGCTATATATAGCTATATATACAGTATAGTTGCTATATATAGCTATATATACAGTACAGTTGCTATATATAGCTATATATACAGTATAGTTGCTATCTATAGCTATATATACAGTACAGTTGCTATCTATAGCTATATATACAGTACGGTTGCTATCTATAGCTATATATACAGTATAGTTGCTATATATAGCTATATATACAGTATAGTTGCTATATATAGCTATATTTACAGTATAGTTGCTATCTATAGCTATATATACAGTACAGTTGCTATATATAGCTACATATACAGTATAGTTGCTATATATAGCTATATATACAGTACAGTTGCTATCTATAGCTATATATACAGTATAGTTGCTATCTATAGCTATATATACAGTATAGTTGCTATCTATAGCTATATATACAGTATAGTTGCTATATATAGCTATATATACAGTATAGTTGCTATCTATAGCTATATATACAGTATAGTTGCTATCTCTAGCTATATTTACAGTATAGTTGCTATATATAGCTATATATACAGTACAGTTGCTATATATAGCTATATATACAGTACAGTTGCTATATATAGCTATATATACAGTACAGTTGCTATATATAGCTATATATACAGTACAGTTGCTATATATAGCTATATATACAGTACAGTTGCTATATATAGCTATATATACAGTATAGTTGCTATATATAGCTATATATACAGTATAGTTGCTATCTATAGCTATATATACAGTATAGTTGCTATCTCTAGCTATATATACAATATAGTTGCTATCTATAGCTATATATACAGTACAGTTGCTATCTATAGCTGTATATACAGTACAGTTGCTATATATAGCTATATATACAGTACAGTTGCTATCTATAGCTATATATACAGTACAGTTGCTATCTATAGCTATATATACAGTATAGTTGCTATCTATAGCTATATATACAGTATAGTTGCTATATATAGCTATATATACAGTATAGTTGCTATATATAGCTATACATACAGTACAGCTGCTATCTATAGCTATATATACAGTATAGTTGCTATCTATAGCTATATATACAGTACAGTTGCTATATATAGCTATATATACAGTACAGTTGCTATATATTGCTATATATACAGTACAGTTGCTATCTATAGCTATATATACAGTACAGTTGCTATCTATAGCTATATATACAGTATAGTTGCTATCTATAGCTATATATACAGTACAGTTGCTATATATAGCTATATATACAGTATAGTTGCTATATATAGCTATATATACAGTACAGTTGCTATATATAGCTATATATACAGTATAGTTGCTATATATAGATATATATAACTATATATATACACTACAGAAGTTATATATAGCTATATATACACTACAGAAGTTATATATAGCTATATATACACTACAGAAGTTATCTATAGCTATATATACAGTATAGTTGCTATATATAGCTATATATACAGTACAGTTGCTATATATAGCTATATATACAGTATAGTTGCTATATATAGCTATATATAACTATATATATACACCACAGAAGTTATATATAGCTATATATACACTACAGAAGTTATATATAGCTATATATACACTACAGTTGCTATCTATAGCTATATATACACTACAGAAGTTATATATAGCTATATATACAGTATAGTTACTATATATATCTATATATACTACAGAAGTTATCTATAGCAATATACACTACAGAAGTTAGATATATATATATATATATATATACACTACAGAAGTTATCTATAGTTATATATATATATACACTACATCAGTTATATATAGCTATATATACACTACAGAAGTTATATATAGCTATATATACACTACAGAAGTTATATATAGCTATATATACACTACAGAAGTTATCTATAGCTATATATACACTACAGAAGTTATATATAGCTATATATACACTACAGAAGTTATATATAGCTATATATACACTACAGATGTTATATATAGCTATATATACACTACAGAAGTTATATATAGCTATATATACACTACAGAAGTTATATATAGCTATATATACACTACAGAAGTTATATATAGCTATATATACACTACAGAAGTTATCTATAGCTATATATACACTACAGAAGTTATATATAGCTATATATACACTACAGATTTTATATATAGCTATATATACACTACAGAAGTTATGTATAGCTATATATACACTACAGAAGTTATCTATAGCTATATATACACTACAGAAGTTATATATAGCTATATATACACTACAGAAGTTATATAGAGTCGTTAGAACGTCAGATAGAATACTTTATGGTATTCGTTCCGGCTCTCTGAGTTCAAATCCTGCCGAGGTCAACTTTGACTTTCATCCTTTCGAGGTTGATAAAAAAAGGTACCAGTCTAGTACTGGGCTAGATTCTTCCTCTCTCTGCAAGAAATCTGCTGTACTTAGGCCTGGAGAGGGATGGGCTCCACCAGGCTTAAAATGCCCAAGTAACGCTGTATGTCAATACGGTGCCCCTATGACTCCATCAGAAGTTACGGGACCAGAACAGATTAAATATATACAGCACAGTCAATGAACATATATATATATATATAGAGAGAGAGAGAGAGGGAGAGGGGGAAGAAATGGCTTCTACAGGACTACAACTGTTTCATTCAAAAGAAATCATCAGAAAAGCTTTCCTGATAATTTCTTTTGAATGAAACAGTTCTAGTCCTGTAGAAGCCATTTCTATATTAAACTTGATGTTTACACTCTACTAATGTATTGAGTACCTTACTAACTGTGGTTACCCCTTATTGAACCCAGGACTCTCTCTCACACACACACACACACACACACACACACACACACACACATATATTTATGTGTGTGTGTATACAAAAGGCAAACAGAAATAACAAAGCAAATGACACGGTACAATGAAGAAATATATTATTAGTTTGATATAGTTGGAAAAGTGTCATCACTTTTTGGACATTAGTCCTTCATCAGAAAATAGAATGAGAAATTAAGAAGAAATAGAAAAATAGAAAAGAGTGGTTCAGAGAAAGAAACCCCAAAAAATTTCTGAGATAAAAAACAGGTCCATTCAAGTTACGATCTCCGGTTATATATATATATATATATATATATGTATTTATGTATATATATATATATATATATATATATATATATATATATATATATATATATATATATATATATATATATCAGCTGTATAAAAAAGTGCATGGCGATCAAAATTGATGGTAGTTACAGAGTAGGTAGACCCAGAAAAACCACGGACGATCTGATAAATTCCGACCTTACACACTTGCACCTCTCTAAGACAATGTCACTGGACCGAGATCTTTGGCGCTACGCAGTAATACAGAAGACCCGCCTTGCCTATGTACAAAGCGAAACCTACAGTCAGTAGGCACCTCTTAACCAAATATACACCCCATCCACTACCCCTACCCTATCCTCCCACTCCCACCAACACCACCCTCTCTCTGTAAAGTTGGTACCACAACATCCAGTCCAAATAAATGAGATAATGAGATCGAGATCGTGTAGGTGTCATGACAAAAAAACACAGTCCATGCTGTAATGTGGCCGTGTAGGTAATCATCATCATCATCATCTTCGTTTAACGTCCATTTTCCACGCTAGCATGGGTTAGACGGTAACATGGTAAAAAGTTTCCAGTCCACACTGTAAATGTGGTTGGTGTTAGGAAGGGCATCCAGCCGTAGAAAACCTGCCAGATAGTCCTATATGAGTGAGACACGGTCACCCGACCAACAATGCCTCAAGTGGGACAACTCCCGTCTAACCCATGCTAATGTGAAAGATGGACGTTAAACGAAGATGATGATGATGATATACAGGGTGTGGACGATATTTGTTCGCAATTTTCAACTGCTAATTTTATGCCAATTTTTTTTACTTTTGTTGTCACTCTTGTCTTCATAAAAACAGTGACTATATTTCCATTATTTATTTTCAGAATAATTGATTATGAATAATTTTGAACCTCCAAATTTGTGGAAGAGACACAGAGTTCTTCTTGGAATCTGCGCCGGGAGGACAAATAAGACCAGAAGATCAACTCCCAAAACAACAGGTGGCTCACTGTCTCATCCAAAGACGTGCCCAGAGTCATGCAGACAAAGTTTCCAGCGACAACATTGGTCTTAGGTGTCGTCAGCAGTCAAGGTGACATCATGCTACCACACTTCTTCCCTGAGGGCTTCCAGCTGAGCACCGATGGCTACATCCGCATTCTGAGCGAGGTAGTAAATCCCTGGATCAACCAGGTAGCTGCAGGTTGGCCGTACATGTGGCAGCAAGACTCAGCGCCCTGCCATACCAACTGAAAGACCCAAGCCTGGCTGTCAGAGAACTTCGTTGACCACACTTCACCTGACATCTGGCCTCCCAGCTCGCCTGACTGCAACCCCCTCGATTCTTTGTGTGGGATGCAGGGGAACGAGACACCAATAGATCTAGCTGTAATACGAAAGACGATCTGAAGGCCAAGATCACAAGTGCCTTTAGGGGCCTAAGTTGGGGGACAGTGACGAAGGCCTGTAGCCGGTTCCGAGGCTGCCTTGAGGCCGTCATCAAAGCCAATGGCGGGTTTATCGAGTGAGAAAGAACAAGTCATGAAGACAAACTGACCCAAGTTTGATAAATATATCTTAAAAAATAAAACTACTGTGTTATTTTTTCCTAGACAGTAATCTTGCGAACAAATATCGTCCGCACCCTGTATATATATATATATATATATATATTTGGAGGCACATGGCTTAGTGGTTAGAGCATTGGGCTTGCAATCGAAAGGTTGTGAGTTCAATTCTCAGACCGGGTGATGTGTTGTTTCCTTGAGCAAGACACTTTATTTCACATTGCTCCAGTTTACTCAGCTGTAGAAATGAGATGATAGGACTGGAGTCCCTATCATTCCACTGCAAAGTGGTCGTGGAGGTGCCATGGCAAAAAAGCACTCACTGTAAAATGAGGTTGGTGTTAGGAAGGGCATCCAGCTGTAGAAATCAAGCCAGAATCAGTTCCCGTCCCACACTTGCAAGCTGGGAAAAGTGGACATAAAATGATGATGATGATGATGATGATGATATATATATATATTTGATTGATATACTTGTATATAAGCTCAGAAATAGGTGGCAAAAAAAAATCGATTTTCACGAACTTCAACAATTCTAGGTAAATGTGGTGCTAAAATATTTTCACTTTGAAGGTGAATATTACATCTGTTTCATGTGAAGTTCGTATTTCCTGTTAGTTTTTATATGTTTTGAATGAATATGGCCTTCAAAACAGTCAGAAATTGGTAAAAATATCATTATGTAATGGAGTTGTGAAACAAAATCTATACTCTAATCAGCACTTAAAACATTTTAGATATTACAATATTAAAACTTCATAAATATATTCTCCACTCTTGAGAATTTCAAAACTACGCCATCTAAACATAATATGTTGATTACCTGCCTCAGCTTATTTGGATATTTGCCTATTTCTCAGACATAAACTAGAGGGTTGTGTATATATATATATATATATATATATTCATATTATTAAGGCTAAATAGTGAGTGTTGTTACTCTGTTTATCACAGGATCATCAAACAAAAACTTGCTTGATGACCCTGTGATAAAGGCGAAACTCCAGAGTAACAAGACTCACTATTTAGCCTTAATAAAATGAATGTTCAAACTCTACTTTTGTATTGAGTACTCCTTTCTCTCACACATCAACTACATACGGATGTATATGTATATATATAATTTGTAGTTTACTTGAAGCATTGTGTATTGTATATGGAATTTGAAGTTTGAAAGCCAGGACAATGCGAAATGGACATTAGACGGAGATGATGAGATAATTATTAGAAGTATGGTAAAGAAAGTGTTAAAGCTCTATTGAGGAAGCTGATATCTGGAAAGCCAGCTGATATATATTCCCTATTGATTTCTGATTACAGGTAATGGTACCCAGCAGTTTATCAGCATACCAGTGTCGCTAGCAACCGGAGGCAACCAGCAGATACAGTTGCTGACAACGTCCAATGGACAAATTATTGCTACAAATCTCTCCAGCCTTCAGGGTCTGGCACAACCCCTTAATATGACTGCTGCTGCTGCTGCTGCTGCCGCCGCCAACACAAATGCTGCTGCAGGTCTCTATCTCTTTCTATCTCTCTCTCCTGCTTCTCCCTTTCTCCTGTCTCTCTCTCTCTCTTTCTCATGCCACTCTTTCTCAATCTCTCTCTCTTTCTCATGCCACTCTCTCTCAATCTCTCTCTCTTTTGTTCTCTCTTGCCTCTCTTTCTTACCTCTCTCTCTCTCTCATGCCACTCTCTCTCAATTTCTCTCTCTTTTACCTCTCCCTTTCTCCTGCCTCTCTCTTTTTCCTTTCTCTCTCTTTGTTTTCCCTTTCTTTCTCTTCTCTCTCTCTGTCTCCCTTCTCACTATTTCTTCCCTCTTTCTCCCTCTCTACATTTCCCTTTCTCTTTCTCCCTTAACTCTTCCTCACCTATCTCTCCTCTCTTTAATCCTTCTCTCACTCTTGCTTTTCCATACTCTCTTCTTCCTTCTTCCCATATTCTCCACCATAATATCCACCATAATATCCACCATATTATCCACCATAATATCCACCATAATATCCACCATAATATCCACCATAATATCCACCATAATATCCACCATATTATCCACCATAATATCCACCATAATATCCACCATATTATCCACCATATTGTCCACCATATTATCCACCATAATATCCACCATATTATCCACCATAATATCCACCATAATATCCACCATATTATCCACCATAATATCCATCATAATGTCCACCATAATATCCACCATAATATCCACCATAATATCCACCATATTATCCACCATAATATCCACCATAATATCCACCATATTATCCACCATAAAATCCACCATAATGTCCACCATAATATCCACCATAATATCCACCATATTATCCACCATAATATCCACCATATTATCCACCATAATATCCACCATATTGTCCACCATAATATCCACCATAATATCCACCATAATATCCACCATAATATCCACCATATTATCCACCATAATATCCACCATATTATCCACCATAATATCCACCATATTATCCACCATATTGTCCACCATATTGTCCACCATATTATCCACCATAATATCCACCATATTATCCACCATATTGTCCACCATATTATCCACAATAATATCCACCATATTATCCACCATATTGTCCACCATATTATCCACCATAATATCCACCATATTATCCACCATATTATCCACCATATTATCCACCATAATATCCACCATAATATCCACCATATTATCCACCATATTATCCACCATAATATCCACCATAATATCCACCATAATATCCACCATATTATCCACCATAATATCCACCATAATATCCACCATAATATCCACCATATTGTCCACCATAATATCCACCATAATATCCACCATAATATCCACCATAATATCCACCATATTGTCCACCATATTATCCACCATAATATCCACCATATTATCCACCATATTATCCACCATAATATCCACCATATTGTCCACCATAATATCCACCATATTATCCACCATATTATCCACCATATTATCCACCATAATATCCACCATAATATCCACCATAATATCCACCATATTGTCCACCATAATATCCACCATATTATCCACCATATTATCCACCATAATATCCACCATATTATCCACCATAATATCCACCATATTATCCACCATAATATCCACCATAATATCCACCATATTGTCCAACATATTGTCCACCATAATATCCACCATAATATCCACCATATTGTCCACCATAATATCCACCATATTGTCCACCATAATGTCCAACATATATTGTCTTCATTGACATGAAAAGATGTAATTAATCTGTGACTTTTCCTCCAATTTTAGGTTCCATCAATTCCCACACATCAAACGGTACCACAACCAATCAACAAACCCCTAACCAATTGCTGGCCAATCAAGTTTCCTCATTACCTCAACTGCTTACCAATGCTCAAGGTCAAATTTTGGCAGTCGGTCCACAGGTAAGCATCTTTTAACCCTTTTCTAACCATATAAGGAAAAACACTGCCTATGATTTTCATATGATTTTTAAAATAAGCAAGAATTTAGTGAGATTTAGTAAAATAACTAACTTTCTTATTATTAAATTGATGATGATGTTTAGGGCTGTGGATTAGCAGTATCGGTAGAGTGTTGGACAACATGCTTTGTGGCATTGAGTTACGGCCCTTTACGTTCTGAGTTCAAATATCGCCGAGGTTAGCTTTGTGTTTCATCCTTGTGCGGTCGATAAAATAGAGTACCAGTAACACACTGCGGTAGATTTAATCGACTTTCCCCTTCCCCAAAATTGTAGCCTTTGTGCCTAAATAAGAAACTATTATTAATTTCATGTTTGAAACGTAACTTAACAAGGTACTTTATAAAATTATTATAGTAGGTTTTTAGATAAATATAAACATAATCAGCTCAGAGATCAGAGAGTCACTCCAGGTAGAGCCACTACTTTTCTGAATTGAGAGATCACAGCTCCAATACTATAGGCATGTGGTTAGAATGTCTCAGGAAAGAATCGCTAGACAGATTTTACGAGCAAAACCAACCGGCAGGAGACCCAGAAGTAGACCCCAAGCAAGTTGGTTGGATAACATCCATGAGCTTGGCTGGTCTCGCTTGTGGATGCAGCCAGATCAGTTGGAGACAGTTGCTTCTGACAGGACCTGTTGGAAGGAGTGTTTGAGGGCTCTGTCCCCACGAACTTCTCTCAAATAAGTAGGCAAAGAAGAAGGAGATAAACACAATCAGCTTTATATCATAAAATAAGGGGTGTTTTGGTACTATCATCATCTCTGTTCTCCATGTGTTATGTGTGTGTTGGACCTGTTCCAGTTTTTGGAGCCAACAGAACAACCTACTCCTTAAATTTATGTGTAAGTGGTTGAGTATTCTACAGACACATGTACTCTTATTATGGTTCTCAGGGAGATTCAGCATGACACAGTGTGTGATGAGGTTGATTCTCTGTATTACAGGTACAATCCATCCATCAGGCTTCCAACCCAATATCATTGGGTTGACTTAAGACTTCCTCAAGATGAGATTCAACTCTGCATCTTATGATTGTGAAGCAAACTTCTTAACCATTTGGTCAAGTTTTTCCATATATTACCACTACACTCCTGATATTATCTCCACATTATAACTACACTCCCCACATTATAACTACACTCACCACATTAACACTACACTCCCCATATTATCACTACACTCCCCACGTTATCACTACACTCTCTACATTATCACTATACTCTCTACATTATCACTATACTCTCTACATTATCACTACACTCCCCACATTATCACTACACTCTCCACATTATCACTACACTCACCACATTATCACTACACTCCCCACATTATCACTATACTCCCCACATTATCACTACACTCACCATGTTATCACTACACTCTCTACATTATCACTAGATTCCCCACGTTATCACTACACTTACCACATTATCACTACACTTGCCACATTATCACTACACTCTCTACATTATCACTACACTCTCTACATTATCACTACACTCTCTACATTATCACTACACTCCCCACATTATCACTATACTCCCCACATTATCACTACACTCTCCACATTATCACTACACTCCCCACATTATCACTATACTCCCCACATTATCACTACACTCTCCACATTATCACTACACTCCCCACATTATCACTACACTCCCCACATTATCACTACACTCCCCACATTATCACTACACTACACTCCCCACATTATCACTACACTACACTCCCCACATTATCACTACACTCCTCACATTATCACTACACTCCTCACATTATCACTACACTACACTCCCCACATTATCACTACACTACACTCCCCACATTATCACTACACTACACTCCCCACATTATCACTACACTCCTCACATTATCACTACACTCCTCACATTATCACTACACTACACTCCCCACATTATCACTACACTACACTCCCCACATTATCACTACACTACACTCCCCACATTATCACTACACTACACTCCCCACATTATCACTATACTTACTCCATTGTGTATTTTCAGCAAATGTTAACGCCCGTTTCTGTACCACATGTGAACTCTACGACCTCTAACTTGTCTGGCCAGCAACAGCAACCTGTGAACAACAACAACAACAACACCACCACCAATGGAGGCTGCACCCATCTCAACCAACAGAACCAGGCACACAGTACTGCTGCTGTTGCTGCTGCTGCCACTGCTAGCAGCAGTAGCAGCAGCAGCAACTGCAGCAGCAATGGTGTGGCCAACAGCTCGACAAATGGCAGCAATAACATCATCATAAGCAGCAGCAGCAGCAGTAGTAGTAGTAGTAGTAATGGCGGTAGCAACAACAGCAACGGAGGTCACAATAACAATAATAACAACAACATTGGTGGTGGTGGCAGTGGTGGTGGTGGTGGCGGCGGTGGCGGTGGTGGTGGTAGTGGTGGCGGTGGTGGTAGCAGCAGCAACAACAGCAACAACAACAACAGCAACAGTAATATCACAAGTAATGGCATCAACAGCAGCAGCTTGGTGCACACTGTTGCAGCAAGCAGCAGCAGCACACTACGAGCAAACAGCAGCAATAGCAGTGGTAACAACAACAACAGCAGTAGTAGTAGCAGCAGCTCTGGGCCCTTATTGGGCTCAACAGAGACCAGCACAACAGGAATCAGTACTAGTAACAACAACAACAGCAACAACAGTAGTAACAACAACAGCATCATCAACAGCAGCACCAGTAGCAACAACAACAACAACAACAATAACAACAACAGTATCCATCAAGCAATCAACTCCAGCAGCCTTCATTCCAACCTGGTCACTGCTGGTACAAGGAGCTTGGTCAGCCACCTACAACAACATGTCACTGCCAAAACGACGGCAGCTTCCCAACAGCAGCAGGCTGCTACTCGTATAACAGTGGCATCGCAGTCCCTCACCACCCACACAACTACCTCAGATGGGCTGCCTCCAAATGTCAGTCAACTTTTACCCAGTATGTAAAAAAAATGTTTTCATTAACTCCATATATTTGCCTCACAACCATTGATGTGGCTTAAGCTTAGCTGTAGGGCTTACATGTCTTTAACTCTTTAGCATTTAAACCGGCCATATCCGGCCAGAATTCTCTACCTCTTTCTGTCCAAACCGGTCGTAATTGGCTGCTCATACCAATGTTAAGGTATTATTCTGAAAATAATATCAAAATCTCGTAGATTTGATATCATGTGAGATAATTATGAGAGGTAAAGCCGTTTCTGTAAAAATACAAATAGTAAATATAGAGTAATGTAAATACTAAAGTGTTAAATAATGTCTACACTCTACTTTCTTTAACTCTTAGTGTCCTGTACCACATGAAACCACATTAGCAAAAAACCTTGTTGAAAAGTACAAAACAAAACTAAGACTGCACCACATTAAAAATTGAAGTTTTTACTTTAGTTTACTTTAAATTTTCACAACAAACTGTCCAGTAGTAAAGATACTATAAACATTTGAATTAACATACTCGTTTCTTAAATGTCTGATAATTTTCAAAAAGCTGGTACAATGCAGTAGAAAAATATGAAACGCAAATGATGACAAATAAAACAAAACAAAGTAATGTTCGTTTTGTTTTGAACTGTTTCAATTCCACATTTGAAAAGAGGGTTATAGCCCTAAAATATTATGTTGAAATATATTGGATAAAACATTACTTTGTTTTATTTCTCTTCATTTGTCTTTTGTATTTTTCTACCACATTGTACCAACTTTTTGAAACCTATCAGTCTTTTATTACATATCTCTCACAATGCTTCGTATTAACTATATTACTTTATTTTTTTAATATGTTCTACAAAATCATTAGAGGATGTTCAGAGATAGAGTTGAATAATAGCATTATTAGTCTCAATTCATAACATTTCATATTTACATCTCTGATTCATTTCATTCAGTTGAATTTTTTTATTGTCAACTGATGTCTTATTCCTGAATGTGTACTTACTTGTACTTGTGGTGGCGTTCACCTGGGATGAGGTCGGGTGTGTTTGGGCCAGCTCCATTGAAGGAACTCTCAGTGTAAGTTCATTTCAATGGAGTTTCTTCAGGCGATTGGTTTCACAAGCGGTGCCCAGCCACAGGTGTAAACACTTTAGGATAGTGCAATCTAAGCATTGCATCAGATATAGTGCCAAGCTCTCACTTTCACACACAACCCAATTTGGTGAAGCCAGTGCTGCAATGGGGATGTATGGGAGGGAGTCTGACCAGCAGAGGTGATACACACAACCTATTTGAACCATTTTATAGGCCAGCAGGAGCTCACCTCCACAACCCATCTCAAGCATACCGACCCTCGACACCAGAATGTGTACACAGCATCAGGACTGGAGTTGAACTAGGAAATTTTATTTCTAAACTGTAGTTGGTGCCACAATAAAATACACCCAGTGCACTATTTAAAGTGGTAGTGTTGGTGCCATGATAAAATACACCTAGTACACTGTATAATGGTAGTGTTGGTGCCATTACTATAAAGTGGTAGTGTTGGTGCCATGATAAAATACGCCTAGTACACTGTATAATGGTAGTGTTGGTGCCATATTAAAATACACCTAGTACACTGTATAATGGTAGTGTTGGTGCCATTACTATAAAGTGGTAGTGTTGGTGCCATGATAAAATACACCTAGTACACTGTATAATGGTAGTGTTGGTGCCATTACTATAAAGTGGTAGTGTTGGTGCCATGATAAAATACACCTAGTACACTGTATAATGGTAGTGTTGGTGCCATTACTATAAAGTGGTAGTGTTGGTGCCATGATAAAATACACCTAGTACACTGTATAATGGTAGTGTTGGTGCCATTACTATAAAGTGGTAGTGTTGGTGCCATGATAAAATACACCTAGTACACTGTATAATGGTAGTGTTGGTGCCATTACTATAAAATGGTAGTGTTGGTGCCATGATAAAATACGAGTCGTGCACTGGAGTCAAATTAATTGACTTTCCCCTCACCCAAAATTGCTGGCCTTGTGCCTAAATCAGAAACCATAATTACTTGTATTAAACCTGCCATATATCTAATTTGCTGTTGCAGATACTGTAAGCAATTCTACTGAGAGCACAACTGTTGACGGCATCAACTTAGATGAGATCAAAGAGTTTGCTAAGCAGTTTAAAATCCGACGCCTATCATTAGGTCTAACACAGACCCAAGTCGGACAAGCTTTAAGTGCAACAGAAGGACCAGCCTATAGCCAGTCAGCCATTTGCAGGTAAGTTGAAATGGTGAATCTATAGTTATTACTATGGGCTTCCACATAGTTTCTGTCTAAACAATTTTATTGTAACCATTGAAAGAAATTATGATCTCAAATATGGCACAAACTATATTTGTTGATGCTTGAGAGAATAATTTCAGACACATTGTTGTGTGTATGTGTGTGTGTGGGGGGGGAGGGGGCATGTGTGTGTAGTAGCATGTGTGTATGTGTTATGTATGCTGTGTGTATTGTGTATGCTGTGTGTGCTGTGTGTGTTGTGTGTGTGTTGTATGTGTTTTAAAGTAATACACATGAGTACAATACATATAATGTCCCTTTTTCTCTTTTTTCTTCTCTTTACATCAAACTCCATACCATCATCATCACCACCACAATCACCACTACCACCACCACTACAACCACTATTATTATTACCATCACCACAAACACAATCACTACCATCGCCACAACCACCATCATCTCCACAACCACTACCTCATCACCACCACCACCACTACCACTTCCACCAACATCAACACTACCACCACCATCACCACCATCATAACCCCACCACCACCATCATCACCCCACCACCACCATCATTACCACCACCACCACTACCATCATCACTACTACCACCGCTACCACCATCATCACTACTACCACCATCACTACCACCACCACCACCACCATCATCACTACTGCCACCATCACTACCACCACCACCACCACCACCACTACCACCACCACCACCACTACCACCACCACTACCACCACCACCACCATCATCACCACCACTATCAATACACAGGTTTGAAAAGCTGGATATCACTCCCAAAAGTGCTCAGAAAATTAAACCGGTTCTCGAACGATGGATGGCGGAGGCTGAGGAACGTTACAAAAATGGGGTGCAAAATCTGACTGAATTCATTGGCAGTGAGCCTTCTAAGAAGCGGAAACGACGCACATCTTTTACACCACAGGCATTAGAAATATTAAATCAACACTTTGAGAAAAATACACATCCATCAGGTAAGGAAGATAGTGAGGCAGTAATATGGCCGGGGTCAGATTTAACCCTTTACCATTTACATTACTCTATATTTACTATTGTATTTTCATGGTAATGGCTTTACTTCACATAGTATCGAATCTACGAGATTTTGATATTATTTATTTTGAGAACAATACCTTAACATCAGTATGAGCGGCTGGTTACAGCCAGTTTGAATAAAAAGAGGTGAGAGAATTCTGGCTGGATACAGCCAGTTTAAATGCTAAAGGGTTAAAGGGGGAACGATTGATCAATTGCCCCACCGCTGAAAATGGAGCCCTCTTGTATGAAAGTCAGTGTGCTATATTCCTAACGAGATGCCCCTACTGCCAGTGGATGATTCTGTACCAGAGGGAATGTATCTGTGATAGACTTGTATCTTTTAGGCATATTTGAGCTATTTTTAACAATGTATATAGTAGCAGTGTTGTCACAAAAATTCAGCAAAACTTCTTCACTCAAGCAGACTCCAGATATTTGTGTATGTGTGTGTTTAAGGTTTAGTGTATATCATCATCATCATCATCATCATCACATGTCTATTTTTCCACACTAGCATGGGTTAGAGGAGTTGTCCTGTTATGAGACAAGGCAGGAGGGACGTGGTTGGGGGAGGGTTGTTAGAGTATGGAAGGGGGAGAGGGAAAGTAGTACATACAGGATGCATGCTTCAACCCGTACATAGCCCAACTAATTATGGAAAGAGTTAAATTAGATAAGATGCAGTTTGGTTTTGTGCCATGAATGAGCACCACAGATGCTCTCTTCTTATGGAGACAATTACAAAAGCCTTTGAGAGAGTTCCACAATCTGTTATTTGGTGGTTCTTAAGACAATTGGGTGTAGATAAGTGAGTTGCAAGAGCATTGTAAGCCATATACACCGGTGCAGTTAGCAAGGTAAGAATTTAGTGAGGAATTCAGTATGCAAGTAGATGTCTATAAAGGTTCAGTCATTAGCTCCCTCATGTTCTCCAGGCCATAATAAAGGAGTTTATGACCAGATGGCCATGAAAACTTCAGTATGTTGATAACTTGGTTCTTATTGCTGAATCTGTGGGAACAGAGCTGAGAATCAAAGGACTCAGTAAACCTAGCAAAGACCACCTCTGAGGATGGATTGGGTGTTTTTTGTTGTGGCACTGACACTATTACCTTACAAGCAAGGCCAGATTTAATGGGGGGCAAAGGGGGCAATTGCTCCAGGTCCCCTGCTGTTGGGGACCCCACCAGTGACAACCGTAGCAATTTATTTGTACCCTCAGCTGGGCTTTTTAATTTTAAGATGGTTAGAATTTTTTAATTTAATACCTGTATGTATAACTTTTCAATTCCAATTACTTGCACCAAGCTAAATTTGATATGAAAAATTCGGGGGTGAGGGGTGGTGGGATGCTTTATATTCTAATTTTTTTGTGTATGAGGGGCCCCTAAACCTGAAGTGCCCTGGGCCCTACAAGGTCTAAATCCAACCCTACTTACAAGGTACAGTAGATGCTTTATGTCATGGAATCAACACTGTCATTTTACAAGGTGGACTGGATGTGTTTTATAGTATCACCAGTACTACCTCATTACATTTGTTAAAAGTCTATTTTCCATGTTTGGCAGCCCGGTTGTCATGCTCTGAGACTAGGGCAGACAGGTGAATATGTCAGGCTCATACATATTGTCCTGGCATGGCCACCATGACTTGATGGCCTTCCTATTGAGAACAGTATAAATAGAATTTCTAAGGATATAACAGCATTTGTAATATAAATATTCTGAATATTCTGATTAAAAATAGCAACTATATGATGTCTATTCAGAAGACATTACTAAATACCTGTAGTGTTCATGTCATCAGATATTAAATCACACTCATAAAATTTCTACTTAGAAGAAAAAGCATTTAGATTCTTCTAGACAAACAAAGCTCTGGCATAAAGATAGCCATAAAAATAAAACTAATTTGCAAGTGCTATAGAAAGAAGCTAGTAGACCAAACTATTGAACAATATAGACATGTAGTCAATATTAGCAATATATGATACTCTACACATTGAAACACATCTTAGAGCCACAGAAAGTGTATTGTTATATGAATTAAATTCATACTAACTACAGAACACACACACATACTAACTATTGAACAAATACTAACTACAGAACACATACACATACAAACTACAGAACACATACATACAAACTACTGAACACATACTAACTACAGAATACATACACATACAAACTACAGAACACATACATAAAAACTACTGAACAAATACTAACTACAGAACACATACACATATGCATACTAACTACAGAACACATACTAACTACAGAACACATACTAACTACAAAACACATACTAACTACAGAATACATACATACTAACTACTGAACACATACTAACTACAGAACACATACTAACTACAGAACATATACACATACTAACTACTGAACACATACTAACTATAGAACACATACTAACTACAGAACACATACATAATAACTACAAAACACATACATACTAACTACAGAACACATACATACTAACTCCTGAACACATACTAACTACAGAACACATACACATACTAACTGCTGAACACATACTATCTATAGAACACACACGCATACTAACTACTGAACAAATACTAACTACAGAACATATACTAACTACAGAACACATACACATTCGAAGTACAGAACACATACTAACTACTGAACACATACTAACTACAGAACACATACTAACTACAGAACACATACACATACGAACTACAGAACACATACTAACTACAGAACACATACACATACTAACTACAGAACACATACTAATTACAGAACACATACACATATTAACTACAAAACACATACTAACTACGGAACACATACTAACTACAGAAAACATACTAACTACAGAAAACATACTAACTACAGAACACATACTAACTACAGAACACATACTTACTACTGAACACATACTAACTACAGAAAACATACTAACTACAGAACACATATTAACTACAGAACACATACTAACTACAGAACCCATACAAACTACAGAACACATACTAACTACGGAACACATACAATCTACAGAAAACATACTAACTACAGAAAACATACTTACTACAGAAAACATACTAACTACAGAAAACATACTAACTACAGAAAACATACTAACTACAGAAAACATACTAACTACAGAAAACATACTAACTACAGAAAACATACTAACTACAGAACACTTACTAACTACAGAACACTTACTAACTACAGAAAACATACTAACTACAGAACACATACTAACTACAGAAAACAAACTAACTACAGAAAACATACTAACTACAGAAAACATACTAACTACAGAAAACATACTAACTACAGAAAACATACTAACTACAGAACACTTACTAACTACAGAACACTTACTAACTACAGAAAACATACTAACTACAGAACACATACTAACTACAGAAAACAAACTAACTACAGAAAACATACTAACTACAGAACACATACTTACTACTGAACACATACATATTAACTACAGAACACATACTAACTACAGAACACATACACATACTAACTACTGAACACATACTAACTACAAAACACATACTAACTACAAAACACATAGTAACTACAGTACACATACTAACTACTTGACACAAACATACTAACTACAGAACACATACATGCTAACTACTGAACACATACTAACTACAGAACACATACTAACTACAGAACACATACACATACTAACCTCTGAACACATACTAACTAAAGAACACATACACAGACTAACTACTGAACACATTAACTACTGAACACATACACATACTAACTACTGAAAACATACTAACTACAGAACACACACTAACTACTGAACACATATTAACTACAGAACATACTAACTACAGAACACATACACATAATAACTACTGAACACATACTAACTACAGAACACATACATACTAACTACTGAATACATACTAACTACAGAACACATACTAACTACAGAACACATACTAACTATAGAACACATACACATACTAACTACTAATCACATATTAACTACAGAACACATACTAACTACAGAACACATACTAACTACAGAACACATACTAATTACTGAACACATACTGACTACAGAACACATACTAACTACAGAACACATACTAACTACCGAACACATACTAACTACTGAACACATACACATACTAACTACAGAACACATACACATACTAACTACAGAACACATTCACATACTAACTACAGAACACATACACATACTAACTAAAGAACACACACATACTAACTACTGAACACATATTAACTACAGAACATATACTAACTACAGAATACATACACATACTAACTACAGAACACTTATATACTAACTACTGAATACATACTAACTACAGAACACATACTAACTACAGAACACATACTAACTATAGAACACATACACATACTAACTACTCATCACATATTAACTACAGAACACATACTAACTACAGAACACATACTAACTATAGAACACATACACATACTAACTACTCATCACATTTTAACTACAGAACACATACTAACTACAAAACACATACATACTAACTATTGAACATATACTAACTACTGAACACATATTAACTACAGAACACATACTAATTACTGAACATATACTGACTACAGAACACATACTAACTACAGAACACATACTAACTACCGAACACATACTAACTACAGAACACATACTAACTACAGGACACGTACTAACTACAGAACACATACATACTAACTACTGAACACATACTAACTACTGAACACATACTAACTACAGAACACATACTCATACTAACTACAGAACACATACACATACTAACTACTGAACACATACTAACTACAGAACACATACATACTAACTACTGAACACATACTAACTACAGAACACATACTAACTACTGAACACATACTGACTACAGAACACATACTAACTACAGAACACATACTAACTACAGAACACATTCTAACTACAGAACACATGCACATATTAACTAATGAACACATACTAACTACAGAACACATACTACCTACAGAACACATACTAACTACAGAACACATACATATACTAACTACAGAACACTTACTAACTACAGAACACATACACATACTAATTACTGAACACATACTAACTAAAGAAAACATACTAACTACTGAACACATACTAACTACTGAACACATACTAACTACAGAACATATACTAACTACAGAACAGATATTAACTACAGAACACGTACATACTAACTACTGAACACATACTAACTACTGAACACATACTAACTACAGAACACATACTAACTACAGAACACATACTAACTACTGAACAGATATTAACTACAGAACACATACTAACTACTGAACACATACTAACTATAGAACACATACTAACTACAGAACGCACACACATACTAACTACTGAAGACATACTAACTGCAGAACACATACACATACTAACTAATAAACACATACAAACTACAGAACACATACTAACTACAGAACACATACTAACTACAGAACACATACTAACTACTGAACACATACTAACTACTGATCACATGCTAACTACAGAACACATACTAACTACTGAACACATACTAACTACAGAACACATTCTAACTACAGAACACATACACATATTAACTACTGAACACATACTAACTACAGAACACATACTAACTACTGAACACATACTAACTACAGAACACATACACATACTAACTACAGAACACTTACTAACTACAGAAAACATGCTAATTACACAACACATACTAACTGCAGAACACATACTAACTACAGAACACATACTAACTACTGAACAGATATTAACTACTGAACACATAAATACTAACTACTGAACACATACTAACTACAGAACACATACTAACTACAGAACACATACTAACTACTGAACAAATACTAACTACAGAACACATACACATACTAACTACTGAACCCATACTAACTATAGAACATACTAACTACTGAACACATACTAACTACTGAACACAAACTAACTACAGAACACATACTAACTACAGAACACATACTAACTACTGAACACATTCTAACTACAGAACACATACTAACTACTGAACACATACTAACTACAGAACACATACACATACTAACTCCTGAACACATACTAACTACAGAACACATACTAACTACTGAACAAATACTAACTACAGAACACATACACATACTAACTACTGAACCCATACTAACTATAGAACATACTAACTACTGAACACATACTAACTACTGAACACATACTAACTACAGAACACATACTAACTAGAGAACACATACTAACTACTGAACACATTCTAACTACAGAACACATACTAACTACTGAACACATACTAACTACAGAACACATACACATACTAACTCCTGAACACATACTAACTACAGAACACATACTAACTATTGAACACATACTAACTACAGAACCCATACTAACTACAGAACACATTCTAACTACAGAACACATACTAACTACAGAACACATTCTAACTACAGAACACATACTAACTACAGAAAACATACTAACTACAGAACACATACTAACTTCAGAACACATACCAACTACAGAACACATACTAACTACAGAACACATACTAACTACAGAACACATACTAACTACTGAACACATACTAACTACTGAACACATACTAACTACAGAACACATACTAACTACTGAACACATTCTAACTACAGAACACATACTAACTACTGAGCACATACTAACTACAAAACACATACTAACTACTGAACACATACTAACTACAGAACACATACTAACTACTGAACACATTGTAACTACAGAACACATACTAACTACAGAATACATACACATACTAACTACTGAACACATACTAACTACAGAACACATACTAACTACTGAACACATACTAACTACTGAACACATACTAACTACTGAACACATACTAACTACAGAACACATACTAACTACAGAACATATACTAACGACTGAACACATACTAACTACAGAACACATACATACTAACTACTGAACACAATCTAACTACAGAACACATACACATACTAACTACAGAACACATTCTAACTACAGAACACATACACATATTAACTACTGAACACATACTAACTACTGAAGACATACTAACTACAGAACACATACTATCTACAGAACACATACTAACTACAGAACACATACACATACTAACTACAGAACAGTTACTAACTACAGAACACACACACATACTAACTACAGAACACATACTAACTACTGAACACATACTAGCTACAGAACACAAACTAACTACAGAACCCGTATTAACTACAGAACATATTCTAACTACAGAACCCATACAAACTACAGAACACATACTAACTACTGAACACATACTAACTACTGAACACATACTAACTAGAGAACACATACACATACTAACTACTGAACACATACTACCTACAGAACATACTAGCTACTGAACACATACTAACTACTGAACACTAACTACAGAACACA
Organism: Eledone cirrhosa; assembly: GCA_964016885.1. Taxonomy (NCBI): domain Eukaryota; kingdom Metazoa; phylum Mollusca; class Cephalopoda; order Octopoda; family Eledonidae; genus Eledone; species Eledone cirrhosa. The sequence continues at coordinate 27,365,587 of OZ024741.1, forward strand.
TACTAACTACAGAACACATACTAACTACAGAACCCATACTAACTACAGAACACATTCTAACTACAGAACACATTCTATCTACAGAACACATACATATACTAGCTACTGAACACATACTAACTACTGAACACATACTAACTACAGAACACATACTAACTACAGAACACATACTAACTACAGAACACATACTAACTACAGAACACATACTAACTACAGAACACATACTAACTGCAGAACACATACATACTAACTACTGAACACATACTAATGACAGAACACATAGTAACTACAGAACACATACTAACTACAGAACACAAACACATACTAACTACTGAACACATACTAACTACAGAACACATTCTAACTACAGAACACATACTAACTACAGAAAACATACTAACTACAGAACACATACTTTCTACTGAACACATACACATACTAACTACTGAACACATACTAACTACTGAACACATACTAACTACAGAACACATACTAACTACAGAATACATACTAACTACTGAACACATACTAACTACAGAAAACATACTAACTACTGAACACATACTTACTAACTACAGAACACATACATAATAACGACTAATCACATATTAACTACAGAACACATACATACTACAGAACACATACTAACTGCAGAACACATACTAACGACTGAACACATACTAACTACTGAAAACATACACATACTAACTACAGAACACATACACATACTAACTACTGAACACATACTAAATACAGACCACATACACATACTAACTACTGAACACATACTAACTACAGAGCACATACACATAATAACTACAGAACACATACACATACTAACTACTAAACACATACAAACTCCAGAACACATACTAACTACAGAACACATACACATACTAACTACTAAACACATACAAACTCCAGAACACATACTAACTACTGAACAGATACTAACTACTGAACATATACTAACTACAGAACACATACTAACTACCGAACACATACTAACTACTGAAAACATACACATACTAACTACAGAACACATACACATACTAACTACTGAACACATACTAACTACAGAGCACATACACATAATAACTACAGAACACATACACATACTAACTACTGAACACATACTAACTACAGAACACATACTAACTACTGAATACATACTAACTACAGAACCCATACTAACTACTGAACACATACTAACTACAGAACACATACTAACTACAGAACACATACTAACTACTGAACACATACTACCTACAGAACACATTCACATACTAACTACTGAACACATACTAACTACAGAACACATACTAACTACTGAACACATACTACCTACAGAACCCATACTAACTACTGAACACATACTAACTACAGAACACATACTAACTACTGAACACATACTAACTACAGAACCCATACTAACTACAGAACACATACTAACTACTGAACACATACTAACTACAGAACACATACTAACTACTGAACACATACTAACTACAGAACACATACACATACTAACTACTGAACACATACTAACTACAGAACACATACACATACTAACTACTGAACACATACTAACTACAGAACACATACTAACTACTGAACACATACTAACTACAGAACACATACACATACTAACTACTGAACACATACTAACTACAGAACACATACACATACTAACTACTGAACACATACTAACTACTGAACACATACTACCTACAGAACCCATACTAACTACAGAACACATACTAACTACTGAACACATACTAACTACAGAACACATACACATACTAACTACTGAACACATACTAACTACAGAACACATACACATACTAACTACTGAACACATACTAACTACAGAACACATACACATACTAACTACTGAACACATACTAACTACAGAACACATACACATACTAACTACTGAACACATACTAACTACAGAACACATACACATACTAACTACTGAACACATACTAACTACAGAACACATACACATACTAACTACTGAACACATACTAACTACAGAACACATACACATACTAACTACTGAACACATACTAACTACAGAACACATACACATACTAACTACTGAACACATACTAACTACAGAACACATACACATACTAACTACTGAACACATACTAACTACTGAACACATACTACCTACAGAACCCATACTAACTACAGAACACATACTAACTACTGAACACATACTAACTACTGAACACATACTACCTACAGAACCCATACTAACTACAGAACACATACTAACTACTGAACACATACTAACTACAGAACACATACACATACTAACTACTGAACACATACTAACTACAGAACACATACACATACTAACTACTGAACACATACTAACTACAGAACACATACACATACTAACTACTGAACACATACTAACTACAGAACACATACTACCTACAGAACCCATACTAACTACAGAACACATACTAACTACTGAACACATACTAACTACAGAACACATACACATACTAACTACTGAACACATACTAACTACAGAACACATACACATACTAACTACTGAACACATACTAACTACAGAACACATACACATACTAACTACTGAACACATACTAACTACAGAACACATACACATACTAACTACTGAACACATACTAACTACAGAACACATACTAACTACTGAACACATACTAACTACAGAACACATACACATACTAACTACTGAACACATACTAACTACAGAACACATACACATACTAACTACTGAACACATACTAACTACTGAACACATACTACCTACAGAACCCATACTAACTACAGAACACATACTAACTACTGAACACATACTAACTACAGAACACATACACATACTAACTACTGAACACATACTAACTACAGAACACATACACATACTAACTACTGAACACATACTAACTACAGAACACATACACATACTAACTACTGAACACATACTAACTACAGAACACATACACATACTAACTACTGAACACATACTAACTACAGAACACATACTAACTACTGAACACATACTAACTACAGAACACATACACATACTAACTACTGAACACATACTAACTACAGAACACATACACATACTAACTACTGAACACATACTAACTACAGAACACATACTAACTACTGAACACATACTAACTACAGAACACATACACATACTAACTACTGAACACATACTAACTACAGAACACATACTAACTACTGAACACATACTAACTACTGAACACATACTACCTACAGAACCCATACTAACTACAGAACACATACTAACTACTGAACACATACTAACTACAGAACACATACTAACTACAGAACAAATTCTAACTACAGAAGACATACTAACTGCAGAACACATACACATACTAACTACAGAACCCATACTAACTACTGAACACATACTAACTACAGAACACATACTAACTACAGAACACATACTAACTACTGAACACATACTACCTACAGAACACATTCACATACTAACTACTGAACACATACTAACTACAGAACCCATACTAACTACAGAACACATACTAACTACAGAACACATACTAACTACTGAACACATACTACCTACAGAACCCATACTAACTACAGAACACATACTAACTACTGAACACATACTAACTACAGAACACATACTAACTACTGAACACATACTAACTACAGAACACATACACATACTAACTACTGAACACATACTAACTACAGAACACATACACATACTAACTACTGAACACATACTAACTACAGAACACATACACATACTAACTACTGAACACATACTAACTACAGAACACATACACATACTAACTACTGAACACATACTAACTACAGAACACATACACATACTAACTACTGAACACATACTAACTACAGAACACATACTAACTACTGAACACATACTAACTACAGAACACATACACATACTAACTACTGAACACATACTAACTACAGAACACATACACATACTAACTACTGAACACATACTAACTACAGAACACATACACATACTAACTACTGAACACATACTAACTACAGAACACATACTAACTACTGAACACATACTAACTACAGAACACATACACATACTAACTACTGAACACATACTAACTACAGAACACATACTAACTACTGAACACATACTAACTACAGAACACATACACATACTAACTACTGAACACATACTAACTACAGAACACATACACATACTAACTACTGAACACATACTAACTACAGAACACATACACATACTAACTACTGAACACATACTAACTACAGAACACATACTAACTACTGAACACATACTAACTACAGAACACATACACATACTAACTACTGAACACATACTAACTACAGAACACATACACATACTAACTACTGAACACATACTAACTACAGAACACATACACATACTAACTACTGAACACATACTAACTACAGAACACATACTAACTACTGAACACATACTAACTACAGAACACATACACATACTAACTACTGAACACATACTAACTACAGAACACATACACATACTAACTACTGAACACATACTAACTACAGAACACATACTAACTACTGAACACATACTAACTACAGAACACATACACATACTAACTACTGAACACATACTAACTACAGAACACATACACATACTAACTACTGAACACATACTAACTACTGAACACATACTACCTACAGAACCCATACTAACTACAGAACAAATTCTAACTACAGAAGACATACTAACTGCAGAACTCATACACATACTAACTACTGAACACATACTAACTACTGAACACATACTAACTACAGAACACATACTAACTACAGAACACATACTAACTACAGAACACATACTAACTGCAGAACACATACTAACGACTGAACACATACTAACTACAGAACACATCATACTAACTACTGAACACATACTAATGACAGAATATATAGTAACTACAGAACACATACTAACTACAGAACACATACACATACTAACTACTGAACACATACTAACTACAGAACACATTCTAAATACAGAACACATACTAACTACAGAAAACATACTAACTACAGAACACATACACATACTAACTACTGAACACATACTAACTAAAGAACACATACTAACTACTGAACACATACTAACTACAGAACACATACACATACTAACTACTAAACATACTAACTCCAGAACACATACTAACTACAGAACACATACTAACTACTGAACAGATACTAACTACAGAACACGTACATACTAACTACTGAACACATACTAACTACTGAACACATACTAACTACAGAACACATGCTAACTACATAACACATACTAACTGCAGAATACATACTAACTACATAACACACACACATACTAACTACAGAACACTTACTAACTACAGAACACTCACACATACTAACTACAGAACACACACACATACTAACTACTGAAGACATACATACTAACTACAGAACACATACATACTAACTACTGCACACATACTAACTACGGAACACATGCTAACTATAGAACACATACACATACTAACTACTGAACAGATACTAACTACAGAACACGTACTAACTACAGAACACATACTAACTACTGAACACATACTAACTACAGAATACATACATACTAACTACTGCACACATACTAACTGCAGAACACATAATAACTGCGGAACACACACACATACTAACTACAGAACACTTACTAACTACAGAACACACAGACATACTAACTACAGAACACATACTAACTACAGAACACATACTAACTACTGAACACATACTAATTACAGAACACATACTAACTACAGAACACATACTACCTACTGAACACTTACATACTAACTAGAGAACACATACATACTAACTACTGAACACATACCAACTACTGAACACATACTAACTACAGAACACATACTAACTACAAAACACATACACATACTAACTACTGAACACATACTAACTACAGAACACATACTAACTACAGAACACATACTAACTACTGAACACATACTACCTACCGAACACATACTAATTACAGAACACATACTAAGTACAGAACACATACTAACTACTGAACAGATACTAACTACAGAACACATACTGACTACTGAACAGATACTAACTACAGAACACACACTAGCTACAGAACACATACTAACTACAGAACACATATTAACTACTGAACACATACTAACTACAGAACACATACTAACTACTGAACACATACTAACTACAGAACACATACATACTAATTACTGAACATATACTAACTACAGAACACATACTAACTACAGAACACATACTAACTGCAGAACACATACTAACTACAGAACACACACACATACTAACTACAGAACACTTACGAACTACAGAACACACACACATACTAACTACAGAACACTTACTAACTACAGAACACACACACATACTAACTACAGAACACATACTAACTACTGAACACATACTAACTACTGAACACATACTAACTACTGAACACATACTAACTACAGAACACATAGTAACTACAGGACACATACTAACTACTGAACAGATACTAACTACAGAAAACATACTAACTACAGAACACATACTAACTACTGAACAGATACTAACTCAGAACATATACTAACTACAGAACACTTACTAACTACAGAACAATTACTAACTACAGAACACACACACATACTAACTACAGAACACATACTAACCACTGAACACATACTAACTACAGAACACATACTAACTACAGAACACATACTAACTACTGAACACATACTAACTACAGAACACATACATACTAACTACTGAACATATACTAACTACAGAACACATACTAACTACAGAACACATACTAGCTACTGAACACATATTAACTACAGAACACATACTAACTATTGAACACATACTAACTACAGAACACATACATACTAACTACTGAACATATACTAACTACAGAACACATACTAACTACAGAACACATACTAACTGCAGAACACATACTAACTACAGAACACACACACATACTAACTACAGAACACTTACTAACTACAGAACACACACATATACTAACTACAGAACACTTACTATCTACAGAACACACACACATACTAACTACAGAACACATACTAACTACTGAACACATACTAACTACTGAACACATACTAACTACTGAACACATACTAACTACTGAACACATACTAAGTACAGAACACATAGTAACTACAGAACACATACTAACTACTGAACACATACTAACTACTGAACACATACTAACTACTGAACACATACTAACTACAGAACACATACTAACTACAGAACACTTACTAACTACAGAACACATACTAACTACAGAACACTTACTAACTACAGAACACACACACATACTAACTACAGAACACATACTAACTACAGAACACATACTAACTACAGATCAATTACTAACTACAGAACACATACTAACTACAGAACACATACTAACTACAGAACACATACTAACTACAGAACACTTACTAACTACAGAACATACACACATACTAACTACAGAACACATACTAACTACAGAACACATACTAACTACAGAACACACACACATACTAACTACAGAGCACATACTAACTACAGAAAACTTACTAACTACAGAACACATACTAACTACAGAACACTTACTAACTACAGAACACATACTAACTACAGAGCACATGCTAACTACAGAACACATACTAACTACAGAACACATACTAACTACTGAACACATACTAATTACAGAACACATACTAACTACAGAACACATACTACCTACTGAACACTTACATACTAACTAGAGAACACATACATACTAACTACTGGACACATACCAACTACTGAACACATACTAACTACAGAACACAAACACATACTAACTACTGAACACATACTAACTACAGAACACATTCTAACTACAGAACACATACTAACTACAGAAAACATACTAACTACAGAACACATACTTTCTACTGAACACATACTAACTACTGAACACATACTAACTTCAGAACGCATACTAACTACAGAACACGTACATATACTAACGACTGAACACATACTAACTACTGAACACATACTAACTACAGAACACATACTAACTACAGAATACATACTAACTACTGAACACATACTAACTACAGAAAACATACTAACTACTGAACACATACTTACTAACTACAGAACACATACATACTAACTACTAATCACATATTAACTACAGAACACATACATACTAACTACTGAACAGATACTAACTACTGAACATATACTAACTACAGAACACATACTAATTACTGAACACATACTGAATACAGAACACATACTAACTACAGAACACATACTAACTACTGAACACATACTAACTACCGAACACATACTAACTACTGAAAACATACACATACTAACTACAGAACACATACACATACTAACTACTGAACACATACTAACTACAGAGCACATACACATAATAACTACAGAACACATACACATAGTAACTACTAAACACATACAAACTCCAGAACACATACTAACTACAGAACACATACTAACTACTGAACACATACTAACTACAGAACACATACTAACTACTGAATACATACTAACTACAGAACACATTCACATACTAACTACTGAACACATGCTAACTACAAAACATACTAACTACTGAACACATACTAACTACTGAACACATACTAACTACAGAACACATACTAACTACAGAGCACATGCTAACTACAGAACACATACTAACTACAGAACACTTACTAACTACAGAACACTTACTAACTACAGAACACTTACTAACTACAGAACACTTACTAACTACAGAACACATACTAACTACAGAACGCATACTAACTACAGAACGCATACTAAATACAGAACACTTACTAACTACAGAACACATACTAACTACAGAACACTTACTAACTACAGAACACATACTAACTACAGAACGCATACTAACTACAGAACGCATACTAACTACAGAACACTGACTAACTACAGAACACATACTAACTACAGAACACTTACTAACTACAGAACACATACTAACTACAGAACACTTACTAAATACAGAACACTTACTAACTACAGAACACTTACTAACTACAGAACACTTACTAACTACAGAACACATACTAACTACAAAACGCATACTAACTACAGAACGCATACTAACTACAGAACACTTACTAACTACAGAACTTACTAACTACAGAACACTTACTAACTACAGAACACTTACTAACTACAGAACACATACTAACTACAGAACACATACTAACTACAGAACACTTACTAACTACAGAAGTCATACACATACTAACTACTGAACACATACTAACTACTGAACACATACTAACTACAGAACACATACTAACTACAGAACACATACTAACTACAGAACGCATAGTAACTGCAGAACACATACTAACGACTGAACACATACTAACTACAGAACACATCATACTAACTACTGAACACATACTAATGACAGAACACATAGTAACTACAGAACACATACTAACTACAGAACACATACACATACTAACTACTGAACACATACTAACTACAGAACACATTCTAAATACAGAACACATACTAACTACAGAAAACATACTAACTACAGAACACATACACATACTAACTACTGAACACATACTAACTAAAGAACACATACTAACTACTGAACACATACTAACTACATAACACATACACTTACTAACTACTAAACATACTAACTCCAGAACACATACTAACTACAGAACACATACTAACTACAGAGCACATACTAACTACAGAACACATACTAACTACAGAACACTTACTAACTACAGAACACATACTAACTACAGAATACTTACTAACTACAGAACACATACTAACTACAGGACACATACTAACTACAGAACACACACACATACTAACTACAGAACACATAATAACTGCAGAACACACACACATACTAACTACAGAACACTTACTAACTACAGAACACGCAGACATACTAACTACAGAACACATACTAACTACAGAACACATACTAACTACTGAACACATACTAATTACAGAACACATACTAACTACAGAACACATACTACCTACTGAACACTTACATACTAACTAGAGAACACATACATACTAACTACTGGACACATACCAACTACTGAACACATACTAACTACAGAACACAAACACATACTAACTACTGAACACATACTAACTACAGAACACATTCTAACTACAGAACACATACTAACTACAGAAAACATACTAACTACAGAACACATACTTTCTACTGAACACATACTAACTACTGAACACATACTAACTTCAGAACGCATACTAACTACAGAACACGTACATATACTAACGACTGAACACATACTAACTACTGAACACATACTAACTACAGAACACATACTAACTACAGAATACATACTAACTACTGAACACATACTAACTACAGAAAACATACTAACTACTGAACACATACTTACTAACTACAGAACACATACATACTAACTACTAATCACATATTAACTACAGAACACATACATACTAACTACTGAACAGATACTAACTACTGAACATATACTAACTACAGAACACATACTAATTACTGAACACATACTGAATACAGAACACATACTAACTACTGAACACATACTAACTACCGAACACATACTAACTACTGAAAACATACACATACTAACTACAGAACACATACACATACTAACTACTGAACACATACTAACTACAGAGCACATACACATAATAACTACAGAACACATACACATAGTAACTACTAAACACATACAAACTCCAGAACACATACTAACTACAGAACACATACTAACTACTGAACACATACTAACTACAGAACACATACTAACTACTGAATACATACTAACTACAGAACACATTCACATACTAACTACTGAACACATGCTAACTACAAAACATACTAACTACTGAACACATACTAACTACTGAACACATACTAACTACAGAACACATACTAACTACAGCACACATACTAACTACTGAACACATTCTAACTACAGAACACATACTAACTACTGAACACATACTAACTACTGAACACATACTAACTACAGAACACATACACATACTAACTACTGAACACATACTAACTACAGAACACATACTAACTACTGAACACATACTAACTACAGAACCCATACTAACTACAGAACAAATTCTAACTACAGAACACATTCTAACTACAGAACACATACTAACTACAGAACACATACTAACTACAGAACTCATACACATACTAACTACTGAACACATACTAACTACTGAACACATACTAACTACAGAACACATCATACTAACTACTGAACACATACTAATGACAGAACACATAGTAACTACAGAACACATACTAACTACAGAACACATACACATACTAACTACTGAACACATACTAACTACAGAACACATTCTAAATACAGAACACATACTAACTACAGAAAACATACTAACTACAGAACACATACACATACTAACTACTAAACATACTAACTCCAGAACACATACTAACTACTGAACAGATACTAACTACAGAACACGTACATACTAACTACTGAACACATACTAACTACTGAACACATACTAACTACAGAACACATGCTAACTACATAACACATACTAACTGCAGAATACATACTAACTACATAACACACACACATTCTAACTACAGAACACTTACTAACTACAAAACACTCACACATACTAACTACAGAACACACACACATACTAACTACTGAAGACATACATACTAACTACAGAACACATACATACTAACTACTGAACACATACTAACTACAGAACACATACAAACTACAGAACACTTACTAACTACTGAACACATACTAACTACAGAACACATACTAACTACAGAGCACATACTAACTACAGAACACTTACTAACTACTGAACAGATACTAACTACAGAACACTTACTAACTACAGAACACTTACTAACTACTGAACACATACTAACTACAGAACACTTACTAACTACAGAAGACACACACATACTAACTACAGAACACATACTAACTACAGAACACTTACTAACTACAGAACACTTACTAACTACAGAACACATACTAACTACAGAACACATACTAATTACAGAACACATACTAACTACAGAACACATACTAACTACAGAACACATAATAACTACAGAACACTTACTAACTACTGAACACATTCTAACTACAGAACACTTACTAACTACAAAACACTCACACATACTAACTACAGAACACACACACATACTAACTACTGAAGACATACATACTAACTACAGAACACATACATACTAACTACTGAACACATACTAACTACAGAACACATACAAACTACAGAACACTTACTAACTACTGAACACATACTAACTACAGAACACATACTAACTACAGAGCACATACTAACTACAGAACACTTACTAACTACTGAACAGATACTAACTACAGAACACTTACTAACTACAGAACACTTACTAACTACTGAACACATACTAACTACAGAACACTTACTAACTACAGAAGACACACACATACTAACTACAGAACACATACTAACTACAGAACACTTACTAACTACAGAACACTTACTAACTACAGAACACATACTAACTACAGAACACATACTAATTACAGAACACATACTAACTACAGAACACATACTAACTACAGAACACATAATAACTACAGAACACTTACTAACTACTGAACACATACTAACTACAGAACACTTACTAACTACAGAACACTTACTAACTACTGAACACATACTAACTACAGAACACTTACTAACTACAGAACACACACACATACTAACTACCGAACACTTACTAACTACAGAACACACACACATTCTAACTACAGAGCACATGCTGACTACAGAACACATACTAACTACAGAACACTTACTACCTACAGAACACTTACTAACTACTGAACACATACTAACTACAGAACACTTACTAACTACAGAACACACACACATACTAACTACAGAACACTTACTAACTACAGAACACACACACATACTAACTACAGAACACATACTAACTACAGAACACTTACTAACTACAGAACACATACTAACTACAGAACACTTACTAACTACAGAACACATACTAACTACAGAACACTTACTAACTACAGAACACACACACATACTAACTACAGAACACATACTAACTACAGAACACATACTAACTACAAATCACTTACTAACTACAGAACACATACTAACTACAGAACACATACTAACTACAGAACACATACTAACTACAGAACACTTACTAACTACAGAACACACACACATACTAACTACAGAACACATACTAACTACAGAACACACACACATACTAACTACAGAGCACATACTAACTACAGAAAACTTACTAACTACAGAACACATACTAACTACAGAACACTTACTAACTACAGAACACATACTAACTACAGAGCACATGCTAACTACAGAACACATACTAACTACAGAACACTTACTAACTACAGAACACTTACTAACTACAGAACACTTACTAACTACAGAACACTTACTAACTACAGAACACATACTAACTACAGAACGCATACTAACTACAGAACGCATACTAAATACAGAACACTTACTAACTACAGAACATACTAACTACAGAACACTTACTAACTACAGAACACATACTAACTACAGAACGCATACTAACTACAGAACGCATACTAACTACAGAACACTGACTAACTACAGAACACATACTAACTACAGAACACTTACTAACTACAGAACACATACTAACTACAGTACACTTACTAAATACAGAACACTTACTAACTACAGAACACTTACTAACTACAGAACACTTACTAACTACAGAACACATACTAACTACAGAACGCATACTAACTACAGAACACTTACTAACTACAGAACTTACTAACTATAGAACACTTACTAACTACAGAACACTTACTAACTACAGAACACATACTAACTACAGAACACATACTAACTACAGAACACTTACTAACTACAGAACTCATACACATACTAACTACTGAACACATACTAACTACAGAACACATACTAACTACAGAACACATACTAACTACAGAACGCATATTAACTGCAGAACACATACTAACGACTGAACACATACTAACTACAGAACACATCATACTAACTACTGAACACATACTAATGACAGAACACATAGTAACTACAGAACACATACTAACTACAGAACACATACACATACTAACTACTGAACACATACTAACTACAGAACACATTCTAAATACAGAACACATACTAACTACAGAAAACATACTAACTACAGAACACATACACATACTAACTACTGAACACATACTAACTAAAGAACACATACTAACTACTGAACACATACTAACTACAGAACACATACACATACTAACTACTAAACATACTAACTCCAGAACACATACTAACTACAGAACACATACTAACTACAGAGCACATACTAACTACAGAACACATACTAACTACAGAACACTTACTAACTACAGAACACATACTAACTACAGGACACATACTAACTACAGAACACACACACATACTAACTACAGAACACATAATAACTGCAGAACACACACACATACTAACTACAGAACACTTACTAACTACAGAACACACAGACATACTAACTACAGAACACATACTAACTACAGAACACATACTAACTACTGAACACATACTAATTACAGAACACATACTAACTACAGAACACATACTACCTACTGAACACTTACATACTAACTAGAGAACACATACATACTAACTACTGGACACATACCAACTACTGAACACATACTAACTACAGAACACAAACACATACTAACTACTGAACACATACTAACTACAGAACACATTCTAACTACAGAACACATACTAACTACAGAAAACATACTAACTACAGAACACATACTTTCTACTGAACACATACTAACTACTGAACACATACTAACTTCAGAACACATACTAACTACAGAACACGTACATATACTAACGACTGAACACATACTAACTACTGAACACATACTAACTACAGAACACATACTAACTACAGAATACATACTAACTACTGAACACATACTAACTACAGAAAACATACTAACTACTGAACACATACTTACTAACTACAGAACACATACATACTAACTACTAATCACATATTAACTACAGAACACATACATACTAACTACTGAACAGATACTAACTACTGAACATATACTAACTACAGAACACATACTAATTACTGAACACATACTGAATACAGAACACATACTAACTACAGAACACATACTAACTACTGAACACATACTAACTACCGAACACATACTAACTACTGAAAACATACACATACTAACTACAGAACACATACACATACTAACTACTGAACACATACTAACTACAGAGCACATACACATAATAACTACAGAACACATACACATAGTAACTACTAAACACATACAAACTCCAGAACACATACTAACTACAGAACACATACTAACTACTGAACACATACTAACTACAGAACACATACTAACTACTGAATACATACTAACTACAGAACACATTCACATACTAACTACTGAACACATGCTAACTACAAAACATACTAACTACTGAACACATACTAACTACTGAACACATACTAACTACAGAACACATATTAACTACAGAACACATACTAACTACTGAACACATTCTAACTACAGAACACATACTAACTACTGAACACATACTAACTACAGAACACATACACATACTAACTACTGAACACATACTAACTACAGAACACATACTAACTACTGAACACATACTAACTACAGAACCCATACTAACTACAGAACAAATTCTAACTACAGAACACATTCTAACTACAGAACACATACTAACTACAGAACACATACTAACTACAGAACTCATACACATACTAACTACTGAACACATACTAACTACTGAACACATACTAACTACAGAACACATCATACTAACTACTGAACACATACTAATGACAGAACACATAGTAACTACAGAACACATACTAACTACAGAACACATACACATACTAACTACTGAACACATACTAACTACAGAACACATTCTAAATACAGAACACATACTAACTACAGAAAACATACTAACTACAGAACACATACACATACTAACTACTAAACATACTAACTCCAGAACACATACTAACTACTGAACAGATACTAACTACAGAACACGTACATACTAACTACTGAACACATACTAACTACTGAACACATACTAACTACAGAACACATGCTAACTACATAACACATACTAACTGCAGAATACATACTAACTACATAACACACACACATTCTAACTACAGAACACTTACTAACTACAAAACACTCACACATACTAACTACAGAACACACACACATACTAACTACTGAAGACATACATACTAACTACAGAACACATACATACTAACTACTGAACACATACTAACTACAGAACACATACAAACTACAGAACACTTACTAACTACTGAACACATACTAACTACAGAACACATACTAACTACAGAGCACATACTAACTACAGAACACTTACTAACTACTGAACAGATACTAACTACAGAACACTTACTAACTACAGAACACTTACTAACTACTGAACACATACTAACTACAGAACACTTACTAACTACAGAAGACACACACATACTAACTACAGAACACATACTAACTACAGAACACTTACTAACTACAGAACACTTACTAACTACAGAACACATACTAACTACAGAACACATACTAATTACAGAACACATACTAACTACAGAACACATACTAACTACAGAACACATAATAACTACAGAACACTTACTAACTACTGAACACATACTAACTACAGAACACTTACTAACTACAGAACACTTACTAACTACTGAACACATACTAACTACAGAACACTTACTAACTACAGAACACACACACATACTAACTACCGAACACTTACTAACTACAGAACACACACACATTCTAACTACAGAGCACATGCTGACTACAGAACACATACTAACTACAGAACACTTACTACCTACAGAACACTTACTAACTACTGAACACATACTAACTACAGAACACTTACTAACTACAGAACACACACACATACTAACTACAGAACACTTACTAACTACAGAACACTTACTAACTACTGAACACATACTAACTACAGAACACTTACTAACTACAGAACACACACACATACTAACTACAGAACACATACTAACTACAGAACACTTACTAACTACAGAACACATACTAACTACAGAACACTTACTAACTACAGAACACATACTAACTACAGAACACTTACTAACTACAGAACACACACACATACTAACTACAGAACACATACTAACTACAGAACACATACTAACTACAAATCACTTACTAACTACAGAACACATACTAACTACAGAACACATACTAACTACAGAACACATACTAACTACAGAACACTTACTAACTACAGAACACACACACATACTAACTACAGAACACATACTAACTACAGAACACATACTAACTACAGAACAAACACACATACTAACTACAGAGCACATACTAACTACAGAAAACTTACTAACTACAGAACACATACTAACTACAGAACACTTACTAACTACAGAACACATACTAACTACAGAGCACATGCTAACTACAGAACACATACTAAATACAGAACACATACTAACTACAGAAAACATACTAACTACAGAACACATACACATACTAACTACTGAACACATACTAACTAAAGAACACATACTAACTACTGAACACATACTAACTACAGAACACATACACATACTAACTACTAAACATACTAACTCCAGAACACATACTAACTACAGAACACATACTAACTACAGAGCACATACTAACTACAGAACACATACTAACTACAGAACACTTACTAACTACAGAACACATACTAACTACAGGACACATACTAACTACAGAACACACACACATACTAACTACAGAACACATAATAACTGCAGAACACACACACATACTAACTACAGAACACTTACTAACTACAGAACACACAGACATACTAACTACAGAACACATACTAACTACTGAACACATACTAATTACAGAACACATACTAACTACAGAACACATACTACCTACTGAACACTTACATACTAACTAGAGAACACATACATACTAACTACTGGACACATACCAACTACTGAACACATACTAACTACAGAACACAAACACATACTAACTACTGAACACATACTAACTACAGAACACATTCTAACTACAGAACACATACTAACTACAGAAAACATACTAACTACAGAACACATACTTTCTACTGAACACATACTAACTACTGAACACATACTAACTTCAGAACACATACTAACTACAGAACACGTACATATACTAACGACTGAACACATACTAACTACTGAACACATACTAACTACAGAACACATACTAACTACAGAATACATACTAACTACTGAACACATACTAACTACAGAAAACATACTAACTACTGAACACATACTTACTAACTACAGAACACATACATACTAACTACTAATCACATATTAACTACAGAACACATACATACTAACTACTGAACAGATACTAACTACTGAACATATACTAACTACAGAACACATACTAATTACTGAACACATACTGAATACAGAACACATACTAACTACAGAACACATACTAACTACTGAACACATACTAACTACCGAACACATACTAACTACTGAAAACATACACATACTAACTACAGAACACATACACATACTAACTACTGAACACATACTAACTACAGAGCACATACACATAATAACTACAGAACACATACACATAGTAACTACTAAACACATACAAACTCCAGAACACATACTAACTACAGAACACATACTAACTACTGAACACATACTAACTACAGAACACATACTAACTACTGAATACATACTAACTACAGAACACATTCACATACTAACTACTGAACACATGCTAACTACAAAACATACTAACTACTGAACACATACTAACTACTGAACACATACTAACTACAGAACACATACTAACTACAGAACACATACTAACTACTGAACACATTCTAACTACAGAACACATACTAACTACTGAACACATACTAACTACAGAACACATACACATACTAACTACTGAACACATACTAACTACAGAACACATACTAACTACTGAACACATACTAACTACAGAACCCATACTAACTACAGAACAAATTCTAACTACAGAACACATTCTAACTACAGAACACATACTAACTACAGAACACAAACTAACTACAGAACTCATACACATACTAACTACTGAACACATACTAACTACTGAACACATACTAACTACAGAACACATCATACTAACTACTGAACACATACTAATGACAGAACACATAGTAACTACAGAACACATACTAACTACAGAACACATACACATACTAACTACTGAACACATACTAACTACAGAACACATTCTAAATACAGAACACATACTAACTACAGAAAACATACTAACTACAGAACACATACACATACTAACTACTAAACATACTAACTCCAGAACACATACTAACTACTGAACAGATACTAACTACAGAACACGTACATACTAACTACTGAACACATACTAACTACTGAACACATACTAACTACAGAACACATGCTAACTACATAACACATACTAACTGCAGAATACATACTAACTACATAACACACACACATTCTAACTACAGAACACTTACTAACTACAAAACACTCACACATACTAACTACAGAACACACACACATACTAACTACTGAAGACATACATACTAACTACAGAACACATACATACTAACTACTGAACACATACTAACTACAGAACACATACAAACTACAGAACACTTACTAACTACTGAACACATACTAACTACAGAACACATACTAACTACAGAGCACATACTAACTACAGAACACTTACTAACTACTGAACAGATACTAACTACAGAACACTTACTAACTACTGAACACATACTAACTACAGAACACTTACTAACTACAGAAGACACACACATACTAACTACAGAACACATACTAACTACAGAACACTTACTAACTACAGAACACTTACTAACTACAGAACACATACTAACTACAGAACACATACTAATTACAGAACACATACTAACTACAGAACACATACTAACTACAGAACACATAATAACTACAGAACACTTACTAACTACTGAACACATACTAACTACAGAACACTTACTAACTACAGAACACTTACTAACTACTGAACACATACTAACTACAGAACACTTACTAACTACAGAACACACACACATACTAACTACCGAACACTTACTAACTACAGAACACACACACATTCTAACTACAGAGCACATGCTGACTACAGAACACATACTAACTACAGAACACTTACTACCTACAGAACACTTACTAACTACTGAACACATACTAACTACAGAACACTTACTAACTACAGAACACACACACATACTAACTACAGAACACTTACTAACTACAGAACACTTACTAACTACTGAACACATACTAACTACAGAACACTTACTAACTACAGAACACACACACATACTAACTACAGAACACATACTAACTACAGAACACTTACTAACTACAGAACACATACTAACTACAGAACACTTACTAACTACAGAACACATACTAACTACAGAACACTTACTAACTACAGAACACACACACATACTAACTACAGAACACATACTAACTACAGAACACATACTAACTACAAATCACTTACTAACTACAGAACACATACTAACTACAGAACACATACTAACTACAGAACACATACTAACTACAGAACACTTACTAACTACAGAACACACACACATACTAACTACAGAACACATACTAACTACAGAACACATACTAACTACAGAACACACACACATACTAACTACAGAGCACATACTAACTACAGAAAACTTACTAACTACAGAACACATACTAACTACAGAACACTTACTAACTACAGAACACATACTAACTACAGAGCACATGCTAACTACAGAACACATACTAACTACAGAACACTTACTAACTACAGAACACTTACTAACTACAGAACACTTACTAACTACAGAACACTTACTAACTACAGAACACATACTAACTACAGAACGCATACTAACTACAGAACGCATACTAAATACAGAACACTTACTAACTACAGAACATACTAACTACAGAACACTTACTAACTACAGAACACATACTAACTACAGAACGCATACTAACTACAGAACGCATACTAACTACAGAACACTGACTAACTACAGAACACATACTAACTACAGAACACTTACTAACTACAGAACACATACTAACTACAGTACACTTACTAAATACAGAACACTTACTAACTACAGAACACTTACTAACTACAGAACACTTACTAACTACAGAACACATACTAACTACAGAACGCATACTAACTACAGAACACTTACTAACTACAGAACTTACTAACTATAGAACACTTACTAACTACAGAACACATACTAACTACAGAACACATACTAACTACAGAACACTTACTAACTACAGAACTCATACACATACTAACTACTGAACACATACTAACTACTGAACACATACTAACTACAGAACACATACTAACTACAGAACACATACTAACTACAGAACGCATACTAACTGCAGAACACATACTAACGACTGAACACATACTAACTACAGAACACATCATACTAACTACTGAACACATACTAATGACAGAACACATAGTAACTACAGACCACATACTAACTACAGAACACATACACATACTAACTACTGAACACATACTAACTACAGAACACATTCTAAATACAGAACACATACTAACTACAGAAAACATACTAACTACAGAACACATACACATACTAACTACTGAACACATACTAACTAAAGAACACATACTAACTACTGAACACATACTAACTACAGAACACATACACATACTAACTACTAAACATACTAACTCCAGAACACATACTAACTACAGAACACATACTAACTACAGAGCACATACTAACTACAGAACACATACTAACTACAGAACACTTACTAACTACAGAACACATACTAACTACAGGACACATACTAACTACAGAACACACACACATACTAACTACAGAACACATAATAACTGCAGAACACACACACATACTAACTACAGAACACTTACTAACTACAGAACACGCAGACATACTAACTACAGAACACATACTAACTACAGAACACATACTAACTACTGAACACATACTAATTACAGAACACATACTAACTACAGAACACATACTACCTACTGAACACTTACATACTAACTAGAGAACACATACATACTAACTACTGGACACATACCAACTACTGAACACATACTAACTACAGAACACAAACACATACTAACTACTGAACACATACTAACTACAGAACACATTCTAACTACAGAACACATACTAACTACAGAAAACATACTAACTACAGAACACATACTTTCTACTGAACACATACTAACTACTGAACACATACTAACTTCAGAACACATACTAACTACAGAACACGTACATATACTAACGACTGAACAAATACTAACTACTGAACACATACTAACTACAGAACACATACTAACTACAGAATATATACTAACTACTGAACACATACTAACTACAGAAAACATACTAACTACTGAACACATACTTACTAACTACAGAACACATACAAACTAACTACTAATCACATATTAACTACAGAACACATACACACTAACTACTGAACAGATACTAACTACTGAACATATACTAACTACAGAACACATACTAATTACTGAACACATACTGAATACAGAACACATACTAACTACAGAACACATACTAACTACTGAACACATACTAACTACCGAACACATACTAACTACTGAAAACATACACATACTAACTACAGAACACATACACATACTAACTACTGAACACATACTAAATACAGACCACATACACATACTAACTACTGAACACATACTAACTACAGAGCACATACACATAATAACTACAGAACACATACACATAGTAACTACTAAACACATACAAACTCCAGAACACATACTAACTACAGAACACATACTAACTACTGAACACATACTAACTACAGAACACATACTAACTACTGAATACATACTAACTACAGAACACATTCACATACTAACTACTGAACACATGCTAACTACAGAACATACTAACTACTGAACACATACTAACTACTGAACACATACTAACTACAGAACACATACTAACTACAGAACACATACTAACTACTGAACACATTCTAACTACAGAACACATACTAACTACTGAACACATACTAACTATAGAACACATACACATACTAACTACTGAACACATACTAACTACAGAACACATACTAACTACTGAACACATACTAACTACAGAACCCATACTAACTACAGAACAAATTCTAACTACAGAACACATTCTAACTACAGAACACATACTAACTACTGAACACATACTAACTACTGAACACATACTAACTACACACCACATACTAACTACAGAACACATACTAACTACAGAACACATCATACTAACTACTGAACACATACTAATGACAGAACACATAGTAACTACAGAACACATACACATACTAACTACTGAACACATACTAACTACAGAACACATTCTAAATACAGAACACATACTAACTACAGAAAACATACTAACTACAGAGCACATACACATACTAACTACTGAACACATACTAACTAAAGAACACATACTAACTACTGAACACATACTAACTACAGAACACATACACATACTAACTACTAAACATACTAACTCCAGAACACATACTAACTACAGAACACATACTAACTACTGAATACATACTAACTACAGAACACATTCACATACTAACTACTGAACACATGCTAACTACAGAACATACTAACTACTGAACACATACTAACTACTGAACACATACTAACTACAGAACACATACTAACTACAGAACACATACTAACTACTGAACACATTCTAACTACAGAACACATACTAACTACTGAACACATACTAACTTCAGAACACATACACATACTAACTACAGAACATACTAACTACTGAACACATACTAACTACTGAACACATACTAACTACAGAACACATACTAACTACAGAACACATACTAACTACTGAACACATTCTAACTACAGAACACATACTAACTACTGAACACATACTAACTACAGAACACATACACATACTAACTACTGAACACATACTAACTACAGAACACATACTAACTACAGAACACATACTAACTACAGAACACATCATACTAACTACTGAACACATACTAATGACAGAACACATAGTAACTACAGAACACATACTAACTACAGAACACATACACATACTAACTACTGAACACATACTAACTACAGAACACATTCTAAATACAGAACACATACTAACTACAGAAAACATACTAACTACAGAACACATACACATACTAACTACTGAACACATACTAACTAAAGAACACATACTAACTACTGAACACATACTAACTACAGAACACATACACATACTAACTACTAAACATACTAACTCCAGAACACATACTAACTACAGAACACATACTAACTACTGAACAGATACTAACTACAGAACACGTACATACTAACTACTGAACACATACTAACTACTGAACACATACTAACTACAGAACACATGCTAACTACATAACACATACTAACTGCAGAATACATACTAACTACATAACACACACACATACTAACTACAGAACACTTACTAACTACAAAACACTCACACATACTAACTACAGAACACACACACATACTAACTACTGAAGACATACATACTAACTACGGAACACATGCTATACTATAGAACACATACACATACTAATTACTGAACAGATACTAACTACAGAACACGTACTAACTACAGAACACATACTAACTACTGAACACATACTAACTACAGAATACATACATACTAACTACTGCACACATACTAACTGCAGAACACATAATAACTGCGGAACACACACACATACTAACTACAAAACACTTACTAACTACAGAACACACAGACATACTAACTACAGAACACATACTAACTACAGAACACATACTAACTACAGAACACATACTAACTACTGAACACATACTAATTACAGAACACATACTAACTACAGAACACATACTACCTACTGAACACTTACATACTAACTAGAGAACACATACATACTAACTACTGAACACATACCAACTACTGAACACATACTAACTACAGAACACATACTAACTACAAAACACATACACATACTAACTACTGAACACATACTAACTACATAATACATACTAACTACAGAACACATACTAACTACTGAACACATACTAACTACCGAACACATACTAATTACAGAACACATACTAAGTACAGAACACATACTAACTACTGAACAGATACTAACTACAGAACACATACTGACTCCTGAACAGATACTAACTACAGAACACACACTAGCTACAGAACACATACTAACTACAGAACACATATTAACTACTGAACACATACTAACTACAGAACACATACTAACTACTGAACACATTCTAACTACAGAACACATACATACTAACTACTGAACATATACTAACTACAGAACACATACTAACTACAGAACACATACTAACTGCAGAACACATACTAACTACAGAACACACACACATACTAACTACAGAACACACACACATACTAACTACAGAACACACACACATACTAACTACAGAACACTTACTAACTACAGAACACACACACATACTAACTACAGAACAAATACTAACTACTGAACACATACTAACTACTGAACACATACTAACTACTGAACACATACTAACTACTGAACACATACTAACTACAGAACACATAGTAACTACAGAACACATACTAACTACTGAACAGATACTAACTACAGAAAACATACTAACTACTGAACAGATACTAACTCAGAACATATACTAACTACAGAACACTTACTACCTACAGAATACACACACATACTAACTACAGAACAAATACTAACTACAGAACAAATACTAACTACAGAACATATACACATACTAACTACAGAACACTTACTAACTACAGAACACACACACATACTAACTACAGAACACATACTAACTACTGAACACAAACTAACTACAGAACACACCTAGATACTAACTACAGAACACATACTAACTACTGAACACATACTAACTACAGAACACATACTAACTACAGAACCCATACTAACTACAGAACATATTCTAACTACAGAACCCATACAAACTACAGAACACATACTAACTACTGAACACATACTAACTACAGAACACATACTAACTACTGAACAGATACTAACTACAGAACACATACTAACTACAGAACACATACTAACTACTGAGCAGATACTAACTACAGAACACATACTAACTACAGAACACACACACATCCTATCTACAGAACACTTACTAACTACAGAACACATACTAACTACAGAACACTTACTAACTACAGAACACACAGACATACTAACTACAGAACACATACTAACTACAGAACACATACTAACTACTGAACACATACTAACTACAGAACACATACACGTACTAACTACTGAACACATACTAACTACAGAACACATACTACAGAACACATACTAACTACAGAACACATACTAACTACTGAACACATACTAACTACAGAACACATACTAACTACAGAACACATACTAACTACTGAACACATACTACCTACAGAACACTTACTACAGAACACACACACATACTAACTACAGAGCACATACTAACTACAGAACACATACTAACTACAGAACACATACTAACTACAGAATACTCAATAACTACAGAACACATACTAACTACAGAACACATATTAACTACTAACACATACTAACTACAGAACACATACACATAATAACTACTGAACACATACTAACTACAGAACACATACTAACTACTGAACAGATACTGACTACAGAACACATACATACTAACTACTGAACACATACTAACTACAGAACACATTCTAACTACAGAACACATACAAACTACAGAACACTTACTAACTACTGAACACATACTAACTACAGAACACATACTAACTACTGAACACATACTAACTACAGAACACACAGACATACTAACTACAGAGCACATACTAACTACAGAACACTTACTAACTACTGAACAGATACTAACTACAGAACACTTACTAACTACAGAACACTTACTAATTACTGAACACATACTAACTACAGAACACTTACTAACTACAGAAGACACACACATACTAACTACAGAACACATACTAACTACAGAACACTTACTAACTACAGAACACATACTAACTACAGAACACATACTAACTACAGAACACATACTAACTACAGAACACATACTAACTACAGAACACATAATAACTACAGAACACTTACTAACTACTGAACACATACTAACTACAGAACACATACTAACTACAGAACACATACTAACTACAGAACACATACTATCTACAGAACACTTACTAACTACAGAACACATACTAACTACAGAACACTTACTAACTACAGAACACTTACTAACTACAGAACACATACTAACTACAGAACACTTACTAACTACAGAACACTTACTAACTACAGAACACTTACTAACTACTGAACACATACTAACTACAGAACACTTACTAACTACAGAACACACACACATACTAACTACAGAACACTTACTAACTACAGAACACTTACTAACTACTGAACACATACTAACTACAGAACACTTACTAACTACAGAAGACACACACATTCTAACTACAGAGCACATACTGACTACAGAACACATACTAAGTACAGAACACTTACTAACTACAGAACACTTACTAACTACTGAACACATACTAACTACAGAACACTTACTAACTACAGAACACACACACATACTAATTACAGAAAACTTACTAACTACAGAACACTTACTAACTACTGAACACGTACTAACTGCAGAACACTTACTAACTACAGAATACACACACATACTAACTACAGAACACATACTAACTACAGAACACTTACTAACTACAGAACACATACTAACTACAGAACACTTACTAACTACAGAACACATACTAACTACAGAACACTTACTAACTACAGAACACACACATACTAACTACAGAACACATACTAACTACAGAACACATACTAACTACAGAACACTTACTAACTACATAACACATACTAACTACAGAACACATACTAACTACAGAACACATACTAACTACATAACACACACATATACTAACTACAGAGCACATACTAACTATAGAAAACTTACTAACTACAGAACACATACTAACTACAGAACACTTACTAACTACAGAACACACACATACTAACTACAGAACACATACTAACTACTGAACACATACTAACTACAGAACACATACTAACTACAGAACACATACTAACTACAGAACACATCATACTAACTACTGAACACATACTAATGACAGAACACATAGTAACTACAGAACACATACTAACTACAGAACACATACACATACTAACTACTGAACACATACTAACTACAGAACACATTCTAAATACAGAACACATACTAACTACAGAAAACATACTAACTACAGAACACATACACATACTAACTACTGAACACATACTAACTAAAGAACACATACTAACTACTGAACACATACTAACTACAGAACACATACACATACTAACTACTAAACATACTAACTCCAGAACACATACTAACTACAGAACACATACTAACTACTGAACAGATACTAACTACAGAACACGTACATACTAACTACTGAACACATACTAACTACTGAACACATACTAACTACAGAACACATGCTAACTACATAACACATACTAACTGCAGAATACATACTAACTACATAACACACACACATACTAACTACAGAACACTTACTAACTACAAAACACTCACACATACTAACTACAGAACACACACACATACTAACTACTGAAGACATACATACTAACTACGGAACACATGCTATACTATAGAACACATACACATACTAATTACTGAACAGATACTAACTACAGAACACGTACTAACTACAGAACACATACTAACTACTGAACACATACTAACTACAGAATACATACATACTAACTACTGCATACATACTAACTGCAGAACACATAATAACTGCGGAACACACACACATACTAACTACAAAACACTTACTAACTACAGAACACACAGACATACTAACTACAGAACACATACTAACTACAGAACACATACTAACTACAGAACACATACTAACTACTGAACACATACTAATTACAGAACACATACTAACTACAGAACACATACTACCTACTGAACACTTACATACTAACTAGAGAACACATACATACTAACTACTGAACACATACCAACTACTGAACACATACTAACTACAGAACACATACTAACTACAAAACACATACACATACTAACTACTGAACACATACTAACTACATAATACATACTAACTACAGAACACATACTAACTACTGAACACATACTAACTACCGAACACATACTAATTACAGAACACATACTAAGTACAGAACACATACTAACTACTGAACAGATACTAACTACAGAACACATACTGACTCCTGAACAGATACTAACTACAGAACACACACTAGCTACAGAACACATACTAACTACAGAACACATATTAACTACTGAACACATACTAACTACAGAACACATACTAACTACTGAACACATTCTAACTACAGAACACATACATACTAACTACTGAACATATACTAACTACAGAACACATACTAACTACAGAACACATACTAACTGCAGAACACATACTAACTACAGAACACACACACATACTAACTACAGAACACACACACATACTAACTACAGAACACACACACATACTAACTACAGAACACTTACTAACTACAGAACACACACACATACTAACTACAGAACAAATACTAACTACTGAACACATACTAACTACTGAACACATACTAACTACTGAACACATACTAACTACTGAACACATACTAACTACAGAACACATAGTAACTACAGAACACATACTAACTACTGAACAGATACTAACTACAGAAAACATACTAACTACTGAACAGATACTAACTCAGAACATATACTAACTACAGAACACTTACTACCTACAGAATACACACACATACTAACTACAGAACAAATACTAACTACAGAACAAATACTAACTACAGAACATATACACATACTAACTACAGAACACTTACTAACTACAGAACACACACACATACTAACTACAGAACACATACTAACTACTGAACACAAACTAACTACAGAACATACCTAGATACTAACTACAGAACACATACTAACTACTGAACACATACTAACTACAGAACACATACTAACTACAGAACCCATACTAACTACAGAACATATTCTAACTACAGAACCCATACAAACTACAGAACACATACTAACTACTGAACACATACTAACTACAGAACACATACTAACTACTGAACAGATACTAACTACAGAACACATACTAACTACAGAACACATACTAACTACTGAGCAGATACTAACTACAGAACACATACTAACTACAGAACACACACACATCCTATCTACAGAACACTTACTAACTACAGAACACATACTAACTACAGAACACTTACTAACTACAGAACACACAGACATACTAACTACAGAACACATACTAACTACAGAACACATACTAACTACTGAACACATACTAACTACAGAACACATACACGTACTAACTACTGAACACATACTAACTACAGAACACATACTACAGAACACATACTAACTACAGAACACATACTAACTACTGAACACATACTAACTACAGAACACATACTAACTACAGAACACATACTAACTACTGAACACATACTACCTACAGAACACTTACTACAGAACACACACACATACTAACTACAGAGCACATACTAACTACAGAACACATACTAACTACAGAACACATACTAACTACAGAATACTCAATAACTACAGAACACATACTAACTACAGAACACATATTAACTACTAACACATACTAACTACAGAACACATACACATAATAACTACTGAACACATACTAACTACAGAACACATACTAACTACTGAACAGATACTGACTACAGAACACATACATACTAACTACTGAACACATACTAACTACAGAACACATTCTAACTACAGAACACATACAAACTACAGAACACTTACTAACTACTGAACACATACTAACTACAGAACACATACTAACTACTGAACACATACTAACTACAGAACACACACACATACTAACTACAGAGCACATACTAACTACAGAACACTTACTAACTACTGAACAGATACTAACTACAGAACACTTACTAACTACAGAACACTTACTAATTACTGAACACATACTAACTACAGAACACTTACTAACTACAGAAGACACACACATACTAACTACAGAACACATACTAACTACAGAACACTTACTAACTACAGAACACATACTAACTACAGAACACATACTAACTACAGAACACATACTAACTACAGAACACATACTAACTACAGAACACATAATAACTACAGAACACTTACTAACTACTGAACACATACTAACTACAGAACACATACTAACTACAGAACACATACTAACTACAGAACACATACTATCTACAGAACACTTACTAACTACAGAACACATACTAACTACAGAACACTTACTAACTACAGAACACTTACTAACTACAGAACACATACTAACTACAGAACACTTACTAACTACAGAACACTTACTAACTACAGAACACTTACTAACTACTGAACACATACTAACTACAGAACACTTACTAACTACAGAACACACACACATACTAACTACAGAACACTTACTAACTACAGAACACTTACTAACTACTGAACACATACTAACTACAGAACACTTACTAACTACAGAAGACACACACATTCTAACTACAGAGCACATACTGACTACAGAACACATACTAAGTACAGAACACTTACTAACTACAGAACACTTACTAACTACTGAACACATACTAACTACAGAACACTTACTAACTACAGAACACACACACATACTAATTACAGAAAACTTACTAACTACAGAACACTTACTAACTACTGAACACGTACTAACTGCAGAACACTTACTAACTACAGAATACACACACATACTAACTACAGAACACATACTAACTACAGAACACTTACTAACTACAGAACACATACTAACTACAGAACACTTACTAACTACAGAACACATACTAACTACAGAACACTTACTAACTACAGAACACACACATACTAACTACAGAACACATACTAACTACAGAACACATACTAACTACAGAACACTTACTAACTACATAACACATACTAACTACAGAACACATACTAACTACAGAACACATACTAACTACATAACACACACATACTAACTACAGAGCACATACTAACTATAGAAAACTTACTAACTACAGAACACATACTAACTACAGAGCACATGTTAACTACAGAACACATACTAACTACAGAACACTTACTAACTACAGAACACTTACTGACTACAGAACACTTACTAACTACAGAACACATACTAACTACAGAACGCATACTAACTACAGAACGCATACTAACTACAGAACACTGACTAACTACAGAACACATACTAACTACAGAACACATACTAACTACAGAACACTTACTAACTACAGAACACATACTAACTACAGAGCACATACTAACTACAGAACACATACTAACTACAGAACACTTACTAACTACAGAACACATACTAACTACAGAATACTTACTAACTACAGAACACATACTAACTACAGGACACATACTAACTACAGAACACACACACACATACTAACTACAGAACACATACTAACTACAGAACACATACACATACTAACTACTGAACACATACTAACTACTGAACACATACTAACTACAGAACCCATACTAAATACTGAACACATACTAACTACAGAACACATACTAACTACAGAACACATACTAACTACTGAACACATACTAACTACAGAATACATACATACTAACTACTGCACACATACTAACTGCAGAACACATAATAACTGCAGAACACACACACATACTAACTACAGAACACATACTAACTACAGAACACATACTAACTACTGAACACATACTAATTACAGAACACATACTACCTGCTGAACACTTACATACTAACTAGAGAACACATACATACTAACTACTGGACACATACCAACTACTGAACACATACACATACTAACTACTAAACACATACTAACTACAGAACACATACTAACTACTGAACACATACTAACTACTGGACACATACTAATTACAGAACACATACTAAGTACAGAACACATGCTAACTACTGAACAGATACTAACTACAGAACACATACTGACTACTGAACAGACACTAACTACAGAACACATACTAACTACAGAACACATACTAGCTACTGAACACATATTAACTACAGAACACATACTAACTACTGAAAACATACTAACTACAGAACACATACATACTAACTACTGAACATATACTAACTACAGAACACATACTAACTACAGAACACATACTAACTTCAGAACACATACTAACTACAGAACACACACACATACTAACTACAGAACACACACACATACTAACTACAGAACACACACACATACTAACTACAGAACACTTACTATCTACAGAACACACACACATACTAACTACAGAACACATACTAACTACTGAACACATACTAACTACTGAACACATACTAACTACTGAACACATACTAAGTACAGAACACATAGTAACTACAGGACACATACTAACTACTGAACAGATACTAACTACAGAACACATACTAACTACAGAACACATACTAACTACAGAACACTTACTAACTACAGAACACATACTAACTGCAGAACACATACTAACTACAGAACATATACACATACTAACTACAGAACACTTCCTAACTACAGAACACACACACATACTAACTACAGAACACATACTAACTACTGAACACAAACTAACTACAGAACACATACTAACTACAGAACACATGCTAACTACTGAACAGATGCTAACTACAGAACACATACTAACTACAGAACACTTACTAACTACAGAACACACACACACATGCTAACTACAGAACACATACATACTAACTACTGAACACATACTAACTACAGAACACATACTAACTGCAGAACACATACTAACTGCAGAATACATACTAACTACAGAACACTTACTAACTACAGAACACACACACATACTAACTACAGAACACATACTAACTACTGAACACATACTAACTACAGAACACATACTAACTACAGAACCCATACTAACTACAGAACATATTCTAACTACAGAACCCATACAAACTACAGAACACATACTAACTACTGAACACATACTAACTACAGAACACATACTAACTACGGAACACATACTAACTACTGAGCAGATACTAACTACAGAACACATACTAACTACAGAACACGCACACATACTATCTACAGAACACTTACTAACTACATAACACATTCTAACTACAGAACACATACTAACTACTGAACACATACTAACTACAGAACACATACTACAGAACACATACTAACTACAGAACACATACTAACTACTGAACACATACTAACTACAAAACACATACTAACTACTGAACACATACTAACTACTGAACACATACACATACTAACTACAGAACACATATTACAGAACACATACTAACTACTGAACACATACTACCTACAGAACACTTACTACAGAACACACACACATACTAACTACAGAATACTCAATAACTACAGAACACATACTAACTACAGAACACACACGCATACAAACTACAGAACACATACTAACTACAGAACACATACTAACTACTGAAAATATACTATCTACTGAACACATACTAACTACAGAACACATATTAACTACTAACACATACTAACTACAGAACACATACATATACTAACTACTGAACACATACTAACTACAGAACACATACTAACTACTGAACAGATACTAACTACAGAACACATACATACTAACTACTGAACACATACTAACTACAGAACACATACAAACTACAGAACACTTACTAACTACAGAACACATACTAACTACAGAGCACATACTAACTACAGAACACTTACTAACTACTGAACAGATACTAACTACAGAACACTTACTAACTACAGAACAGTTACTAACTACTGAACACATACTAACTACAGAACACTTATTAACTACAGAAGACACACACATACTAACTACAGAACACATACTAACTACAGAACACTTACTAACTACAGAACACTTACTAACTACAGAACACATACTAACTACAGAACACATACTAACTACAGAACACATACTAACTACTGAACACATACTAACTACAGAACACATACTAACTACTGAA
This sequence comes from Eledone cirrhosa, assembly GCA_964016885.1. Classification (NCBI taxonomy): domain Eukaryota; kingdom Metazoa; phylum Mollusca; class Cephalopoda; order Octopoda; family Eledonidae; genus Eledone; species Eledone cirrhosa. Next base: position 27,401,593 of record OZ024741.1, read on the forward strand.
CACATACTAACTACTGAACACATACTAATTACAGAACACATACTAAGTACAGAACACATGCAAACTACTGAACAGATACTAACTACAGAACACATACTGACTACTGAACAGATACTAACTACAGAACACATACTAACTACAGAACACATACTAGCTACTGAACACATATTAACTACAGAACACATACTAACTACTGAACACATACTAACTACAGAACACATACATACTAACTACTGAACATATACTAACTACAGAACACATACTAACTACAGAACACATACTAACTGCAGAACACATACTAACTACAGAACACACACACATACTAACTACAGAACACTTACTAACTACAGAACACACACACATACTAACTACAGAACACACACACATACTAACTACAGAACACTTACTATCTACAGAACACACACACATACTAACTACAGAACACATACTAACTACTGAACACATACTAACTACTGAACACATACTAACTACTGAACACATAGTAACTACAGGACACATACTAACTACTGAACAGATACTAACTACAGAACACATACTAACTACAGAACACATACTAACTACTGAACAGATACTAACTCAGAACATATACTAACTACAGAACACTTACTACCTACAGAACACACACACATACTAACTACAGAACAAATACTAACTACAGAACATATACACATACTAACTACAGAACACTTACTAACTACAGAACATACACACATACTAACTACAGAACACATACTAACTACTGAACACAAACTAACTACAGAACACATAGTAACTACAGAACACATGCTAACTACTGAACAGATGCTAACTACAGAACACTTACTAACTACAGAACACACACACACATGCTAACTACAGAACACATACATACTAACTACTGAACACATACTAACTACAGAACACATACTAACTGCAGAACACATACTAACTGCAGAACACATACTAACTACAGAACACATACTAACTACTGAACACAAACTAACTACAGAACACATACTAACTACAGAACACATGCTAACTACTGAACAGATGCTAACTACAGAACACATACTAACTACAGAACGCTTACTAACTACAGAACACACACACACATGCTAACTACAGAATGCTTACTAACTACAGAACACACACACACATGCTAACTACAGAACACATACATACTAACTACTGAACACATACTAACTACAGAACACATACTAACTGCAGAACACATACTAACTGCAGAATACATACTAACTACAGAACACTTACTAACTACAGAACACACACACATACTAACTACAGAACACATACTAACTACTGAACACATACTAACTACAGAACACATACTAACTACAGAACCCATACTAACTACAGAACATATTCTAACTACAGAACCCATACAAACTACAGAACACATACTAACTACAGAACACATACTAACTACTGAGCAGATACTAACTACAGAACACATACTAACTACAGAACACGCACACATACTATCTACAGAACACATTCTAACTACAGAACACATACTAACTACTGAACACATACTAACTACAGAACACATACTACAGAACACATACTAACTACAGAACACATACTAACTACTGAACACATACTAACTACAGAACACACACTAACTACAGAACACATACTAACTACTGAACACATACACATACTAACTACAGAACACATATTACAGAAGACATACTAACTACTGAACACATACTACCTACAGAACACTTACTACACAACACACACACATACTAACTACAGAATACTCAATAACTACAGAACACATACTAACTACAGAACACACACGCATACAAACTACAGAACACATACTAACTACAGAACACACACACATACTAACTACAGAAAACATACTAACTACTGAACATATACTATCTACTGAACACATACTAACTACAGAACTTATATTAACTACTAACACATACTAACTACAGAACACATACACATACTAACTACTGAACACATACTAACTACAGAACACATACTAACTACTGAACAGATACTAACTACAGAACACATACATACTAACTACTGAACACATACTAACTACAGAACACATACAAACTACAGAACACTTACTAACTACAGAACACATACTAACTACAGAGCACATACTAACTACAGAACACTTACTAACTATTGAACAGATACTAACTACAGAACACTTACTAACTACAGAACACTTACTAACTACTGAACACATACTAACTACAGAACACTTACTAACTACAGAAGACACACACATACTAACTACAGAACACATACTAACTACAGAACACTTACTAACTACAGAACACTTACTAACTACAGAACACATACTAACTACAGAACACATACTAACTACAGAACACATACTAACTACAGAACACATACTAACTACAGAACACATACTGACTACAGAACACATACTAACTACAGAACACATACTAACTACAGAACACTTACTAACTACAGAACACTTACTAACTACAGAACACTTACTAACTACTGAACACATACTAACTACAGAACACTTACTAACTACAGAACACACACACATACTAACTACCGAATACTTACTAACTACAGAACACTTACTAACTACTGAACAGATACTAACTACAGAACACTTACTAACTACAGAACACACACACATACTAACTACAGAACACATACTAACTACAGAACACTTACTAACTACAGAACACATACTAACTACAGAACACTTACTAACTACAGAACACATACTAACTACAGAACACTTACTAACTACAGAACACACACACATACTAACTACAGAACACATACTAACTACAGATCACTTACTAACTACAGAACACATACTAACTACAGAACACATACTAACTACAGAACACATACTAACTACAGAACACTTACTAACTACAGAACACACACACATACTAACTACAGAACACATACTAACTACAGAACACATACTAACTACAGAACACATACTAACTACAGAACACACACACATACTAACTACAGAGCACATACTAACTACAGAAAACTTACTAACTACAGAACACATACTAACTACAGAACACATACTAACTACAGAACACTTACTAACTACAGAACACTTACTAACTACTGAACACATACTAACTACAGAACACATACTAACTACTGAAAATATACTATCTACTGAACACATACTAACTACAGAACACATATTAACTACTAACACATACTAACTACAGAACACATACATATACTAACTACTGAACACATACTAACTACAGAACACATACTAACTACTGAACAGATACTAACTACAGAACACATACATACTAACTACTGAACACATACTAACTACAGAACACATACAAACTACAGAACACTTACTAACTACAGAACACATACTAACTACAGAGCACATACTAACTACAGAACACTTACTAACTACTGAACAGATACTAACTACAGAACACTTACTAACTACAGAACAGTTACTAACTACTGAACACATACTAACTACAGAACACTTATTAACTACAGAAGACACACACATACTAACTACAGAACACATACTAACTACAGAACACTTACTAACTACAGAACACTTACTAACTACAGAACACATACTAACTACAGAACACATACTAACTACAGAACACATACTAACTACTGAACACATACTAACTACAGAACACATACTAACTACTGAACACATACTAACTACTGAACACATACTAATTACAGAACACATACTAAGTACAGAACACATGCAAACTACTGAACAGATACTAACTACAGAACACATACTGACTACTGAACAGATACTAACTACAGAACACATACTAACTACAGAACACATACTAGCTACTGAACACATATTAACTACAGAACACATACTAACTACTGAACACATACTAACTACAGAACACATACATACTAACTACTGAACATATACTAACTACAGAACACATACTAACTACAGAACACATACTAACTGCAGAACACATACTAACTACAGAACACACACACATACTAACTACAGAACACTTACTAACTACAGAACACACACACATACTAACTACAGAACACACACACATACTAACTACAGAACACTTACTATCTACAGAACACACACACATACTAACTACAGAACACATACTAACTACTGAACACATACTAACTACTGAACACATACTAACTACTGAACACATAGTAACTACAGGACACATACTAACTACTGAACAGATACTAACTACAGAACACATACTAACTACAGAACACATACTAACTACTGAACAGATACTAACTCAGAACATATACTAACTACAGAACACTTACTACCTACAGAACACACACACATACTAACTACAGAACATATACACATACTAACTACAGAACACTTACTAACTACAGAACATACACACATACTAACTACAGAACACATACTAACTACTGAACACAAACTAACTACAGAACACATAGTAACTACAGAACACATGCTAACTACTGAACAGATGCTAACTACAGAACACTTACTAACTACAGAACACACACACACATGCTAACTACAGAACACATACATACTAACTACTGAACACATACTAACTACAGAACACATACTAACTGCAGAACACATACTAACTGCAGAACACATACTAACTACAGAACACATACTAACTACTGAACACAAACTAACTACAGAACACATACTAACTACAGAACACATGCTAACTACTGAACAGATGCTAACTACAGAACACATACTAACTACAGAACGCTTACTAACTACAGAACACACACACACATGCTAACTACAGAATGCTTACTAACTACAGAACACACACACACATGCTAACTACAGAACACATACATACTAACTACTGAACACATACTAACTACAGAACACATACTAACTGCAGAACACATACTAACTGCAGAATACATACTAACTACAGAACACTTACTAACTACAGAACACACACACATACTAACTACAGAACACATACTAACTACTGAACACATACTAACTACAGAACACATACTAACTACAGAACCCATACTAACTACAGAACATATTCTAACTACAGAACCCATACAAACTACAGAACACATACTAACTACAGAACACATACTAACTACTGAGCAGATACTAACTACAGAACACATACTAACTACAGAACACGCACACATACTATCTACAGAACACATTCTAACTACAGAACACATACTAACTACTGAACACATACTAACTACAGAACACATACTACAGAACACATACTAACTACAGAACACATACTAACTACTGAACACATACTAACTACAGAACACACACTAACTACAGAACACATACTAACTACTGAACACATACACATACTAACTACAGAACACATATTACAGAAGACATACTAACTACTGAACACATACTACCTACAGAACACTTACTACACAACACACACACATACTAACTACAGAATACTCAATAACTACAGAACACATACTAACTACAGAACACACACGCATACAAACTACAGAACACATACTAACTACAGAACACACACACATACTAACTACAGAAAACATACTAACTACTGAACATATACTATCTACTGAACACATACTAACTACAGAACTTATATTAACTACTAACACATACTAACTACAGAACACATACACATACTAACTACTGAACACATACTAACTACAGAACACATACTAACTACTGAACAGATACTAACTACAGAACACATACATACTAACTACTGAACACATACTAACTACAGAACACATACAAACTACAGAACACTTACTAACTACAGAACACATACTAACTACAGAGCACATACTAACTACAGAACACTTACTAACTATTGAACAGATACTAACTACAGAACACTTACTAACTACAGAACACTTACTAACTACTGAACACATACTAACTACAGAACACTTACTAACTACAGAAGACACACACATACTAACTACAGAACACATACTAACTACAGAACACTTACTAACTACAGAACACTTACTAACTACAGAACACATACTAACTACAGAACACATACTAACTACAGAACACATACTAACTACAGAACACATACTAACTACAGAACACATACTGACTACAGAACACATACTAACTACAGAACACATACTAACTACAGAACACTTACTAACTACAGAACACTTACTAACTACAGAACACTTACTAACTACTGAACACATACTAACTACAGAACACTTACTAACTACAGAACACACACACATACTAACTACCGAATACTTACTAACTACAGAACACTTACTAACTACTGAACAGATACTAACTACAGAACACTTACTAACTACAGAACACACACACATACTAACTACAGAACACATACTAACTACAGAACACTTACTAACTACAGAACACATACTAACTACAGAACACTTACTAACTACAGAACACATACTAACTACAGAACACTTACTAACTACAGAACACACACACATACTAACTACAGAACACATACTAACTACAGATCACTTACTAACTACAGAACACATACTAACTACAGAACACATACTAACTACAGAACACATACTAACTACAGAACACTTACTAACTACAGAACACACACACATACTAACTACAGAACACATACTAACTACAGAACACATACTAACTACAGAACACATACTAACTACAGAACACACACACATACTAACTACAGAGCACATACTAACTACAGAAAACTTACTAACTACAGAACACATACTAACTACAGAACACATACTAACTACAGAACACTTACTAACTACAGAACACTTACTAACTACTGAACACATACTAACTACAGAACACTTACTAACTACAGAAGACACACACATACTAACTACAGAACACATACTAACTACAGAACACTTACTAACTACAGAACACTTACTAACTACAGAACACATACTAACTACAGAACACATACTAACTACAGAACACATACTAACTACAGAACACATACTAACTACAGAACACATAATAACTACAGAACACTTACTAACTACTGAACACATACTAACTACAGAACACATACTAACTACAGAACACATACTAACTACAGAACACATACTAACTACAGAACACTTACTAACTACAGAACACTTACTAACTACAGAACACTTACTAACTACTGAACACATACTAACTACAGAACACTTACTAACTACAGAACACACACACATACTAACTACCGAACACTTACTAACTACAGAACACACACACATTCTAACTACAGAGCACATACTGTCTACAGAACACATACTAACTACAGAACACTTACTAACTACTGAACACATACTAACTACAGAACACTTACTAACTACAGAACACACACACACACTAACTACAGAACACTTACTAACTACAGAACACTTACTAACTACTGAACAGATACTAACTACAGAACACTTACTAACTACAGAACACACACACATACTAACTACAGAACACATACTAACTACAGAACACTTACTAACTACAGAACACATACTAACTACAGAACACTTACTAACTACAGAACACATACTAACTACAGAACACTTACTAACTACAGAACACACACACATACTAACTACAGAACACATACTAACTACAGATCACTTACTAACTACAGAACACATACTAACTACAGAACACATACTAACTACAGAACACATACTAACTACAGAACACTTACTAACTACAGAACCCACACACATACTAACTACAGAACACATACTAACTACAGAACACACACACATACTAACTACAGAGCACATACTAACTACAGAAAACTTACTAACTACAGAACACATACTAACTACAGAACACTTACTAACTACAGAACACATACTAACTACAGAGCACATGCTAACTACAGAACACATACTAACTACAGAACACTTACTAACTACAGAACACTTACTAACTACAGAACACTTACTAACTACAGAACACTTACTAACTACAGAACACTTACTAACTACAGAACACATACTAACTACAGAACGCATACTAACTACAGAACGCATACTAAATACAGAACACTTACTAACTACAGAACACATACTAACTACAGAACACTTACTAACTACAGAACACATACTAACTACAGAACGCATACTAACTACAGAACACTGACTAACTACAGAACACATACTAACTACAGAACACTTACTAACTACAGAACACATACTAACTACAGAACACTTACTAAATACAGAACACTTACTAACTACAGAACACTTACTAACTACAGAACACTTACTAACTACAGAACACATACTAACTACAGAACGCATACTAACTACAGAACGCATACTAACTACAGAACACTTACTAACTACAGAACGCATACTAACTACAGAACACTTACTAACTACAGAACACATACTAACTACAGAGCACATACAAACTACAGAACACATACTAACTACAGAACACTTACTAACTACAGAACACATACTAACTACAGAATACTTACTAACTACAGAACACATACTAACTACAGGACACATACTAACTACAAAACACACACACATACTAACTACAGAACACATAATAACTGCAGAACACACACACATACTAACTACAGAACACTTACTAACTACAGAAAACACAGACATACTAACTACAGAACACATTCTAACTACAGAACACATACTAACTACAGAACACATACTAACTACTGAACACATACTAATTACAGAACTCATACTAACTACAGAACACATACTATCTACTGAACACTTACATACTAACTAGAGAACACATACATACTAACTACTGGACACATACCAACTACTGAACACATACTAACTACAAAACACATACACATACTAACTACTGAACACATACTAACTACAGAACACATACTAACTATAGAACACATACTAACTACTGAACACATACTAACTACTGAACACATACTAATTACAGAACACATACTAAGTACAGAACACATGCTAACTACTGAACAGATACTAACTACAGAACACATACTGACTACTGAACAGATACTAACTACAGAACACATACTAGCTACAGAACACATACTAACTACTGAACACATATTAACTACTGAACACATATTAACTACAGAACACATACTAACTACTGAACACATACTAACTACAGAACACATACATACTAACTACTGAACATATACTAACTACAGAACACATACTAACTACAGAACACATACTAACTGCAGAACACATACTAACTACAGAACACTTACTAACTACAGAACACACACACATACTAACTACCGAACACTTACTAACTACAGAACACACACACATTCTAACTACAGAGCACATACTGACTACAGAACACATACTAACTACAGAACGCTTACTAACTACAGAACACTTACTAACTACTGAACACATACTAACTACAGAACACTTACTAACTACAGAACACACACACATACTAACTACAGAACACTTACTAACTACAGAACACTTACTAACTACTGAACAGATACTAACTACAGAACACTTACTAACTACAGAACACACACACATACTAACTACAGAACACATACTAACTACAGAACACTTACTAACTACAGAACACATACTAACTACAGAACACTTACTAACTACAGAACACATACTAACTACAGAACACTTACTAACTACAGAACACACACACATACTAACTACAGAAACATACTAACTACAGATCACTTACTAACTACAGAACACATACTAACTACAGAACACATACTAACTACAGAACACATACTAACTACAGAACACTTACTAACTACAGAACACACACACATACTAACTACAGAACACATACTAACTACAGAACACATACTAACTACAGAACACACACACATACTAACTACAGAGCACATACTAACTACAGAAAACTTACTAACTACAGAACACATACTAACTACAGAACACTTACTAACTACAGAACACATACTAACTACAGAGCACATGCTAACTACAGAACACATACTAACCACAGAACACTTACTAACTACAGAACACTTACTAACTACAGAACACTTACTAACTACAGAACACTTACTTACCTCAGAACACTTACTAACTACAGAACACATACTAACTACAGAACGCATACTAACTACAGAACGCATACTAAATACAGAACACTTACTAACTACAGAACACATACTAAATACAGAACACTTACTAACTACAGAACACTTACTAACTACAGAACACTTACTAACTACAGAACACATACTAACTACAGAACGCATACTAACTACAGAACGCATACTAACTACAGAACACTTACTAACTACAGAACGCATACTAACTACAGAACACTTACTAACTACAGAACACTTACTAACTACAGAACACTTACTAACTACAGAAGACTTACTAACTACAGAACACATACTAACTACAGAACACATACTAACTACAGAACACTTACTAACTACAGAACACATACTAACTACAGAGCACATACAAACTACAGAACACATACTAACTACAGAACACTTACTAACTACAGAACACATACTAACTACAGAACACATACTAACTACAGAACACATACTAACTACAGAACACATAATAACTACAGAACACTTACTAACTACTGAACACATACTAACTACAGAACACATACTAACTACAGAACACATACTAACTACAGAACACATACTAACTACAGAACACTTACTAACTACAGAACACTTACTAACTACAGAACACTTACTAACTACTGAACACATACTAACTACAGAACACTTACTAACTACAGAACACACACACATACTAACTACCGAACACTTACTAACTACAGAACACACACACATTCTAACTACAGAGCACATACTGTCTACAGAACACATACTAACTACAGAACACTTACTAACTACTGAACACATACTAACTACAGAACACTTACTAACTACAGAACACACACACACACTAACTACAGAACACTTACTAACTACAGAACACTTACTAACTACTGAACAGATACTAACTACAGAACACTTACTAACTACAGAACACACACACATACTAACTACAGAACACATACTAACTACAGAACACTTACTAACTACAGAACACATACTAACTACAGAACACTTACTAACTACAGAACACATACTAACTACAGAACACTTACTAACTACAGAACACACACACATACTAACTACAGAACACATACTAACTACAGATCACTTACTAACTACAGAACACATACTAACTACAGAACACATACTAACTACAGAACACATACTAACTACAGAACACTTACTAACTACAGAACACACACACATACTAACTACAGAACACATACTAACTACAGAACACATACTAACTACAGAACACATACTAACTACAGAACACACACACATACTAACTACAGAGCACATACTAACTACAGAAAACTTACTAACTACAGAACACATACTAACTACAGAACACTTACTAACTACAGAACACATACTAACTACAGAGCACATGCTAACTACAGAACACATACTAACTACAGAACACTTACTAACTACAGAACACTTACTAACTACAGAACACTTACTAACTACAGAACACTTACTAACTACAGAACACTTACTAACTACAGAACACATACTAACTACAGAACGCATACTAACTACAGAACGCATACTAAATACAGAACACTTACTAACTACAGAACACATACTAATTACAGAACACTTACTAACTACAGAACACATACTAACTACAGAACGCATACTAACTACAGAACACTGACTAACTACAGAACACATACTAACTACAGAACACTTACTAACTACAGAACACATACTAACTACAGAACACTTACTAAATACAGAACACTTACTAACTACAGAACACTTACTAACTACAGAACACTTACTAACTACAGAACACATACTAACTACAGAACGCATACTAACTACAGAACGCATACTAACTACAGAACACTTACTAACTACAGAACGCATACTAACTACAGAACACTTACTAACTACAGAACACATACTAACTACAGAGCACATACAAACTACAGAACACATACTAACTACAGAACACTTACTAACTACAGAACACATACTAACTACAGAATACTTACTAACTACAGAACACATACTAACTACAGGACACATACTAACTACAAAACACACACACATACTAACTACAGAACACATAATAACTGCAGAACACACACACATACTAACTACAGAACACTTACTAACTACAGAAAACACAGACATACTAACTACAGAACACATTCTAACTACAGAACACATACTAACTACAGAACACATACTAACTACTGAACACATACTAATTACAGAACACATACTAACTACAGAACACATACTATCTACTGAACACTTACATACTAACTAGAGAACACATACATACTAACTACTGGACACATACCAACTACTGAACACATACTAACTACAAAACACATACACATACTAACTACTGAACACATACTAACTACAGAACACATACTAACTATAGAACACATACTAACTACTGAACACATACTAACTACTGAACACATACTAATTACAGAACACATACTAAGTACAGAACACATGCTAACTACTGAACAGATACTAACTACAGAACACATACTGACTACTGAACAGATACTAACTACAGAACACATACTAGCTACAGAACACATACTAACTACTGAACACATATTAACTACTGAACACATATTAACTACAGAACACATACTAACTACTGAACACATACTAACTACAGAACACATACATACTAACTACTGAACATATACTAACTACAGAACACATACTAACTACAGAACACATACTAACTGCAGAACACATACTAACTACAGAACACTTACTAACTACAGAACACACACACATACTAACTACCGAACACTTACTAACTACAGAACACACACACATTCTAACTACAGAGCACATACTGACTACAGAACACATACTAACTACAGAACGCTTACTAACTACAGAACACTTACTAACTACTGAACACATACTAACTACAGAACACTTACTAACTACAGAACACACACACATACTAACTACAGAACACTTACTAACTACAGAACACTTACTAACTACTGAACAGATACTAACTACAGAACACTTACTAACTACAGAACACACACACATACTAACTACAGAACACATACTAACTACAGAACACTTACTAACTACAGAACACATACTAACTACAGAACACTTACTAACTACAGAACACACACACATACTAACTACAGAACACATACTAACTACAGAACACTTACTAACTACAGAACACATACTAACTACAGAACACATACTAACTACAGAACACATACTAACTACAGAACACTTACTAACTACAGAACACACACACATACTAACTACAGAACACATACTAACTACAGAACACATACTAACTACAGAACACATACTAACTACAGAACACATACTAACTACAGAACACACACACATACTAACTACAGAGCACATACTAACTACAGAAAACTTACTAACTACAGAACACATACTAACTACAGAACACTTACTAACTACAGAACACATACTAACTACAGAGCACATGCTAACTACAGAACACATACTAACTACAGAACACTTACTAACTACAGAACACTTACTAACTACAGAACACTTACTAACTACAGAACACTTACTTACCTCAGAACACTTACTAACTACAGAACACATACTAACTACAGAACGCATACTAACTACAGAACGCATACTAAATACAGAACACTTACTAACTACAGAACACATACTAAATACAGAACACTTACTAACTACAGAACACTTACTAACTACAGAACACTTACTAACTACAGAACACATACTAACTACAGAACGCATACTAACTACAGAACGCATACTAACTACAGAACACTTACTAACTACAGAACGCATACTAACTACAGAACACTTACTAACTACAGAACACTTACTAACTACAGAAGACTTACTAACTACAGAACACATACTAACTACAGAACACATACTAACTACAGAACACTTACTAACTACAGAACACATACTAACTACAGAGCACATACAAACTACAGAACACATACTAACTACAGAACACTTACTAACTACAGAACACATACTAACTACAGAATACTTACTAACTACAGAACACATACTAACTACAGGACACATACTAACTACAGAACACACACACATACTAACTACAGAACACATAATAACTGCAGAACACACACACATACTAACTACAGAACACTTACTAACTACAGAAAACACAGACATACTAACTACAGAACACATTCTAACTACAGAACACATACTAACTACAGAACACATACTAACTACTGAACACATACTAATTACAGAACACATACTAACTACAGAACACATACTACCTACTGAACACTTACATACTAACTAGAGAACACATACATACTAACTACTGGACACATACCAACTACTGAACACATACTAACTACAAAACACATACACATACTAACTACTGAACACATACTAACTACAGAACACATACTAACTATAGAACACATACTAACTACTGAACACATACTAACTACTGAACACATACTAATTACAGAACACATACTAAGTACAGAACACATGCTAACTACTGAACAGATACTAACTACAGAACACATACTGACTACTGAACAGATACTAACTACAGAACACATACTAGCTACAGAACACATACTAACTACTGAACACATATTAACTACTGAACACATATTAACTACAGAACACATACTAACTACTGAACACATACTAACTACAGAACACATACATACTAACTACTGAACATATACTAACTACAGAACACATACTAACTACAGAACACATACTAACTGCAGAACACATACTAACTACAGAACACTTACTAACTACAGAACACACACACATACTAACTACAGAACACTTACTATCTACAGAACACACACACATACTAACTACAGAACACATACTAACTACTGAACAGATACTAACTACAGAACACATACTAACTACAGAACACATACTAACTACTGAACAGATACTAACTCAGAACATATACTAACTACAGAACACTTACTACCTACAGAACACACACACATACTAACTACAGAACAAATACTAACTACAGAACATATACACATACTAACTACAGAACACTTACTAACTACAGAACACACACACATACTAACTACAGAACACATACTAACTACTGAACACAAACTAACTACAGAACACATACTAACTACAGAACACTTACTAACTACAGAACACACACACACATGCTAACTACAGAACAGATGCTAACTACAGAACACATACTAACTACTGAACAGATACTAACTACAGAACACATACTAACTACAGAACACTTACTAACTACAGAACACACACACACATGCTAACTACAGAACACATACATACTAACTACTGAACACATACTAACTACAGAACACATACTAACTGCAGAACACATACTAACTACAGAACACTTACTAACTACAGAACACACACACATACTAACTACAGAACACATACTAACTACTGAACACATACTAACTACAGAACACATACTAACTACAGAACGCATACTAACTACAGAACATATTCTAACTACAGAACCCATACAAACTACAGAACACATACTAACTACTGAACACATACTAACTACAGAACACATACTAACTACTGAACAGATACTAACTACAGAACACATACTAACTACAGAACAGATACTAACTACAGAACACATACTAACTACAGAACACATACTAACTACAGAACACATACTAACTACAGAATACTCAATAACTACAGAACACATACTAACTACAGAACACACACGCATACTAACTACAGAACACATACTAACTACAGAACACATACTAACTACAGAACACATACTAACTACAGAACACATACTAACTACAGAACACATACTAACTACAGAACACACACACATACTAACTACAGAACACATACAAACTACAGAACATTTACTAACTACTGAACACATACTAACTAGAGAACACTCACACATACTAACTACAGAGCACATACTAACTACAGAACACTTACTAACTACAGAAGACACACACATACTAACTACAGAACACATACTAACTACAGAACACATACTAACTACAGAACACTTACTAACTACAGAACACATACTAACTACAGAACACATACTAACTACAGAATACATACTAACTACAGAACACATACTAACTACAGAACACTTACTAACTACGGAACACATACTAACTACAGAACACATACTAACTACAGAACACATACTAACTACAGAACACATACTATCTACAGAACACTTACTAACTACAGAACACATACTAACTACAGAACACATACTAACTACAGAACACATACTAACTACAGAACACTTACTAACTACAGAACACTTACTAACTACAGAACACTTACTAACTACTGAACACATACTAACTACAGAACACTTACTAACTACAGAACACACACACATACTAACTACAGAACACTTACTAACTACAGAACACTTACTAACTACTGAACACATACTAACTACAGAACACTTACTAACTACAGAACACACACACATACTAACTACAGAACACATACTAACTACAGAACACTTACTAACTACAGAACACTTACTAACTACAGAACACTTACTAACTACTGAACACATACTAACTACAGAACACTTACTAACTACAGAACACACACACATACTAACTACAGAACACTTACTAACTACAGAACACTTACTAACTACAGAACACACACACATACTATCTACAGAACACATACTAACTACAGAACACTTACTAACTACAGAACACATACTAACTACAGAACACTTACTAACTACAGAACATACACACATACTAACTACAGAACACATACTAACTACAGAACACATACTAACTACATAACACACACACATACTATCTACAGAACGCATACTAGCTACATAACACTTACTAACTACAGAACACTTACTAACTACAGAACACTTACTAACTACAGAACACATACTAACTACAGAACGCATACTAACTACAGAACGCATACTAACTACAGAACACTTACTAACTACAGAACACATACTAACTACAGAACACTTACTAACTACAGAACACATACTAACTACAGAACACTTACTAACTACAGAACACTTACTAACTACAGAACACTTACTAACTACAGAACACATACTAACTACAGAACGCATACTAACTACAGAATGCATACTAACTACAGAACACTTACTAACTACAGAACACATACTAACTACAGAACACTTACTAACTACAGAACACTTACTAACTACAGAACACATACTAACTACAGAACACTTACTAACTACAGAACACTTACTAACTACAGAACACTTACTAACTACAGAACACTTACTAACTCCAGAACACTTACTAACTACAGAACACTTACTAACTACAGAACACATACTAACTACAGAACACATACTAACTACAGAATACTTACTAACTACAGAACACATACTAACTACAGAACACATACTAACTACAGAACACATACTAACTACAGAATACTTACTAACTACAGAACACATACTAACTACAGGACACATACTAACTACAGAACACACGCACATACTAACTACAGCACACATACACACTCATACACACTCTCACTCACTCCCTCTCTCTCTCACACACACACATGTACACACACATACATACACGCACATACTCACATACTCATACACCCACACACACACACACACACACACACACACACACACACACACACTTGCACACACACACACCCATCGACACACATGTATATACACAAGAATGGTGAAGGAACTTAAGACATTTTTATTAGTCTTACAATGAAACTAGAAATATGGTAACTGGAAGAATTTTGTTTAAGCAACATTATAGTATATACTAATATATGAGCATAAAATTGGTTAATCTACCTTAACACATAGTTTCACATCACTCTTGTAGAGAAACTCTCAGGAGAGCTGGACAACAGGTCTTCTGAGAAGAACACCCACCCCTCTCAAGCTAGTTTTACAGCCCTTAACTGCTGAGAGACATTAACCCTTTAATATTTAAACTGGCCATATCTAGTCGGAATTCTCTCACCTCTTTCTTTTCCAGTCAGTCATAACTGGCTACGTATACTTTTGTTAAGGTATTGTTCTCAAAATAAATAATATCAAAATCTTGTAGATTCAATGTTATGTGAGATAATTATGTGAGAAAAAGTGTTTACCGTGAAAATACAATAGTATATATAGAGAAATGTAAATGCTCAAGGGTTAAAAAGTACATAATAAGTATCATATTAGTCTTGTGATTCTTGGATGTTTTTCTCAAGGAGATTTCCTACAATTTATGTACTTTTTAATGTCTCTGAAAATAGGTGAGTGATGTGGAATTATGTGTTAAGGTAAATTAATTGATTTTATGCTTAGATTTTTGTATATGGATTTATACCTATATAGTCTAAAGTCTGTCTCAAGCCAGGAGCCTCATCAAGCTGGTGCTTATCCAGTTTTGTGACATGAAATGACTGAGAGTACAAGACTCCCCTCTGGACAGGACACCAGTCCATTGCAGGGTTAAACCCCCAGCTATTACTGGTACTCATTTTCAGCTGAGTATACTGGAGCCATGTGAAATGAAGTGTTTTGCTCAAGAACACAGCACACAACCCAGCCCAGTAATCAAACCCACCACATTATGACCGTACGTCCAACACCCTTACCATTAGGCCATTGTAATGCTACTTAAATGAAATTCTTTCTTCTATCATAGACTAATACGTAAGACTAATAAAAATGTCTTAAATTTTTTCATCATTGTTGTAAATTTATTATTTAAATATTCTGTATATTTTCACTCATACAACACACTAGATTTGTTCAGCCAAAATTATAATTCCTGATTCCATACAGAATCATATGGATGAATAAATTCCTTCTATTAACTGATTGTTGAACCATATTGAGATTGAAACTTGCTTGGAATAACTTACACCAACTTGATTTTTCAACAATTTACACTTGTTTTATATATATATATATATTAAAATAACAGATTAAAGTTTAAACAAAGAATCACTGCTTTCAACCTTAACAGGATCTTCTGAAACTAAAAAGATCAATCTGTGAACGCAGAAGTAAATATTTCAAAAAATGTCCCTTTGGATTTTAGTCTTCACATTTATTATTATTACTGGTGATATTCCTTTAAAGTTTTATTGTTGCAAAATCCTATATATATTTCAATGGCCTGCTTACGTAAGATCCTGGCCACATCATCAGGTTCAGATTGCATAATTAATTACTCAATAAAGGAGTTACAGCATACACAAACAGAGAAAGTATAGAAAAAATATTTGATTTGGTGATGGCCTGTGACCTATGTATTATTGTTGTTGTAGACCATCTCCGAATATATATATATATAGCTTTGGAGATAGTACCCCCAGCATGGCTACAGTTCAATGACCGAAACCTGTAAAATAAAATAACAGGACTTATGTTTTTGTTTTGCCTCTCTTATATTTCACAGGTGCTGAGATGACAGAGCTTTCCGAAAATTTGCATTATGATCGCGAGGTAATTCGCGTGTGGTTCTGCAACAAGAGACAAGCACTGAAGAATACCATAAAAAAACTGAAACAAGAAAATGCTTGATAGAAGATAAAAACAGTGTTGTGGTGAGACTAGCGAGGAACAATTTCTGTTGTTTTTTTTTTTCACTTTTTTTTTATGACTGAACGCTTGTTTTGAGACCAGAATGGCAAAACTTAATAATAAGCACCTACCAACCAACCATCCACCCACCCAACCAGCCAACCAAAATGATAATAATAATGATATATAAGTACCACCACCACCACCACCACTACTACCACTACCGCCACCACTGCCACCACCACCACCACCACCACTACAACTACTACCACTACTGTTGCCATCACAACCAGAACCATCAGTAAACACTATCACCATGACATTCTTTGATTGAAGGTCTGAATATGGCTAACCTAGGGCTAAACAACAAACAACAACCATCATCATCATCATCATCATCATCATCGTCACTCAGCAGTGAAGCCATCAATCATCATGACGTACAGTTATAATTTGTAATTTAACTGTACTGAAGTATGTATGGCAACAATAACAACAACAACAGCAACAACAACAATAAACAGCAACAACAGCAACTCTATAAGGGCTGCAACAGTGGAATTAAAGTCAGCAGCATCAGTAGTTACTGGTAATGTTGACAATGATGATAACAATAATTTTTTTAAGGGCCAAAACACCTGTTTGAGGGGAAACAGGGGGCGTTTCTTCTCTAAAGACCTTCTGCTGTCCAGCTCACCTGAGAGTTTTTTACCACCCATTGAGGACAATACAATTAGCAACAGAGGGTGGGGACAGGGGGATTTCCATGTAGGAGATGTGTAAAGAGAGAAAGAAAGCAGGTGACATATAACATCAGAATTACCCCCAGCCGGGAGAAATACCACCCAGGAGTAATTAAGGAATAACCTGCAGATCAATAATGATCCCCAATCATCAATAATGGTGATGATGGTGGTTCTGATGATGGTGGTTCTGATGATGGTGGTGGTGATGGTTCTGGTGGTGGTGGTGGTGGTGGTGGTGGTGATGGTGGTGATGGTGGTGGTGGTGGTGGTGGTGGTGGTGGTGCTGGTGGCGGTGATGATGAAGAAAGAGAGAAAGAAGGACAACCATGCCATTGATAAATGAAGGGTCAGAATTTTCACCCGCTCGCAGATAAAGAAAAAAAGAAGCGAAATGAAAAAGAAAAAATAACTAAAACAAAAACCACTCCAAAATACCTCCCCCTCCCCCCAAACAAAAAACAAACAAAGAAACAGCAAACAGACATGCTATATCATTTGTGTGTGTCTATGTATGTGTATATTTGTGTGTGTATGTATGTGTATGTTTGTGTGTGTGTATGTTAGCATGTATATGTATATATATGTTAGTGTGTATGTATATGTATGTTTGTGTGAATATGTTTGCATTTATGTATGTGTGTATGAATGTGAATGCAAGTGGCTTAGTGGTTAGGGTGTTCAGCTGATGGTCGCAAGGTCATGAGTTCAATTTCTAGCACCGTGTCCTTGAGCAAGACACTTTATTTCACATTGCTCCAGTTTACTCAGCTAATAAAAATGGAGTTCTACCTGTAATTCAAGGGGCCAGACATGTCACACATTGTGTTTTGCTGAATCTCCCTGAGAACTATGTCAAAGGTAAACATGCCTGTGGAATGCTCAGCCACTTATGCATTAATTATGTGAGCAGGCTGTTCCATTGTTCAAACAACTGCAACACTCATCATATATGTGTATGTGTGTTAGAATGTGTGTATGTTTATATGTGTATGTTTATATGTGTGTGTGTGTTAGCATGTGTGTGTTTATATGTTTGTATCATGTAATTTACTTTGTATAAGAATATGTAAGGGAAGTAATTATGACTTAATGGAATTTCTTTTGGATTTGGAGGTCGGGGGAGGAGGGTGGGTGATAGCAACAGCAGCAGCAATGATAGCAACAAACATTAGCAGTGATAACAGCAACATTAGCAACAGCAGCAGCAATGATAGCAACAAACATTAGCAGTGATAACAGCAACATTAGCAACAGCAGCAGCAATGATAGCAACAAACATTAGCAGTGATAACAGCAACATTAGCAACAGCAGCAGCAATGATAGCAACAAACATTAGCAGTGATAACAGCAACATTAGCAACAGCAGCAGCAACAACAGCAACAACAGCAGCAGCCATAACAGCAGCAACATGAAGAAGCAATAATTAAGTAGGTAGTTGGTGAACAATTGACAAAGAGAGGGGTTGATGGTTGAAGGTTTCAAATTTAAGGGGACAAGTGGGATAGGGTGGAGTTAGGGAGGGGTATATTGAGGAGGAGGGTAGAGAAAGGGGGAGGAGAAGAATGGCTGCTTATATCTGTATAATAATTGTTTCCTCACACTCTCCAACCCCAGTGACACCCTTTCCAGTCATAATCATCATCATCATCACCATCAACACCACTTCGACTATCAGTATCATCATTTTTCATGACTACCATTTACATAACCCCCCCCCCCCACACACACATTAATCATCCTTCTCTTTCTCTCTTTCTGTCTCTCTCTCATCCTCTCTTTCTATCTCGTGAGTGGTAGGGGTATGTGGGTTGAGCAGAAGACTATATAGTAGCCATAGTATATATATATATATATATATATGTATGTATACATACATACATATATATATACATACATATATATATACATACATATATATATATATATATATATATATATATATATATATATATATATATATATATATAAATTACATGAATCAAAGTTCTGTTCAAATCATTTATTCGCTTACAATTGTTTCTTCCAAACCGAGGTTTGGAGTCTTCGGAGCAATTTTTCAATGATTGTTTACATACTTGACCTCCTTTTCAACACAAGAGACACACAGAAACATATGTATATATTGATGCACAGTGGGTTGACATCCATTATAATAATATAGCATGGCAGTTTACATTCAAAGATTAAAGTCATATTAAAAGAAAATTACAACAAAATTAAAGTTATAATACAACATTGGCAGTTTACGACGATGATGCAGGAAGATAGTTAGAAATAGTTAGTTACACGTGGGGCATGCACGTGTGTCCTATTTATATAAATTACTGTCTTTCACTGTTTAGGGTTTAAAATATATATAACTATAAAAGGTTTTAGTATATACATAACCATAAATAGTATCCTTAATACTATATATATATATATATATATTACAAAGAGTTGGGACCCGACAGCTGAGCTCTGGCTGTTTCAACAGCTAGTTCCGGACTAGCTGTTGAAACAGCAAAAGCTCAGCCATTAGGTCCCAACTCTTTATAATGTATACATACTCTACCCCAAGTATTGAGTGCTCTGTTGAGTAATAGTCTAACTAGTTTCAAACTTGTTCTATATATATAGAGAGAGAGGGAGAGGGGGATGGACCTCCGTCAGTTTTTCCGATGTGTGTTCCAGTTGTTCTGAGTTCAAATCCAACTTCCTATAGTCCTGTAGTCCACCAGAGAAATCAGTGAGGTTTCTACCAGGAGTTGTGATGACCAACAGTTAGTATCAGCAATGGGAAAGACCAATGGAAACTGTTCATCATCACAGTTTCATTTGATTTTTCAATGTTTTCTATTGCTGAACCATGGTTAGGAATGGTCACATAATCATCAGATTTGTGAAAAATTGGAGGTTGGTGTTTTTTATTTTTTTACATTCATTTAGCTGGTGGTGTGGTTTTGTACTGTTGTTCTGAATGTATGGGGTAGGGTGGGAGCCAGTGGCATTTATTTATTTATATTTATTGAAATTGTTTTAACTCTCCATAGTTCCTTCTTGATCCTAGAAGTGGCTGGCTACTCAGTGTTTGATAGACTCTTAGCTGGACTTAGTCATGTAAAAATCAAGAGACTGAGTGTGTGCGTGTGCGTGTGTTTGTGTACAGAATAATTTCAGATTTTATTCCACTCCACCTCCCTTCTCTCATTCCACCGCTCAAACTCACAATAATAACAACAATAATGGTAATTGAAAGAAACAAGAGCAAGGAAGTGGTACTCTAGCTTAATGAATTCCTCAAATATTGCCATCACAGTTCTACAATATCTCGGTACTTTCTAGTCTCCCCTCTCTTTCTTTTACTTCCCCCCCCCCCTTTTTGTGTATATATGAAATATCTTGATTGTATCAAATACATAGTGCATTGCCGTATAAGAATGGCAAAGATTAGGTTTTACTGGTAAGATTATAATTGTTTCTACTTTTGGCACAAGGCCAGCAATTATCCCAGTGTATTACTGGTACTTTATTTTATCGACCCTGTAAGGATGAAAGGCAAAGTTAACCCCGGCGGAATTTGAACTCAGATCATAAAGGGCGGTAACTCTATGCTTCAAAGCATGGCGTCCGACCCTCTACCGATACTGCCAATCCAAGGCCAGAACATGTCTAGAGTTGTCTGTCACTGGCTAAATAACTTTTTAATGCTCCCTGCATGAACTTCAATTTCAGAATTGTACTTGTCTGACAAGTGACTTTATCTGAGACCATGTGATAAAACTAAAGCAATTACATCTGGAAATAAATGATAAGCATAAAGTTTGACTCTTGATAAACAAAGTTTGACTCTTCCATAATGTAATTGTTAAGTTTTATATTTAACTGTTTCATTACCACATTTCTAATGAAATTCACTGCCTACGTGTTTCAATTAATTTTGAAAATAAACAAAAATTTGGAGGAATTTAATAAAAGTATTTCATTTGTAAATATTTAATATAAGTATTTCATTTAGAGCATTAGTTAACAAAAATTTCAAAAATGAAATTATGAATACAAGTGGCCAAAATGGGATTCCTCCGAAGGGTCTTTGGAGTAATGTTACTTGATAGAGTATGTAGCTTGAATATCAGAGAGTCACTCCAGGTAGAGCCACTACTTCTCTTTAGAATGTCTGAGGAAAGAATCGCTGGACAGATTTTATGAGCAAAACCAACCGGCAGGAGACCCAGGGTTAGACGTTGAGCAATATGGTTGGATAACATCCATGAGCTTGGCTGATCTCACTTGGGGATCGAGCCAGATCAGTTAGAAATGGTTGCTTGTGACAGGACTCACTGGAATGAGTGTTTTAGGACTCTTCTCCCACAAGTCTCTCAGGAATAAGTGGGTAAAGAAGAAGATTTTAATATATGGATTAACATATTAAAATGTTTAGTTTTGTATCAACAAATCTAGGGTGTTTTGAGTTAGGTTGGTATCAAAAGGGTTAATGATCCTTGCATGAAATATGTTAATACTAACTTCAGTATTTATCTTCAAGTACCTTAGTATAAAGCCTTTCTGTAGGGCAGAGTAAACTTAAACCCCTTTGATACCAAGTCACCTGAAACAGGCACTGATTCTGTAATACAAAACAGTTTGTTTTAATTTTTGATTTATCTAAAAACGTTCCATCGTAATTTTATGTTAGAGCCATTGTTAAATTAAGTTCCAAGCCCCATCTTTATAATAAGAAAGTTAGATATATTACTAAATTACTACAAATTCTTGATTATTTTCAAAATTAATTCAAAATCATAGGCAGTGTCTTTTATTAGAAATATGTCAATGAAAGGGTTAAATCTTTTACTGAAGTAGCCAACATGTCTTTAGAGACATATGACGCCACAACTTTAGTGACTGACCAGGAGCTGAATAAATCCTCTACATTGTTGGCCATCACATCTGTTTATATAGTCAGATGTGAGATGTTGTGATGTTCATACATTCTTCCAAAGACTGAACACCTTAACTTCTTATCATCTCACCTGTAACTTTGGAGATTTGTGTATATATAAGAAGGTAATCTTAAATATATCCTTGCTGCAGGGAAGTGGTGGGGTGGGTGCACATTGCTGGTCAACATACTTTGTAGCGTGGTGCAGTAAGTGCATAATGTATAGTGGTGCAGTTGGTCACATGGTAAAGTAAGGCAGACAATGTACCTGTCAGAGCAGTGCAGTGGGTGCATAATGTATAGTACTGCAACTAGTGTAGATTGTAGTGTGTTGCAGTTGGTGCACACTGCAAGGTAGTGCAGTTGGTGGATATTGTGCAATGGTGAATATTGTATGGTGCACATTGTAAAGTGGTAGATATTGTAGATTGATACAGCTTGAATACATTGTACAATGGTGCAGCTTGTGCACCTTGTAGACTGATATATATTGTAGAGGGTGCAAATTATGCATATTGTAGTGTTGCACATTGCATGTTGATACAACTGAGGTACATTGTAAATTGGTGCAGCTTGTATATATTGTGTATAGTGCATGTTGTGCAGTTGGTGCATATTGTAGAGTGGTACAACTGATGCACATTGTATAGAGATGCAGCTAGTGCATTTTGTATAGTGGTGCAAATGGTGTGCATTGTGAATAGTGAAATTGGTGCACATAGTGTGGTGAAACCAGTATTGCAGGCACTGCACATTGTAGAGATGTACAACTGGTGCACATTGTATAGTATTGCAGCTATTGCACATTGGAAAGATGCACAACTGGTGCACTTGTATATTATTGCAGCTACTGCAAATTGTAGAGATGTACAACTGGTGCATATTTTATAGTATTGCAACTACTGCACATTGTAAAGTGTTGCAGCTGCTGCACACTGTAAAGATGGACAGCTGGTGCACATTGTAGAGGATTTACTAAATTGGTAGAGAGGATATTTTTCTAGTGATAGGTGTCATTAAAACATGTACCAGTAATACGATACAATACTGTCAGATTTCACTTATGTCTTAGGCAAAAAAATATTATTGCGATGGTGATGGTGGAGATGATGGTGGTGGTGGTGGTGGTGATCATAGTGATGGCAATGTTAAGGATAATAGTGATGATGATGATAATTATTAACCCTATTGTGTTCAGAATTTCAATCAATTAATGTTATCTTAGCAATTGTTATATATCCGTCCATGTTAACCTTTGGAAATGTAAAAAGAAAAAAAGCTTATATATATATATATATATATATACACACTTGTATATGTATATATATATATATACATGAATGTGAATGTGAGTGTATGTGCACACACACACATGTGTATATATATATATACACGTGTATGTGCACACACACATGTGTATACATACACAGAGACACACTCACAAACAAATATATATATATAAGACCATTATTGCTGCAACCAGTCTATTTACCATCAATAACTACCCTAAATATACATACAGTTATACCACACATATATACACTATATACACTATACAGAACAAACACAAGCAATCTTCGAATGCCCTATACGTAAACAATACACTCGGAAAACAAAGCCAACAATAAACAAAGCATCTAGTGGACAAGCTTATCATGAACTAAATGTCTATATTAGAGCTAAAACACACACACACACACATATATATATATTTATATATATATGATGCCACTAAAAACCTCCCAGTACATGTTGTAAAGTGGTTGGTATTAGGAAGGGCATTCAGACATTGAAAACCAAACCTAAAACAGAACATATGGGCAAAGTATGGTCTCACCTGAAATGTTTAGACTCATAACATAACAGCCCATCTAATCCTTGAAAAATAGACGTTAAACCATCAAGACGGTGATCACAAACACATCCATTCAGACATATATATATATATATATATATATATATATATATATATATATATAGATATATATATATATATATACTGTAAACTTAGCTACAATGATAATAGAGAGAACTCGATAAATAGTGAGTTGAAGTTATATATTGTTACAGTATAATAGGTGTGTTTATACTGTTACTATGTGATCTATATATTACAAATCACTGGCTCATTCATATTGTTTTGTTTCTATCAAATAACAAAATAATATTTGAATTATGTAATTTTTAAACCTTCATGGCCCAGTAACGTAGTGAAAACTTAAGGAGCGTAAGTAATACAACTATTGTACTGTATGACATATTTAAGGTTTAGTAAACTAGTCATAGCTGGAACTATAGAAGTAAGCATGGGTATTTTGGAAACCCCATGTGAGGGTCAACTACTGTTTTTTCATGTATGTAGGTTCAATATATAAACATATATGTATGTATGATTATACATATATATATATATATATATATATATATATATATATATATATATATATATATATATAAACTATGTATAAATAGACATAGAAAATATATATCCCATTATCTTAATAGTTTCATGTTTATCAATAATCATCAGTTTGTATGAGTATCTATCTCTCTTTATATATTTATATATACATATGTGTGTATGATTGTGTATATATGCATGCATATATATTTCCCTTTTTTAACCTTTAGCAAATGTATCCTGTGGAGAAAGAGGGAAAAGAATATAATTCTAATTGTGATGATGATGATGATAATTTTATGTACTGACATATAAAGTGAGGAGAGGACAAGAGACAGACTGACAAACAGACAAGCAGACTGTAATGTCATGTGACTATACAACTGAAATTATTGACTTTCAAAGAGACATAATCTTTAGGTCTCTCCACATGACACACTAACACACACACAGGCACACACATGCATATATATATATATATATATATATACATACACAGTCTGGTTTTATATTCTTGAATGTTCTGGTGATAACACCGCTTTGGTCGAGACTAACCATGGGTTTTCACATGGAAAGTTTCTCTCCAAGTCTTGAACCTGAGGAAGGTGTTTGGTGGAAGACCAGCAGTCAACTATACATACTACTCTCTCCAGGCCACAGATGTTGTCCAAGGAAAAGACAAATGCAGATACAACTTGACACCAACATCATCTCAACTCATTTTTTTCCAACTGAGTGGACTGGTGCAATATGCTGCCCTCTCCGTGTGTCAAACTCAAAACCTTACAATCAAGAGCTGGACACTTTAACTACTAAGTCATATACCTTCATATTCTGGTGATATACTCATTGAAAGTGAATGAGACAGCAATTCAATCAGTGCATAGCAGTTTTGATTCTGTGGGACTCACTGGAAGTAATGTCTCTGAACTAAAGTTTGACCAAGACAACTTTCAGGGATAGGGACTCCTAAATAGATGAAGGAACTCACTTATCTTAAAACTCAATTAAGCAGAGAAAGTTTTTTTTTTTTTCAATGGAATGCATAAAATATTTATGGGTCCTGAATCAATGTATCGCTTCCTCACCCCTCCTTATAAGCCCTAACTGGAAGTAGGTAGTAACTGGCAAATTTTGAAGCTAGTGTGTCAATTAATACTGCATCAGTTTGGTATGTAGTTGTGTATTTACGTGGTTCAAGTAAGAGTGAAGATGTTTTTGTCTTTCAATGGGATTGGTTATCATTCTGCTATATTTTTTTATTATGCTTCTCTGTGATTTGATATGTGAAGAATCTCTGTGGTTTTGTGGTTTAGTAAGATTGGCAGAGTTGTTAGAGCATCGTTGGACAATTGCAGGATTTTGTTACAGTTCTTGACTTTCTGAGTTAAAATTTTGTCAACATCAACTTTACCTTTCATCTTTCTGAGATTGGTAAAATAAAGTCCTGGTTAAGTACTGATGTTGAAATGTAGCAACAAAATCTCTCTCTCTCTCTCTCTCTCTCTCTCTCTCTCTCTCTCTCTCTCTCTCTCTCTCTCTCTCTCTCTCTCTCTCTCCCTCCCTCCCTCTCCACAAAGTGAGGGATGCAATTTTGTTTTTTATTTATATCAAGACTTACAGACAAGATGAAATGAGCAAGATTAAATTAATATAAGAAGATAATGTGTGTGAAGGTGTGTGTGTGTGTGTTTGTACTGATATTGGTGATTTAAAATATTTAAACTGAAGTGTAGGTATCAAATTCATCAACATCAACTTAATGAAAAGTTATTTTCTTGTTCAGTTTTATTCACTCTATGCACCCAAAGCCCAATGTTTCCATCATCTTTTAAATAATTTCAATATTTTAAGCTATAAATAAAAAGAGAGCTGGAATATTGATATGTAGATCTGATGTACCTTAATTCTGTGTCAGTGATGATAGCAATGTTGTATGTATGTGTGCGTGTATATATATATGTGTGTGTGTGCGGTATATATATATATGTG
Source organism: Eledone cirrhosa (assembly GCA_964016885.1). Classification (NCBI taxonomy): domain Eukaryota; kingdom Metazoa; phylum Mollusca; class Cephalopoda; order Octopoda; family Eledonidae; genus Eledone; species Eledone cirrhosa. The sequence continues at coordinate 27,431,368 of OZ024741.1, forward strand.
TGTGTGTGGTATATTATGATTATATATGATTGTAGTAGTGCTGTGATGAACTCTGATATTTTTCTTCAAGACATACTGCATAAAGATATGACACATCTTAATTCTACAGTGATTGCACTGTTGTGTGTATATATGTATATATATATATATATATACATATATATATATATATACTTATAGGTTATGCAAGCATGGAAAACTGGACATAAAATGATGATATATATATATATAGAGAGAGAGAGCTAACATATTTTTATTCTATAGAGATACCACTGTTCTAGAGAGAGAGATTTGGCATTGCAATAATAACTCACTATTCTATATATTGATGTGGTGTGTCTTCATTTTAAAGTAATACAGTACTATTAAATATAGATGATATGTATTATATTTATAAAGTGGTATTTCTTAATATAATGTGATATGTCTAGAAGTTGTAATTATATTATTATTCTATGTAGATCTGTGATGGATATTGTAGAGTAATGGTAAAGTCTCAGTATAGTGAATGCTGAATCTATGAATGTTTTCACTCCAGGTTGTAGTGATTTCACTTCATTTAGGTGGTTAACTTTCCTGTAACAGACTTTAACTTTATAAATCTTATTTACCCCTGTCCATTTATAATTCAAAGGCCTTGCAAAATGATTTTAAATTAAAAGCTATTCCCTACACACACACACACATACACACACACCCTCTCTCTCGCTCTCTCTCCTACTCCCTCTCTTACTTTCTCTGTCTTATTATATAAGAACCTTTCATTAAGTTATATTACAAATACTATCTCAATAATGAAATAATTAATAATTGTTTCTACTTTTGGCACAAGGCCAGCAATATTTTATCGACCCCGTAAGGATGAAAGGCAAAGTTAACCTCGGCAGGATTTGAACTCAGAATGAAATAATTAATAATATTAGTTAATCCTTCCAAATTCTTCAATACAGTGTACATCATTAGAAATATGGTTATGAAAATGTTAAAAATACAAAGAAAACACACACACTGGCAGTATCAGTAGAGCGTCGGACACCCTGCTTCACAGCATAGAGTTATGGCCCCTTACGTTCTGGGTTAAAATCCTGCTGAGGTTAACTTTGTCATCCTTACAGGGTTAATAAAATAAAGTACTAGTAACACACTGGGGTTGATTTAATTGACTTTCCCCTCAAATTGCTGGCGTTGTGCCTATAGTATAAACAATTATTATTATTATTATGGCGGTGGGTTGGCACTATTGGTGGAGGGACGGACGCCATGCTTTGCAGTGTAGAGTTATGGCCCTTTACGTTCAGAGTTCAAATCTCGCCAGGGTTAACTTTGCCTTTCATCCTTATGGGCTCGATAAAATAAAGCACCAGTAATGTACTGGGGTCGATTTAATCGACTTTCCCCTCCCCCAAATTACTGGCCTTGTGCCTATACTAAAAATCATTATTATGGCGGTAGAAACAATTATTATGGCGGTGGGTTGGCACTATCGATGGAGGGACGGACCCATGCTTTGCAGCGTAGAGTTATGGCCCTTTACAGTCTGAGTTCAAATTCTGCCAAGGTTAACTTTGCCTTTCATCCTTATGGGGTCGATAAAATAAAGCACCAGTAATGCACTGGGGTAATTGCTGGCCTTGTACCAAAAGTAGAAACAATTATTATGCATTGTTTTATCATTCACATTCCGTATATCCTCATAGATAAGTCGTAGATTTATATTTTATTTTTATCAGAGGAATTATACATGAAAAGCTACAAGAAAGGTCACATGTAAAGCTACATGTGACTTACTTACCAACCCTTACTCTAGGCTCGAAATTGTCAATAATGAAGCCTAAATATTAGTAACACAAATGGGTTATGATGTATCAATCACTGTGACTATATATGAATATATATACAATCCCTGTGACTATATATGAATATATATACAATCCTTGTGACTATATATGAATATATATACAATCCCTGTGACTATATATGAGTATATATATATAATAACGACGTATCAATCACTATAACTATATATGAATATATATACAATCACTGTGACTATATACGAGTATTTATATACAATCACTCTGGCTGAATATGAGTGTATATATATAAAGTCACTGTGACTATATATGGGTATATAAGTATGATAACTTTTATTATCATCTGAAAGAAAGATTGAAAAAAGAAAATACAATTTTAATTCACTGTATTATTTATTTAGCGTTTTCTATTTAATGAGGGAGGAAAGAGCAGTGTCCATGACCCTTTTTAGGGACTGACATTTTATTTATTGTCTTCATCTTTTCATTTTTTATATATAACAAATAAATAACTAAATCAAATACTGCTGTTCTGAATGAAAGTCATTCAGAATATTTCTCCTCCATCTTGCAAGATGGCGTCAACATATGACTCAGCATTTCAACAGCATCTCACACTATTTATTTTTCTTCAACACATAGTAATAAATATAAAAGCATGGACAACAAATATATATATTTGTTGTCAATGCATATGTGTATGTGTGTGTGTGTATATATATATATATATTTATATACATATATATTTATCATTGATTAATAAAAGTGGGATCGTTTTAGATTGTAAATCATTCTTATGTTTTTTCCATATATTTTTTTTCCCCATATAGTCACCATTGTGAAAACTTTTGAGAAACACTTGGCCTATAAAATTTCTAAGAATAAATGACGGTTTTTTTCAATATATATATAACCATCTTTTTTATTAGACACTTGGCATAGAGTACTCAAAACATGTAATGTAGTAAAGTTTATTTATTTGGAAAAAATGATAATGAGTCAATTTGTCATCAGTCAGAGTTTCTTAAAACTTTGACCTTTCAGGCAGCAGAAAGATAAATAATTACATGCAGTAAGGAACTCTGAGTAGTCAGTGGTTGAGGGAGTCATCAGCTTTTCCAATATATATATATATATATATATATATATATATATATATATATATATATATATATATATATATATATTCATTTATTATTAGCACAGATTGTTTAAGCAAACAATTTCTGCTTTTATCCTAAACTTTTAATGTGCTAATAATATTAGCTCTACAGTTATATATATATATATATATATATATAACGAAGGAAGTGTGGCAAGGAACCAGGTGGACCATAACACACCAGAGTACTCAATACTTTGGGTAGTAGAGTGGGTAATAGGAAAAGAGTCAGGACCCCGATGGCTGAGCTCCAGCTGTTTTGACAGCTATTTCTGGACTCAGAAATAGCTGTCGAAACGGCCTAAGCTCTGCTGTCGGGTTCTGACTCTTTTCCTATATATATATATATATTTATATATATATATATTTATATATATATATATATATATATATATTTATATATATATATATATATATATATATATATATATATATATATATTTATATATATATATATTTATATATATATATATTTATATATATATATATATATATATATATATATATATATATATATATATATATATTTATATATATATATATTTATATAGATTTATATATATATATATAGTGAAGGAACCAGGTGGACCATAACGCACCAAAGTACTCAATACTTAGGGTAGTAGAGTCCAGAATTAGCCGTCGAAACGGCTTGAGCTCAGCCGTCGGGGTCTTACTTGTTCCTATATATATATATATATATATATATATATATATATATAAAGACAGCATTTTTCTGTTTCAACAGCTATTCTTGCATTGAGAGTTTTTCTCATTCTTCTAGGAATATATACATACATATATATATATATATATATATATATATATATATATATATATATATATATATATATATATATATATATATATATATATATATATATATAGTTGTTATGGTTACTGAAATAAAGGAAGTAGGTGGGTGTATTTTGACTGGGAATCAATTAGATTCCTTTTACTGTTCATATTTTGTTGTTTTTCTTGTTTGTTTTTTGTTCCTTTGTGTATCAGTAGCAAGAAGTTGGTCAGAGAGGGACTGGTCAGACCCATTGCCCTTCCCTTTCTGACTTTTTCAGGTTCTCAGAGACTGGTGTGAGGAAGTAGGGAAATTATCCTAAAAAAAAAAACCACCCACATTAAATGCTTCTAACAGCGTGGAGTTTACTAAAGGCATCCAAAGGCCAGGCAGTGGTGTTAAACCGGGTAACAGATTAAGTTTATCACTAAAAGGGGCCATGGTGAGATTTGAACCCAGAACCCAAAGAGCCAGAACAAATACTGTAAGGTATCTTGTCCAACACTGTTACAACTATAGATAATAATAATAATAATAATTTCTTTATTATTGGCCACAAGGAGGACAATACAAAGACAGGGATAGTGGGGGGGGGGGGGGGGGGGGTATATAAATTTGTGTAAAAACAATAAACAATACAATATCAACAACAGAATTCTCCAATAGGGGGGATTCCACCCAGGGGTGACGTTAGGAACCCCACAACTCCTAACCCACCTTCATCTCCAAGGGCATCCTAGGAAGGGGCCCCTCTCTCCTTTAATCTTTCCAGCCTACAAGTATATAGTCAGAGTAAGTCCATTCACACAGGCCATCCTTGCAACAATCTCTTACCTTTTCACAAATATAGGGGGGGGGGGCACTTCCCTCTCTATCATCATAATAGTAATTGTTTCTAATTTAGGCACAAGTCTAGCAATTTGATTTTGTGAATTACATTGACCCCACTACATAATTGGTACTATATTTTATCAGTTTCAGTAGAGTTTGAATTCAGAATATAAAGATTCTGAACAAATATTGCAAGGCCTCTCATGTGACATTGTAACAACTATGATGATAATGATGATGATGATGATGGTGATGATAGTAGTGATGGTGCTAGCCATAGTGGTAATAATGGTAGAAATAAGTGAAGTTTACCATGGTTAGTGTGTGATAATGTGTCACTCCCTTCCTCTTCCTCTTCCTCATCATCATCATCATCATCATCATCATTAACATTAATAATAATAGGAATTAAACAAAAAGCTACAGAGAATGTTTAAACTCTGATTTGTTTTCTTTCTTGAAATTAGCCAGTAAACATCTAATTAAGTGTAAATTTCATTTGTATATATTGTAAATGATAGTGAGGGGGGGGGCAGACAGAGAGGAGGGAGAGAGACACAGAAAATTTGAAAAAAAAACTCTGAAACATCAAAGATGGTTCTGTTGATTGTGTTTTTTTAATTATCAGTTACTTTGTTCTATTAAAGGAAAAGTATACAATTAGCTATAACGATGGCTTTATCTGGGAAAATGGATGTTTTAGTAGAGATGGCCGAGCCAGTAATAGAATGATGGACAAACAACCAAGAGATTGGTGGTTCATCTCATATCATTGGCACTGTGTCCTTCATTATGTTTTTGTTTTCAAATGGCCACCACCCAGCTGTATAGAAACAACACACACACACACTTGACATTTAAGAAATCATTAACAAATAGTTAAAGTTTGTCTTACTCCTGAATTGGTATGATCATTATTTTATTTGCTCTTTAGAGACTGAATATATATATATATTAGTGGTTAGAGCATTGGCCTTGCAATCGAAAGGTTGTGAGTTCAATTCTCAGACCGGGTGATGTGTTGTTTCCTTGAGCAAGACACTTTATTTCACATTGCTCCAGTTTACTCAGCTGTAGAAATGAGATGATAGGGACTGGGGTCCATATCATTCCACTGTAAAGTGGTCGTGGAGGTGCCACGGCAAAAAAGCACCCAGCACTCACTATAAATGAGGTTGGTGTTAGGAAGGGCATCCAGCTGTAGAAATCAAGCCAGAATCAGTTCCCGTCCCACCCTTGCAAGCAGGGAAAAAGTGGACGTAAAATGAAATGATGATGATGATGATGATATATATATTAAAATAACAGATTAAAGTTTAAGCAAAGAATCACTGCTTTCAGCCTTAACGGGATCTTCTGAAAGCAGCGATTCTTTGCTTAAACTTTAATCTGTTATTTTAATAAATATTTGCTCTAGGGTTCTTATATATTTGATATATATTATCCTTATCGAGCCCTCTTTGGATTTTAGCCTTCACATTTATTATTATTATTACTGGCAGTATCGGTAGAGGGTCGGACGCCATGCTTTCCAGCATAGTTACGTCCCTTTACGGTCTGAGTTCAAATCCCGTCAAGGTTAACTTTGCCTTTCATCCTTACGGGGTCGATAAAATAAAGTTCCAGTAATGTACTGGGTGGCCTTGTGCCCAAAGTAGAAACAATTATTACTATATATATATATATATATATATATATATTAAAGTGTTAAACGATATTCAATGATTATGTCAAAGAATGAGTTTTACAGTAGATTGAAAGCACTCTACGGAAAAATAATTTTCCGGAGTTATTAATATTAAAATATAAATATTAATAAAATAGATGTTCTTTTGATCAATTACATTTTATTATACATATTTCAGATGTACAACAGTACGTCCTCATCAGACAAAATATAATGATACAAAATATAATGATGCATGACATACCCTGATATGTTAAATGGTTAAGATTTGTTAAGACTACCTTGATTAAATCTTAACCATTTAACATATCAGGGTATGTCATGTATCATTATATTTTGTCTGATGAGGACGTACTGTTGTACATCCGAAATATGTATAATAAAATGTAATTGATCAAAAGAACATCTATTTTATTAATATTTATATTTTAATATATATATATATATAGTTATATATATATATATATATATATATATATATATATATATATATATATATATATATATATACATGTCTCTTCTTTATAAAACCAGAAAAAAAACACTTCATTCCCAAGTATAAGCAGAAGCAGCATTGTGAAATTGTTGTGTGTTTCATTAGGCGGCAGTGCCAAGTTCAATTATTCCTACTGAGGATGATCTGGGGAAACCTTTATTTCAAGATTTTAGGATAGCATTAAATATTTAGGTGTAGGTAGGAATATTAAGGAATATTCTAACCTACTTGTTGAATTACTTAGATTTTTCCATGCTAAACCAGATATGAAAACCCAGTCTGTTCCAACTTCTTGGTATTTTAAGTTTAATCTATCATCATTCAAGAAAATCACTTTTATCAGGACCCAATGTTCTAACTATGGTATACATCTAAATATCTGTTAAACCATTACATGGCAGCAGGGTGTATTATTGTCTATGCAGGACATAAACAAAGACACCTCTTGCTTTTTATAACTGGTCTCATGTTTTGCAGGAACTGGCAAACACACACACACACACACATATACATACATACTGTGAAATTATAAAACCAGAAGAACATATATATCACACACATATATACATACATACCACACACATATATACATACATACCACACACACATATATACATAGATTTCATGTCCAGTGTTATTACAGTGAAAAAGAATATTAGCAAGGATTAGCAATGCAGGTCCCATGATAGGTTTCATACATCATACAGACCTTTTACAGCTAGAAGCCCTTCCTGATACCAACACTTTTAGTCGTTTGTTACAACACACAGGGATACAGTTTACCGATTCCTATTATTTATTTATTTATGTTTATATTCCTTTTATTTATACATTGATCTACAACCTATTATTCCTGTGACTCAAGGGCTTAAGTGCATTTTTCAAATTAGTGTAAACTGTCGCACTTGGTGCAGAATTGATGGTCGTTTTTGTTTTTATTTCTCCTTTTTTTCTTTCTTTCTTTCTTTCTTTCTTTCTTTCTTTCTTTCTTTCTTTCTTTCTTTCTTTCTTTCTCTTTAATCATACATTTTGGTGTTATATTTGTAAGGTTTCTAGCAACAGTTAATTGTATTTATTATATGTGTTTATATTTTCATTTTGAAAGAATTGTGAACAATTTGTAATGTTATATATACAATTGTTTAAAGGGTGCTCTTAAGAACAAAATCTCTGACCCTTGTGTTACTTCATAACTAGGATAATATATACACCACTATCCATATATTGAGTTCTGTTCTTCCTATTTTCACAGCTAAACTTATCCTCCTCATAGTTTTATATATATTTAGTTAAATTGTTTTTTCACTTGGATGGAGTCAAACTGAAACAGTAATACTTAGTAACATATACCATGCACATATATATGCACACGCACATATATAAATACATACGCACATATATACATACACAATGGTGGTGCCCCGGCATGGCTTCAGCCTGTCGGCTGGTACACGTAATAGACTAATACACACACATTTATACATACACATACATATATATATACATGCACATATACACACATGCATTTGTGTTCCAGGTTCATCCCACTGTGTATGATGTATGGCATTTGTGTCTTGAACTGTAGCCTCAATTGACTATTGGTATCTGGAGACTGTGCTGAAGCCTATTATATATATATATATATATATATCATTTCATTTTACGTCCGCTTTTTCCCTGCTTGCAAGGGTGGGACGGTAACTGATTTGGCTTGATTTCTACAGCTGGATGCCCTTCTTAACACCAACCTCATATATATATGAAATTTTATAAGAATCTAACTTCTATAATTTTCAGCGGAAGCAGGGGAGTACGTGGCTCTGATGAACACCAACCAACATGACACAGACTGTCAGCTTCTCTCCCTTCTTTCACCGAAAAGAAGTGACATAGTCACTACTTTAAAACCGATAGCGTATGGTCATCTAAATGTTTTTAATTAAACATATGGTATATTGCCAAATATACTATACATACATTCATGTATACATATAAGTAAAATAAGTTAATCATTTCTCATTTTCACCAATGAGAATTCCAGTTCTTTGATGATTCAACACCAGCTATGTCTACCCTTAATGACATGTTAAGCAGAAATAATGTCACACTGTGTTTTTGTGGTAAAGCTGCTCCTTTGAATTATAAGTACAATTCAACAGACAGGCTTCCACACAGTTTCTGTCTACCTACTTTCACTCACACATTACATAACTCAGGAAAGAATACAACCTACAACCTTACTTCATGCATGCTGTCAGTATTCTCAGACAACAGTTATGTCTGCCTGTAATATTGTCATCAAATCTAAACGAGACTGTTTGTCCAGTTGAATCTGATCTTTCATACAGATCTCTTCTAACAGTGACTATACCCAACTCCTACACTTTCCTATCCTTCCATATACTAACAAAGCTTATCTCCTCCATTCATCATATTCTATCCCTGTGTTGTGTTTGGTTCCCATGGAATTCTTTCTCAGAGATTCTCTTCATACTCTCTCTCTCTCTCTCAGAACCTGTCCTGTTGTATTTCATTCTGTCTTTCTCTTATGACTGACCAATGACAATCTTGAGATTATAGAAGATACTCCTAGCTTGACCAATCTTGAGACTACAAATATAGAAGATACTCCTAGCTTGACCAATCAGTGTGAGCTAAACCCTCTCCCCTTTTGCTTATGACAGACTTAGATTGTGTTGCTCCATCAGGTTCAAAGCCCACCAGGGCCCTAAGCCCCCTGGGTCACAACTTTTATCCAGCAAACCTAGATTTATTTGTATATAGGAACTGTGGTATATCTAGAAACAGAAGCTGTTAATGGTTATTGGAAGTTCAAAATCTTGTCTAAGTTGAAGTCTTAAACAATTGGTTAGGGTTTTGATGGGGGTGGGTGGGGTGGGTAATTTATAGATATTGAGTGCTATGTTATGTTGGTTGCTTTTAAAAGTCATGTAGAGAGAGATTGTGTATGAGAGAGAGAATGAGTGAGGTTTGTCATTATTTGATGGAAAATTAGTTGGGCTCCAAACCACCATTAAAACAAAACCCCCAAAAAAAGGAAGAAAAAAGTTTCATTTATTTATTTATTTATTTATCATTTCATATGTAAAGTAAATCACATTTTAATTTTTAAAAATTAAAAAAAAATGAAAGAAAAATGAAAAACTGCAAAATTCTCAGCATCTTTTCCATAACAACAACAACCACAGCCACAACAACAATAATAATTCAATATTGAAACCTTTTTTTTTTCTTTCATTTCTCATCAAATATAAAACAAAAAAATTATATTTTTTAAAGTTTTTATCAAAATCATTTCATTGAATTTTTCATCATTTTTTCTTTTTTTTTTTTTTTTTTTTCATATTAAAACCATTTTTTTAATTAAAGGAAATATGTTAAAACATTTTACCGAAAAAAAAAAATTGTGTAAAAACAACAACAAAAAAATGAGTAAACAATGAGTTTCATTTTTTTAATTATTTATATTTATTTATTTATTATTTTTGGTAAATTACTCATTTTGAGAATTTGTCTATGTTGGACGAATCTGCTCGCATTTATTATGAAGTTTGTTTACTTCACAATTAATTTTGAATGATTTTAAATTACTTTTGTTTCATTCTGCACAAATAATAAACATTTACTTAAGTTTCTCTGTGAAATTTTATCTATTTATTTTACACCAAAAGACTCACAAAATAACAAAGAAAAAAAAACATCCTTCCCCTCCCTCCATTTCTCAGACTTTCTATTTCTCACCCCCTCTCTCTCTCTCTCTATATATATATATATATATCTACCTGTCTATCTATATATATTTCTGTCTATCTACCTGTCTATCTGCCTGTCTATATGTCTATCTGCCTGTCTATCTATGTGTGTGTGTGTGTTTGGCTCACAGTCGTAAGGTTGTGAGTTTGATTCCCAGCAACACATTATATCCTTGAGCAAGACATTTTATTTCATGTTGTTCCAATTCCCTCAGCTGGCAAAAATAAGTTATCCTTATAATTCAGAGGTCCAGCCTTATCACATAGTGTGTCATGCTGAATCTCCCTAAGAACTAGGTTAAAGTTACACATGTCTGTGGAATACTCAGCCACTTGCACGTTAATTCCACAAGCAGGCAGTTCCATTGTTCAAGCAACTGGTACACTAATCGTCGGAACCGACAGATGTCCAACACACATGCATACACACTATCTGTCTATCTCTCTGTCTGTCTAGCTCTCTGTCTATCTCTCTATCTATGTATCTCTCTGTCTATGTATCTCTCTGTCTCTGTATCTCTCTATCCACCTTTCTTATTTTAAAATGGAGAATTGTTGAAAAAGAATGAAGAAAATAACAACAACAAAAACAGTAATAATAATAATAATAATAATAATAATGGTAATAATAATAAACATTTATTCCAGTTTTCTCTGTGGAATTCTCTTAACTATTTATTCATGCAAAAACTCTCACAAAATTACACCACCACTCCACTGGAAAAAAATCAACAAAAGACAAAGACGAGGAAGAAATATCGCCATCACTATCATTGTCACCATCATTTCTTTCATCTAAAATCTTGTCTTTCCAATTTCACCAAAAGAAAAAAAATTACAAAATAAATGAAGATTTAGTGAAAAAGATAAAGAAACATGAAAAACGTCGGATAACATCGTAAAAAATGACAAAGGAAAAGAAAACATTTCTTCTTTTAAAAAAAATATTTGTTATCTCTGGCCTTAATCAAAACAAAGTAAACAAAACCATACACATGACCCCTACTTCCACCAAAACAACCCCTACTTCCACCAAAACAACCCCTTCTTTGTTCTAAAAAAAAAAAAAAACTCTTCCCCAACAATAATTCTAACCTGTGTTGCTACTATTCTATCCATTGCTGTATTTAAATAATTATTTTTCTGTCATTCTTTAAATAATTGCAACAAAAGATCTTGAAAAACAAACACAGAAAACACACAAAAATATATTATTATTATTATTATTATTATTTCACTTAATTTTAAATGAAAAGGACAAAAATGGAGGTAGAAGACAACCCAATCTCGCCCACCCTTTCACCCAAAAAAAGAAGACATTCAAGAATGTACAACAGCCCCCCCCCCCCCCCCAAAAAAAAACAGTGAAGAAGAAGAGAAAGAAGAACCCAATTGGTAAATGTGGGGTTATTTTGAAAGTGTCTTTATAATTTATATTTTGGTAATTTTTCAGTTTGTTGAATCCCAATGTAGGCACACACTCCCTCCAATTTTCTTTAACACACCACACACAGCCATTGAATAAATTGAGAAGCTTTACTGTATTCTGTATGTATGTATTCTGTATGTGTATATATATATATATATATATCAAGTTTAATATAAAAATGGCTTCTACAGGACTAGAACTGTTTCATTCAAAAGAAATCATCAGGAAAGCCCTGATGATTTCTATATTAAACTTTATGCTTACATTCTATTAATGTATTGAGTATCTTACTAACTGTATTACCCCTGGTTGAACCCGGGACTCACACACACACATATATATGTGTGTGTGTGTGTGTAATAGGGATGTATATGACAGCTTATATTGTGAATTGGCAGTATCAGTAGAGGGTCGGACGCCATGCTTTGACGCATCGAGTTACGGCCCTTGCCATTCTGAGTTTGAATCTCGCCGAGGTTAACTTTTCCTTTCACCCTTACGGGGTCGATAAAATAAAGTACCAGTAATGTACTGGGATAATTGCTGGCCTTGTGCCAATAGTAGAAACAATTATATGATTATATACATAAAACATATGAGAGCCTTACTATCAAAGAAAAAATATTTTTTCGTTATGAATTATGCAAAAATTATTTTTCTCTCTTTTGCTCTGAACTTGTCAGATATCTCAGTAGTAGTTGAGATTGCCAGACAACTGTTTCAAGATTCATTAATCTCTCATCAGTAACATTCACTCAACCAGAGATGAAAATAGAACTGAGTTGATATAGATTTTGTGTGATTAACATTTATTGGAGATGCTCATTTGCATAGAGCAAATAGAAAATATTGGCTGTAACTGCTCATTTGCATATACTGCGAATTTGGCTGGTTATAATTAATTACTGCCAACTTAGTATATGTGTGTCTCTTATCATACAGTATTAAGATTTTTCAACATATCTCTTTCTGTCTATATATCTATCTATCAATATATCTATCTAACTACCTATCTATCTACCTACCTAGCTATCTATCTATCTAGCTAGCTATCTACCTCTTACATATCTATTTATCATCTCTTTTATACATCTATTTCTCTACTACTACTACTACTACTACTACTACTACTACTACTACTACTACTGCTACCGCTACTGCTGCTGTTGTAAAGGCTTATATTAATTTCAAATAACAACACTACAGATATTTTAAAAACAGAAAGTGAAGGGAAGGGCAGGGACTCTTGGGTCAGTGAAGAATGGGGTATAGGGGAGGGGGATTATTGATATTTATTTATGATGTAGTGGTGGGTTTCTTGATCATTCTTACCACCACCACCACCAACATCATCATCACTATTATTACCACCCCTACCATTACCACCACCATCACTACCACCACCACCACCACCACCATCACTACCACCACCACCATCACTACCATTACCACCACCACCACCACCATCACTACCATTACCACTACCATCACTACCATTACCACCACCATCATCACTATTATTACCTCCACTACCATTACCACCACCACCACCACCATCACTACCATTACCACTACCACTACTACCACCATCACTACCATTACCACCATCATCACTATTATTACCACTACTACCATTACCACCACCACTACCACCACCACCACCAACACCACCACCATCACTATCACCACCATTACCACCATCACTACTATTACCACCACCATCACTACTATAACCACCACCATTACCACTACCACCACCACCATTACAACTACCACCACCACTACTACCACCACCATTACCACCAACACCACTACCATACCTACCATTATCATCACTACTACCACCATCACTATTGTCATTATACACACACACACACTCACTGACACACACTCACAGGCACATACTCACAAGCACACACTTTCACAAACACACACACACACTCACAGACACACTCACAGACTCATACGCTGACAGACACACACACTCACTAACACACACACTCACTGACACACACTCACTGACACACACACTCACTCACACACACACTCTCACAGACACACTCTCTAACATACACTCTCACAGATACACACTCACAGGCACACACACTCACTGACACACACACACTCACTGACACACACACTCACTGACACACACACTCACTGACACACACACACTCACTGACACACACACTCTCACAGACACACACACTCACTGACACACACACACACACACTCACTGACACACACTCTCACACACACACACTCACTGACACTCTCACAGACACACACTCACTGACACACACACTCACTAACACACACACTCACTGACACACACACACTCACTGACACACACACTCACTGAGACACACACACACACACACACACTGACACACACACTCACTGACATACACACTCACTGACACACACACACACACACACTGACACACACACACTCACTGACATACACACTCACTGACACACACACACTCACTGACACACACACACACACTGACACACACACACACACCGACACACACACACTCACCGACACACACACACTCACTGACACACACACACTCACTGACACACACACACACTGACACACACACACACACTGACAGACACACACTCACTGACACACACACACACACACACTGACACACACACACACACACACACTGACACACACACACACTGACACACACACACACACACACACTCACTGACACACACACACTCACTGACACACACACACACACACACACTGACACACACACACACTGACACACACACACACTGACACACACTCACTGACACACACACACACACTGACACACACACACACACAGACAGACAAAATGTTAAGAGAGATTACTTTATAGACCAAACTATAAACTTCTTGGTTCTCCTCTTGTGTGGTGTTGTCATCATCATCATTGTCATCATCATCATCGTCATCATTGTCATCACCATCATCACCATCATCATCATCATCACCATCATCACCATCATCATCATCATCATCATCATCATTGTCATCATCATCATTGTCATCATCATCATCATCATCATCATCACCATTGTCACCATCATTGTCATCACCATCATTGTCATCATCATCATCACCATCATTGTCATCAACCATCATCATCATCACCATTATCATAGGGGTCGATAAAATAAAGTACCAGTAATACACTGGAGTCGATTTAATCGACTTTCCCCTTCCCCAAAAATTGCTGGCCTTGTGCCTATAGTAGAAACCATTATTATTATTATTAACAGTGGATTGGCAGTATCAGTAGAGTGTCGGACACCATGCTTTGCAGCATACAGTTACGTCCCTTTATGTTCTGAGTTCAAATCCCGCCGAGATTAGCTTTGCCTTTTATCTTTACAGGGTCGATAAAGTACCAGTAATGCAATCTGGTCGATTTAATCAACTTTCTCCTTCCCTTCAAATTTCTGGCCTTGTTAACCTACTCTCAGGTCCCAAATAATAAGAGGAGGGGAATAAGCAGGGGGGGGGGGGGTTAGAAAATCAGTGATTTTTTTAGGTTCTCCGTTGATTTTTTAAAAACCAGAATTAGTAATTTAGTTTACATATTGAGACCCCAACCCATCCTATTTATTTTATAACATATGGGATTTCAAGTAATGCACTTTTTTTGTCATACATAATGTTTTTTAATGTATAAAGAAAGTTAATTGTTGCAGGAATGCTGCCACTTAAAATAGAATTTTGCCAGAGATAGATTAGTAAAATTTAATAAGTGGGAGTGGGGGGAATCTGAAAAATTAATAAGTCATGGAGGGATGATTATTTGAGAACCAAAAGTAAATGAGGACTGAGTTAAATAAGATTGTTAAAACATGCCCAGATGGAGAAATACCTTAAATATTAAGTCTCATTTTTTTTATTACTTCACTTTTCTTCTAGAAATTTCTCCATGTTTCACTTTGAAAAAAATAATGACAAAACTAAAAAAAAAAAATGAGAGAGAAATAAAGAAATTGTGAAAGTTATTTTTGAAAAATTGGTAAAAAAAAAAAAAAAAGCCCAGAAAAATTATATTTAACCTTCAGTGCCCTCTAGGCGCCTTATGTCACCAATAGAGTGATCCGCCCTTAATACATAATACAGTGTCAAGGGAAGCAATTCATAAAAAAATCAGTGTGCTAAAGATTAAGATAGGAGAATCAGATATGTTATTTTCTTGTACTAAAATATGCAGAATTCAGCACCAAAACAGAAATATCACATGGAGTTAATTGGTAGGACTGCATTGGTATTTTACCTGCTGAGAGAGGATGAAGTATGTATCTTGAAACAGAGAGTGAGGATTACAATTCTTATATACAGGGTATATATATATATATATATATTAAATTTAATCCCAAATCTCACTTTAGAGACAGTTAAGTGTGGAGTTATAAATTAATATATCATGCAAGCGTGGAACACGGACGCTAAACCTGATGATGATGATGATGATGATGATATATAAAATGTATATTCTATATCCTGTATAACACTGGATCTTGTATCTTGCATACAACAAAGAAAAGGTGGATTTTATTATCCTCGAGACAAATCAAAAATGAAATTGTTTACACAGAATATAAAGATATATATATATATATATATATATAACCAGATGGTTGTTTAGTTGTTGATTGTCAAAGCTCTTTCATCACACATTCTGTGACCTCCTCAGTGACTACGTTTGTAGTTATTTTGTGTCTTTGCTTTGTTCTGTCCTACACCATCTTGTTATATATATGTACTCACACAACCCCTCCTCTGCATATATACTCACACACACATACATACACATACACACACACATATATATATATATATATACGTGTGTGTGTGTGTGAGAGAGAGAGAGAGAGACTGAAAATTACAGCAACAACAAAAATTAAAAATTAAAATTTACAAAAAAAAAAGAGAAACAAAAAAAAATTTAAAGCTATTCAAAAAAAGGATTAAGTTTTATCTGTGTCTCTAATGGCAACGGGGGAGAGTGACTACAAGAAGCAACGGCCGACCAAGCTGGAGCCTGGTGGGTGGAAGGGTGGGTATGTGTTTGTGCATGTGCTTTGTAGAAAAGATGAATGTACAATAAATAAATATGCAGGCAATGAAGGTATTTCTTTCTACACAAGAGAGACAAGGTGGTGTAAGAAATATCTTTTTGACTGTTATCTATGCAGTCTATGTGAGAAAACTTTAAAAATACAAAAAAATGAAAAAAATATGACCCCTTTTATCGTACAAGTTCTGACGTATCTACCTGCAGATATACATGGGACTGTAAAAGACACATGCAGGTTTTCAACATATTGATCTATAAGCAATAACAAGAGAAAAAATAATGATATTGAAAAAAAACATTGAACAGAAAAAAAAAACATTTTAAATATTTTTTAAAAATGGAATTGATTATTATTATTATTATTATTATTATTATTATTATTATTATTATTATTATATCATTCCAATGCTGTAAATTATAAGACACAAAAAAAAACAACAAAAAAAAACATTAATCTCCTTCGCTCTGTATTTTTCTTTGTGTGTTGTTTAGTATTTTTTTTTTACCTGTTTCTCCTATGCTGTATGGTTAGTATGTATGTGTATATACATATATATATATATAGACACATATATATATATATATATATATATATATATATATATATATATATATATATATAGACACATATATAGACATATATATATATAGACACATATATAGACATATATATATATAGACACATATATATATATATATATATATCATCAACCCCTCCATCCATCACTCTGTGTCCTTGAACTTGATATTTATACTTTGACCATGACCTTGTCATGGCTGTCTATATATTTTCTGTGTAATTGATGCATCTTTGCAGAACTAAGGCAATAAAACTTCGGAGAAAACTATAATGGTAATGGACAATATATACATATATAGACATAGACACATACACATGCATGCACAAACACACATACATACACACACATATACACATATATATATATCTATATATTTGTGTGTGTCTGTGTGTATATATATATAAAGCTATATATATGGTTATCGGAACTTTGCTTTTTACATTCCTTTGATCCATTCATTCAGAAACAAAAATAGAAAAGCCTCAGAAGAGTAAAAATTATATATATGTATATATGTGTGTATATATATATATATATATATATGTATATATGTATATATTATGTATTTATATATTTATATATATAAATACATAATATATATATATATATTAAAATCTACTATGGTATTGAGTCCTCATTCTTGCATCTGTCAACATCACTTGGATATATATATATATATATATATATATATATATACTACACGCACACACACATACATATATATATACTACATTCTAGGTGAATTTGTCTAAAACACATTTGATCTAACACAATTCATCTAAATTTATATATTTTATATTTTCACTAACAACTAATAAATTTAGTCATTTAAAGCAACAAAAGTATTATTATTGTTGTTGTTTTCTAAAGATTAAAAGTAACAAACTTACACAAGTAATAATTGGTTAAACTTCATT